>JAACJT020000028.1:2491519-2551753 GCA_009936485.2 Gymnarchus niloticus | reverse complement strand
ATCCAGCATGATTTTTCTTCCCATTGAGATCTGATGTGTTTTCAAAGTGTTCCTTTAATTTTTTTGAGCGGTATATTACCTACAGATATCCTAAACTTATTTTTAAGGTGTGGATGTGTTTTTGCACAATAAGCTTTCCTGCACACAACTTCTTTGTCAATGTTATTGCTTTAATAGTCATATCTAAAACAAATAAAAATCATGACCAAAAGACAAACACATCTCAAAGATCAGAATATTGTTTGTATGGTTTTGTTTTTAAGGGTTTTTGAATAGTTATTTATTTTGATCCAGTCTATTTCCATTGTTTACTTTTCGATTGTAGAGCTGACCTTCCAAGCCTGAAACTGAATATCTAAATATCTGTCATGTTAAATCATTCCAATCTTCCTTTACTACAACGGCAGAGCATTGGACTTGAAAGCTGATAGCTGAGGAAAAACATGGCTTTAAAAATTCTAAATCTCACACTCCCACTTCACGCCATGGTTATGACATCATATCTCTCCTGAGTTCCAGCTGGTCTTTTCTGCTGAAAGGTACAACATACCTTTTCAACAAAAACACAAGCATTTTTGGAATGGCCTGCAGTTGGGTTTTATTTTTTCATAAGCCTACATTCATTTTTTACAATGAATATATCTCAGATGTACACCTGAAGCAGAACAAGCAGAAATGCATGTCATTTTTTTAGTTTTTCACAGATCACTGCCTGGGTTTTTTTAAATAGTGGCTTAAAAATAGATGGTCTCCCACAAACCTAAAGTTCTCTCATCTGGTCTACATCTTCAGATGAGGCCATTTTTGGCAGTCACATGCCTTTCTTTACCGAGGATATTTGCCATTGAAGACAGAATTAAGCAAGTAACAGAAACAACAGGGGAATGGTGGGAATAGATAGAATCATCCACATAAAAGGGGAAGCGGGCGTGGTACCTGCTGTGTTAGAAGTTACGGGGCGGCTGGCTGCATCGCATTTGGTCTCACTGAGAAAGTCATCAATGGAGGGGCTCAGCAGGGGCCGGCTCTCTTGCTGTTCCGTCACCAGCTGGAATTGGAAGCAAACAGAGGCATTTCTCGTAGATCTGCTCATGTGGCACCATTCCGGCTCTCTGCATGAGCGGAAAACTGACCCAATTGGACGGGCCTTTGGGAGACTCCCTGCCATCGCAGGCACTGCTCTGCAGCCAAGTTCCGCTTCATTAAGCACCAACATAGCCTCCACTTCATTCAATTTTAAAGCAAGCTTCAACGAGCAGGAATTCCAGGAGATTTTTCTGATGGTTGACGCTTATGTCCACCTCATTAACCACTTTGCAGACATAATCAAAATAAGAAGACAGTCCTGGCAGGTTGTCCATCTGAAGAACTCAGGGTGGCCCTGTACCTGCTGGAGAGGCTGCTCTGCAACTGGGACCCTGCTAAGAGCTTGACTGAAACCATCAGTCATCGCCTACCTCTCGTTGTGCTCATTAAGTCATGCAGAAGCCCTCCAGATAGGCCTGTTGTTTACACAAGTAGTGCTGCCTGCAAAGAGCTTTTACTTTCCTCACTGTTTTTCTTTTTTTTTGCCATTTAAGCAATTCTCATCTACATCTGACCCACTGCTCATAGAAGCTTTAACAGTATTCTTAGGTCAGAAATTTTGTTTCATCATCATTTTCTTTCATGCAAATGTTTTTTGAGCATCACAAATACATTGAATGGCTGAGATGCTAATGAGGAGAGTTTTGGGAACCAAGGTTGTGCTGTCTAACCATCTACTCAAATATCGGTATCATCTTGGAAAACAGAAAACATTATTTACTTTTTTGTATTATTGTTTATTTGTATATATTCTAATGTGAAATGGTGTTTTGTCACGAACAAATGTACACTTTCTGTTCATAAAAATGGCCTTAAACATTTTCTTTGCATGCAGAAGATATTTGCACAGTACTATACATGAAACTTCAGCTAAAATAAACATAATAATGGTAATTAATTTAACATGCACTGATACATGGACTCAAGAGGACATTTTTTATTTTTTAGTAGTCACTTTGGATGGATGAATGAACGTAATCATATAACAAGAGAATAACTCCAGCGTTTGCCTCCAAATATGTGTATTTATTATGTCTGTCTTATTCCATGCAAGGGCAAAACCAATGCAGATATATTAATAAATAATACAACAGGCAAGAATAATAAGTATGCGCTGTTGGTTATATTGAACAAGTGATTAATAACCATGTATTGGTAACAGGGGCATTTTAAAAGTACATTATAGCAATAAATAGTATTGTATTATTGTTTTAGACAAAATATGTCTGCTAATAAATGTAAATGTAACATTAATTATATAACCAAATTTCATAATGACAAAAGTATTCCATATATTTTTCAGCCATCCATATATATGCATAACTTCCGTCTGTATAACTGGTGGCAAAATATGGTCCCTGGTGAAAGAAATGAGTGAATTTATTTGGCTTTTAAGATCCTGACATTTAATTAGATGACTTTCCCTCTTTGAAATTAAAATAATTATGGACTTTTGGCACAAATATAATAGAACTGCTGACATTAATAGGCATTAACAAGATAGCCACCACTATGCTATTTAGGAAATATAGCTAAAAGCAAAACAGCTAAATAACTATATATCTGCAGAACACAGATGAACTGATGGACTCCATGATGTTACAAGAACATTACAAACCAGTCATGACTTAAGGCTTTCCAACCAATATCTTTCTTCCGTATAAGAAAGGATTAAATTTTCGTGCTGGATTTCAGTCGCATTACTGTTTACAAGGGAACCATAGCATAACCATTGCAGCACCACCCACCCCAATTAAAAAACCTGTACTGGAAAGCCAACAGAGGTGGGAGTAAGTCCTGCCTATGCAAGTCATAAGCAAGTCTTGAATCTTGCCATTCAAGTGATACGAGAGTCATGTCAATATAATGTATTTAGTCAGGCAAGTCAAGTCGAATCAGTGTACTTTTTCAAGCAAGTCAAGCTGAGTCAGTGTACTTAGGCAAGTCAAGCTGAGTCAGTGTACTTAGGTAAGTCAAGTCGAATCAGTGTACTTTTTCAAGCAAGTCAAGCTGAGTCAGTGTACTTAGGTAAGTCAAGCTGAGTCAGTGTACTTAGGCAAGTCGAGTCAGTGAACTTAGGCAAGTTAGGTCAAGTCATAACGAAACAATAATACAACGTGGTGTATACTACCAGTATTTTTCTTATTAATTTGGACTTGAAAATGATTTGGATGTGATAAATAATGCTTTGCATTTAATGTTGATCAGAAACAAAAGAGAAACTACAGTTAGCATATGTAGTTTCAATATCAAAGTTACAAATGGGAAATGACTAATTACATACTACTTACTATAAAAAAAATAGTGCAATAGTGTTGTCAGGAACTATTTTATTAGTCAAAGCAGTTTAATAGCAGTAGCAATGTTAACATTTTGCAAATTAAAAAACCTTTATGTATGTTCACAGAGAATAAATATTTGAGTAATTTCTCTTAATATTAACATGAATTTAAGTTGAATGAATATTCTCTTTTCTATTCATCTGTCATTTTGCTACTGATGTCGGGTGTTTAAGTTAAAAACCAGATTAGCTTTGTAACAATTTGTTCATATAATTTACTGGCTAAATATTTCATATAGTTGCCACGCCACATCTAGTAAAGTGACAAGGTACAGTATGGAGAAACAATCAAAATACTTATCTTTTAATAAGCAAAAGTTTTTGATATGATAAATTACACTATTTTCTCAAGTCACAGTACAGTACATCAGATAGCAAATGGCAACAGAAGGAGAAAGGACTGGCTTTGCAGTTAACATTTGGATTATGTATTTATAGCCATTTATAGTTTTCATTCCTGTGGTTTAATGGGTCTTATAATTTGATGTTGCTGATTTTTGACCTACAGGTTTTCAAAACGGTTGTACTTTTCTTGTTAGTTGAGCCGATCTGTGGATTTTCAAAATGAATAACCTTTGGCATAGTTGATTCTGGCCACTATGCACTGAAATGTGATACTGTATCCAATTATCGCTGTTGCACAATCAACTGTTTATATAAATATACAGTATTACATGTCAATAAGGCGTACAAGAGCACAGAATGAATGACTGCATTGATGAAATATTGAGTTCCCCACAAGTTTCTGGCCTCAAGTCCAAGTGTAATCCTGAGTTGTGAATCAACAGGTCTAAGTGAAATAGAGTAATTTTTTATGCACAGTCGAGCAAGTTGCAAGTCTGACAATTTTGTGATTTAATCTTGACTTCAGCAGTCATCTGACTTGAATCGCCCACCTCTGGAATCCACCCTCCAAATTTCCTAAACTTTCCTTCAGGATATCCATTTATTGAGTTGCCCTTTAGTGGTATGACATTATGCTTGTTAATCAAGATTATTTGCTGAATTATAAAATTCCTAGCAGTTGCTTTAAGTGGAAGGTGAAAAGAGATTAGCAAATGAAACTATGAAGGACTGATGTGTTTCTGAGTGAAATGTACTGTAGGCATTAAGAAACCTTAACTCCTGATATCCCTTTACTACTCTAATACATTATTCTCTATATATTTATATATTGCATATGCAGCCAAGGCCCCAGATTACAGCCAAATCTCCCATATTTTCACCTCTGATATGCTCTCACATTGGCTCTACCAAGTCAAACCTCTTTTAAATGGGCACATTTCTACAGTAATACAACCAGCAACATTTTATTCCATAGACTGTCATATTTCAACTCATTGCACATTGGTCCATATGGGTATTCTTTTGATGAGCAAGTGCATATGCCGAAGAAGAATTGTAATAAAAAGTCATAAAAGCATAACATGCAGAAAATAAGAACACACAAGAAAAAAATGACAGAAAGTAGCTGTTCTCAGCTCTGTCTTCCTTGTGGCTGGGCTTTGGGCAAGTAAAAGTTAGGCAATAACAACCAGAGGCAGAAAGCGAGATTTAATAATGTTCCGCATAGTTGTACTTCTTTTTCAGACATTTGATAATAAACCCCGAGAGGCACACTATAGAACAGAAACAGAATTCAGGAGAAGTGTGAGATCTTCTTGACAAATTCACTCTATGGCACAAAGAATAAATAAATAATAGCATAGAACATGCAGACTGCCAGTCAGGGATGATGTAACACTATCACATTTCAGACAGAAATTAAATTTTGAATAATTAACATGGTGACTTTATCTTATAACTATTGGGATAAAATGACTGATCACTAATGTTCAAAATGTCAAACTGAAACAAATGTGCCCGGTCTAATCAGATTATAGTGAATATGACTGCATTAGACTGTGGCGATTGTAGGTATGTATTAACACAATATACAATAATGTTTTGCAGTCTACAATATATTTGATTCATATGATATTTCCTATCTTCGAGCCCTATTTTGCACCGGCGGAAAGCGCGACGCAAACTGGGTTTGCTAGTTTCGTACCAGCGCATTCCTCATTTTCACGCCAAGCGCGCACGTTTTCAAAATAACAAATGATTTTGCGGGCGCTTCCCGCTCGTAGGAGTGGTCTTTTTTAAAATGAGGTGTGGCTGGGCGCATTGTCGGCGGGTTGCTATTTTACTGCAGCAAAATGACATTGCGCTTTTAACAAAAAGTACGTCTTAAGTCAGTGCCGTATCGTTAAACGATATTTAAGAGGCGCGTTTTAGAAACGTGCGGGTGCACGACGCTCGTTATGGACACACACGTTCGAAGTGCACTAATGGTTTTTTGTTATTTTATTTTATTTCATTCATATATTTTTTTATAGAGTAGAACTTATGGAGAAAAATTTATCTGAAAATTCCCACGCCTGCTTCACCTTGACAGGCTTAGGTGGAACAGTAGTGCTCCCGTAAATGATTTGCTCCCGCCTTTTCACTTAGAGCACGAGCACATCCGTTTCCTCGACCAAAAACCGAGCTGGTTAGCCAGGTAAACGCACCATTATAATGGCAATCCGCCATAGCTCACGCGCCCATGCCTTTTAAAGGTGAGGTGACGTGCCATTCTGATTGGTTTATTGCATGTTACGCCCAAAACACACCTCTGAATAACTAAGATAGTTAGGACAACCGTTTTGCGCCTTGCGCTGGCGCAAAGTCTGTTTTTCCGCTGTTAAAATAGCGAAATGGATTTGGACACGCCCATAAATGTTACTTGCGCCTTGCTCTTTACGCTTTGCGTTAGATCGTCAAAATAGAGCCCTTTGTCTTTTCCAAGTTTGGAAAGTCGTTATTGTTTTTAATGACAACAGGACAATAAAGAACATTTCGAAGTGTGAGGGGGTAAAATAGATGGCTAAGTTAATTGCCCTAGAGGGGTGAGTTTCCCAAAAGCATTGTCAGACCAAAACCGTCGTAAAATTGTACTTATGATCAATTGTTCAAAAATGCAGTTTCTTGAAAACTTTCATCATGAAAATTGTTTGTAAAATTGCTTGTAAATAGTTCTCTGATCCTGTCATAATTCTTTATAATAAACTTAAGTGAACACAATCCTGCAGTACCAACAGTGGCAGACAAGTGACTGCAAACGAAGAAATTGTCTGAAACCTGTGGAATGGCAGATTGCTGGAAATGCCGAATACATACTATATTTATAAACAGTCATATGTGACCAAGTTATATCAGTATGCACAAATACAGTAATGAGTCAATGAGCATGAATCATTGTGCTGTACCAGTGGAAGACAGTATTACTGAGGGCCTGTAACAAGAGTGAAAATACAAATGCTATGTAAAGTTATTTACTGCTGTGTTTTGACTCGCATGCTATTAGTTATCGAATATGACCTGCAATCTGCAATAAACAAATGTCATTCTTGCATATAACACATAGAAAGCTGATTCCTAGGTAGAATTAGCGATTGCAACTGTCAAGTGAATGAGACCAATGAAAAGGTGGTCCCAATATTAATGAGTGCCATAAAGACAACAAGGGCGGTGTATTTCCATTTTCAAAACAATGGCAGCAGGGCATTGGATTCTGGCATTGAATCAAAGATGCCAACAGCACCACGCACTTCATTTGGGCGGACAAGCTTCACGTACCGTTCACCCCACTGGACCATTATGGTACTGTGCCTCTGCGTCCAGGGCCAGCACTCTCCATGATGTCCAGTTTATCCCTTTTTGGCTCCACCAGCCCCCTGTAAAGCTGTCCTTGCTGCTGCGTGCTTTCTCTGTTGAGCCAGAATTCCTGACTGCAGGAGCAGGGATTGAACCTTGGCTGTGGATTAGGGTATGGCCATTGCCTGGGACCTGCCTGGGGAGTGGTAGGGTCTGGGTCGGAAGCGGGGGATAGCAGCTGGGGGGGGTGTTCTATTGAGCGTTTTTGCTGATGCAGTGACATCCACCCCTTCAGGGCTTCCCTCCATCTCTTATTGCCCATGGATGGCCAGGGCTTTTTCCATTTCCCTGGACAGGGGCACCACAGTCATTTTCCCTGAACCTGTCTTCGTTCGCTCTCCCTCAGTTCTGCTGCCCACCATAGTCCTCCCAGTTCTTCCTGACTTCTACGCTGGACCTGAGTTGTGCTGCACAGACGATTACCCTGCACGCCATTTCTTCCCACGTTTTTTCCCCTCCAGTCTGACATTTTCTTTTCCTAGGTCTTGCAACATCAGAATCAAAAACCTTTGATTTGCAAAGCACAAAATGTACAGGGAATTGTTTTAGGTGCAGGTAGTAGCATGAAGGTACAATTAAACAAATGATCATGACAAAAACAACAAATAAAACAAAAATAAAGCATGTAAATAACATAAAACATATTTAATAAATAAGCAGTGTAGAAGTTCATTTTAGAAACTTTACTCTCCTCCGTTTTGCTATATTGGTGTCCAATTTCAAGTGTAATTCTAGGGATTAATAATTACTGTGTTAATTGTAATGGCAAACTTAATTCGCATGTCATTGTTGTACCATTATTCTTATGGTGCAAATGGCTAATAAAGATTTCATTTAGTTTATTGTTCTATTTGAGTATTCCAGACAACACCTTGTACTGCAATTGCTATCAATCGACTCTTTTCTATCGACTTCTCAAGCTTGCGGATTTATTTTTGTTCGTAAAATCTCCGTCATAAGAGGACCTTCGGGAAGCCGAAGTTGAACTCCTTTTAGTCCATCTTACGATGCTAGCAAACTTGCTTGTATATCACTAAAATTGACCAGTATTGGTAAGCTCACCGAGAAATCAATTTCATTTCCTTTATTTTTTTTTTTTAAGAAAATGCTGTGTGGAGGGCCTCTCACCAAATCACATCATTTGTTATTTTAAGATTTCTGCACTTGTGATATTTATTAATTTGCCTGCAGCATGTGAAAGCAATACATATGCTAATACAATAATTCCAGTGGAGGAAAAAAAAAAAACTGTGAGATCAGCTGTATAAAGGTTAAATTAAAAAGTTAACACTGTTTAAAGGCTCAACAAAAATGCTTGTAAACAAACAGAAAGTTAACAAAAATGTTAATATTCATCATCTGGTCACATTATGCTCAGAAGAAATCTAAATAAATTAAAAATAAAATTAAACAAAACTCTGGAGCAATGACAAGCAATCAATGAGCAATCATGACTGGCAATTTTCTGTGCTAACCAGTCTGCCGGCAGGTTCCACATATTGAGATCATTTGCATGCATGACTTCTATGTTTAGCTGTTAACTGCTTTATTAACGTGGATAAAAATAGGTAACTGAAAGTGTTATGTGCTGCTTGTCGACCATTACTGCTCATTCAAAAATCCCAGGTCTCAACCCTGCATCAAGCTGTAATTTAATGGGCTTGTTTACAACCATGTTTTTCCCTTTGGATACAAAGACTATTTCAGCTTATTGTGCATTGTACTCTGGTCCTGTGCATGTCACTTAGTTGCTTTGTTTACAAGGGCTTGAGGGGGTAATACAAAAATTATGTAATGGAAACTTCGGATAATGGTACTGCCTGGGCATGGCTCCAAATGAGATGTCTTTGATGTTGTTGTCACGGGAGGCCTGAACTGGTGATGCCCATAGGAGGTTTTGGGGGTAGAAGGTGACAAGTAGAGGCCTATGTAAGGAGGAAGGTCCAGAATGCATTTTTAATTAGCCTGAAGACAATAAAATATGAAGGCTCCCACAGGCGTTACACTTTTAAAGTCAATCCTCTAACTGATGGACTTTCATAACTGTTATAGGGCACCAATCTAATTCATCCATAGCTGACTCTACAGTTCTGACCAGGAAAGAAGGTAGGTCGTAAATGTCATCTCATAAAAAAGCAAAATGAGATAAAAAAAAAAAAAGACATCCCAAATTCGCCTTTAAGTCCTTTACCAAAAGCTGAAGGACAGGGCAAGTAGCAGTCAATACCTTTGATCACATGACAAGCACTGTTACACATATGGCAATATCCAAATGGCCGATGATAGACAAAGGGGAAGGAAAACACAACAAGGGACCTGAATGAAGACTGAAAAGCCAAGCAGGACAATGAGAAGGGCAGCTGAGCTAAAAAGAGAAGGAACAATACTGATGCCACTCAGTATAACGGAAAAGTAAAGAATAATGCAATAAAGAAGATATAGTCGCCTTTCTCACTGGAAGGTGTCAAACTACTCTGGCTGCTTGTCAAATGTCTAGTAACATCTGTAGAACTTGAATGTATAACTCTATTATAAATAGACATACAAGGATTTCTTATATTGAGATGAATAAAGGAAAGCTGAACCAACATTAGCAATACCTGTAAATTACAAATTTTTGGCGAAGGTAAGACATAAGAGAAAAATCTGTATAAAATGTACGAAGATTTAAGAAGAAGGGAAAATGCTATGGCACACCACTTAGAGCAGTAACTAACTTGCTTTAACTCCATCAACAAGGGTTGATCATGATTTGCTAAGAAATTTTTATAAAAGGCTTATAAATCTTAAACCATAAAGCAGCCCATAATAATCACAGACACTGTACAATAGTTTTAGGTGATTTAATTATAGTGCAATTATGTCTTTTTAAATCCATGACTCAACAAACATATGCTATAATGAAAGATAAAAATGGCATCTTTAAAACTTTGGTATGGATTTTATAGTTATCAAACAGCTAAGTACTTTCTGCTGGGTCATTGCAATGGTTCTGCCCACCTTGGTTGTCACCGTGAGGAGAGGTTTCTCTTCTGAAGACGCCTTACTTGGTATCTCCTTCAGCACCATGGCAACGGCCTTATCTGCCGCCCTAGAGTCTTTCCCCTACAACAGTGAAATCAACAATGACTTGTGTCAGGACAATTGATTTGCTTATTCAAAGTTTCTTCCCTCTAAAAGCAACTTAAAAACAAAACCTTATGACTACTATCACATTTCCCAATAAAAAACAGCAGCCTCCATCTCAAAACAAATTCTTAACAAACAACAAACTTCAAGGATAGGTAAAAGTGCAGAGGATAGATTCATAGTAAAACAGGCCACAATCAGGCAGTGGTGCGAAGATGGCCACAATGGGTTATTCCCCTTATCTATTTTAGCTCTTGCTGTGACTGTGGTGGTTTCCCAGAGGAGAAGAATGAGTGGGTGATTTACTTCTCAATGTACATCTTCTCCTGAGATAGGGGCAGTGTAATTGACTTATACTGGGCTATTTATGAAATCAAATTTGCATCTTTATTTAATTCAATTCTCCCAATGAAATTTGAAAGAATCATCTAATTTCTAAATCTCAGATATTTGAAGTTCTACCACACGTATCAATTGTTCTAGATATTATGATAATTCCTGAGATCCAAAAATGCAAGGACATTCAACCTACACAATTCATAGCTATAAAACTTAATTCTATGGTGAAGTAATATAAGAAAGCACCAACCGTGCACATAGCTAGTAAATATGTTACATTAAACTGACATTTTAAAAACCATCTGATTAAGCTTCTCTTGGATCTTTATATACTGATTTTATTTCTTAGTTTGCTTTCAGCTGTCTTCTTTAATCATGTTGAAAACGTCTAAGTCTCTAACAGGAGCCTCAAGGGTGGACCTCAGAAGGGCTTATTGGACCTGATAACAACCAAAACAGCCACCTGCGCCTGGACGCAAACAAAGTCAGCTAATTTAATTTAAAGGAAGTAAACTGAACAGGCAGTCACTCATGGTTCACACTCCAGTCAAGAATAAAAGTTTCAAAAGAACAGATTTCTGGCTGGAGTAAGTTGAAGTTATTGTAGATACTGTGACTAAAAAGGTCATGCAAATATTTATTCATTTATCTTCTGTACTATTTATTCAACAGAGCATCACAGTGAACCTGGAGCCTTTCCCTAAAAACACATGCAGGGAACACCCTGGACGGGATGCCAGTCTATCACAGGGCCGACAGCCACACGACTTACTGACTCCTATTCTCCTAACCGCATATTTTTGGGCTGCAGGAAGAAAGCCATACAAGCAGAAGAAGAACATGAAAACTCAACATACACAGAGCCAGAAATCGAACACTTATCCCAGTAGATGAGAAGCTACAGTACAAACCACTGAATCACAAAACCACCAGTGTGAACATCAATTTCAACTGGAGAAAATTCTCAAAAGCCCCAAGATTATACAGTAATTTAGCAATAAATTAGGCTAATGATTGAATAAATATAGTGTCTTTCTTCACAGCCCTGTTGTACAATATTTCACATTTAAACGTTTTGAGCATCAATACAAATTCATTGCCTCACCTGCAATGAGCGAATAACTAAATCAAGCCAAGCGTGCAAGGAACAATATGCTTACCAGTTGATAATTGAGTGATTCAATTTTAATGTCACTGGAATGAAAATAATTTAATTAAACAACTAGATGTTCAGACTAGAGCAAGAGAATGCAGAGAATGTACATGAAATGATAGGCCTTGACAGCAAAATTCAGTGGTCAGTACCTTGAACTAAGGTAATATAAGATTACAGAATAACCTCGTATTTTATATGCTTGTATTCCACTGTCCTTAGAGCGTGCGCTCAAACAACTCTTACTTACATGGCCTTTTCATTGAATCTCAGTAGATGTTAGTTACATCTGTAGCCTCTGCAAGTACATCCACAAGTGTTTTTGTCAAAAGCCTGAAATGCTGAGGACACAACACATATAAAGTCTCCAACCACCCAAAGGAACTAGCCATGGGGTACCATTCATCAGTGGCACATGTGATTCTAGTTTTCAAAATTAAGTAACAAGCCATTTTTTACAAGAATTAATGGCAGTGTACAGGGAGAAATTCACCCGAGATGGGAGTCCAGCACGTGCCAGATGAGATATCAAGCTGGAGAATCCAAGTAATCCCACAGGTGTATGCAACTTGGAAAGGCTGCATCAACTAAAGTGATGCTAATCATCCGCATGTGTTTTTGCCATTATTGCATGGGCTGCTTTCCATCTTAGGCAAAGCAGGCATTTTGGCATTCCAATGAAACTCTGTTTCCATAAAAAGTTGGAAAAAGAAATAAAGCGTACATTTTTGCACGGTTTTTAATCATCACAACATGGATACCGTTTCAGTTACACAAACATATGGTTTCTCATTAGAGCTACATTTAGATGGAAGATCCAGGTCAAGCTTAGTTAAATGTTCTCAGCTATTAGGCCTTGGGCACTCTTGATAATGTTTCTATTATTCCATAACCATGTGGCTTACGCGTTTCATTTAAAGCTAATGGCTCTTCAGTTTTCACGATCTGATTCCAAGTTTCAAACACTGAAACACACAGCCTACATCAGCAGTGTATGCACGATTCTGTGGAGTGTCTCTTTCCCATTTTACTGGAAATAGTTTTACACAGCTCCATCGTGCCTTAGCTAGCTGCTCCCCTTTCCTGAATAGATGCAAGGCAGAGTTAGTGAGTCTTGCAGAGATGGATGCCAGTAGAAGGCCCTACTGAGTTACAGAGTCCAGCTGTCAGATTGGGAGTCGACGCATCACCTGAGCTTCCGTCTGTAGCTGTCAAGCTTTTGCCCTGCCACACTTTTACCGTTGCACTATAGTGGCACGATGGGTGATTAGCGCCTCTCTCCGGTCGGTTGAGACACATCTCAGAGAAATGGACATGCCGTAGCTCAAGGAGGGTGGCAGCTGTGGGTCACCCTCCTACCGCGTACAGACAACTGGGAGTTTGTGACGCAGAGTGTGACTCACTAGAGGCTCTCTTGGTGAACTTCCTTTTAGCAGCCGTCCCATATGGGGCCAGCAAGCATCCTAAAGAGCCGAGAAGTGTGAATATTTTTATCATTCGGCTTCCTATAAAAAAGATCTGGTTTAAAGCAAGAACTGAAAAGCATCCCAGGGCTGCATTCAGAAACCACCACAATCCCTGATTTTTAAAGTAAGTAAGGCCACCAGATATTATCATGAAAATATACAGATATGAAAACGAATTTTCGTTGACATTATTATACATCTGACACACAACTTTACTAACTATATTAGTAATTTTTTTCTGAATTGTCAATACACAGATTCACTGCAATTGTCTTGTCATCTGTTGCAATCATATGACAGTTATCCAGATATACTTAACAAAGTACATGAAATGCATGTCGTGTAAATGATAACTGGATAACTTGTCAAGGCCAGTAATTTCATGTAGTTATCCAACAAAACTGGAATTCAACATCCTTCCATGCCATATGTTGTATGATTAAGTTAAATTAGTTTGAGTAGTTGATTCTTAAAATACCATCTGATATCATTCTACACCACCCATATTTACTTTTCACCTTGGACCATTCAAACGTGATTGAAAAGTCAACAGTAATTTGACTTGACAGAACAAATGTTGCTACCCAGCTAGCCAGTTCCTGCTACCAAAGTGGGCGAATGTTTGGAGGTTTCATTAATGAGAAATGGAGATAAAGCTGTTTGCCTAACAAGAATGCTTCCAGGCCTCTGGGACAGGCGGTGCTATGGAGATAAGCTTCGATGCTGTTTTAAATCCCTCTGTCAACAAAGGCTTGGGAGCCAATTGTCAAGAGCATCCTGCAGGGATGTGTGTGTGTACACATTAAGCTGCTTGTTCTTTTGCAGGCTGAGCAGTATCTTTGATATGAGTCTGGGATAGCTAACCAAGTGTCCCAGAGTCTAAAGGGTTCCAGCATCTAGGGACATGTGCAAAATGATTTGTGAAAACGGAGAGAATGCTGAACATGTAGTCCTTAAAAACTTTCTGTATCTTGATCAAGCATGCTACAAATGTCAGAATAATGGATGGTAGAGAACTACTGGACCCATTTGCTGAGGCACACAGAAGAATGGAAGAAACAGACCAGCGCCACCTGACTGGCGTTACAGTAAAATGTGCATCAGTATTGAACTTTCAGAGCTCAATTTGAGCCAATGTAGCCGTAGTACCATCTATGTGTTGCGTCAACACGTCATGCCATTTTGGCATTTGCTGTACCATACAGATTCATGTATTTTTTCATCCTGAATTGCATTCAGATACTGCAAATGGAAGTTTTTTTTTTGTTGACACTAACTACAGAGGAGACAGTAATGCTCCATAATAGGGAATAAGACTGAAATCGGTTCCTCTGTGGACAGCTGAGCAATCTGCTCTGACACAGTGGGAATAATGCAATAACAAGGAGACCAGAAAGCCTTCCGGTCCCAAAGCACATCTCACTTCCCTGGGCACAGAAGAGCTGCTAGTGTAAAATGTAAGACTACACACAAATAAGAATGTGTCACGATTCTCTTCAATGGCATTTTATCAAGGACCCAACATTCTGATGACTGTTATTTGAGGATTCTTACATGAAAGGCAGTAGATTAAAAAAAAGGGGGGGGGGGGGGGCAGGCTTCAAATGTACCTGGTGTCAATTTGGGGAACCTAAACGGGATTGCAGGTGGGGAGCTTAAAATTTCACTTTTCCATGCTCCGTCATGGTCCACGCACAGTGCATATGACGTAGATTTCATCATCAGGTTGTCCCTGCAGACTGTGCAGCCCAGGTTTTGTATCTAGTGGAAATTTTGCACACCATCTACACATGTGCAAGGAATAGACTGCTGAGAATTTACAGTAGAAGGCAGTAAATGAACAGATGTCAGTGAAGCAGGAGTAGAAGAAGTGAGTATTTGTCATGAGCAGCTATGTGAGGAAGTGCGAAGGTACGCGCACAAAACTCATCTCTCAAGAAAATAGAATAGAAGGAAAAGCAGGTTGCCCTCAGTCATCGTTTGGGTGTTGTGTGCTTCTGCCTTTGCTTAAGCTTTATTTTAACCTCCTAAAGCTTCATTCAGAACACAAGGACAACATGTGGCCTCTGTTGGTTAGGTGGAATATCATCGCCATTGACCGCAAACGTACACGTACATTGACAAATACTGTATGGACACAGAGGTCCACACGCTTGACCACGCGTGGACTGTGATAGAACACAGAAAAAGTATGAAAAAGGCTTTAGTGTTCTCACACTGGCAGACAAAAATTAGATCAAAATCTGATTAAATGGGAAATAAAATGCCAGTACCTGCAACTTTTATAAAAGGTAAGGCTAGATACCGTACCTATGGTTATTAAAAATGTATTAATGAAAGATGGGTGGATATGAGGCCAGGACAGATTTAATGTATGGCATTCAGTCACATTCAAATTCATACCTGGACAGGTTATTAGTTTTGTTCTGAAATCTAGGTTATCTAGTCAGCATCAATCATGACGTATACACCTCTTCAGTGTTTCCCATTTACTTACGGATATTAGGAATATCATGCAATGAGCTCAATGTAAAATCTAGATAGGGATCTTGTTATTGCCTACAACTGAACTATACTAGCAGAGCTAATACAAAGCAGAATGTCTAGTGTTCCCACTTCGGACCAATGAAACATGTACAGGCCATGCCAAAGGAAACGCGTAAGGCCATTTTTCTGGGCAGGAAGTGTATATTTGCTCTGAAAAAAAAACCCCACAATTTCGCATTAGAATATGTACAAATAAAAAATAATACATAAAAAGTAAAGAATGTCTTTTCTTTTCCAAAATGCTACTGATATCTGGTTGGATGGCTAGAACAAGACACCTTGATTCCAAAACCTCCCCTCGAGAGCACCTCAGGCTTTTAATGTATCTGTTAAATTTCACCATCAGCTGACATTAGTTAACTAGCTTATTAACTTTATGTGTTACTGATTAGCCGAACAAGGTGTTCTCACAGTTAAGTTCAACAAATACATGTGTATGTTGAATGGAAACTGAGGTGAACCGAAAAAATGTTTTGAATATGTAAACCGATACACTTTGACAGACATCAAGTCATAGTTTTACAGCAGCATAAATATAACAACAATAATTTTCTTTACCTGCCGAAGACATTTTCGCAGTACCATATATATATATTTGTTAGGGCTATTAATTTTTTTTTTGCCTTTACGCATTCTTGTGGTTTGACCCTTTGTACCATCCATAGTTCTTGGTTAAGTGAAGCCCAGTTGTTTGCATAGTGTGTTTTATGACTGAAAGATGGAGAAAGAGGCAACTAGTCCATTAAATGGCAAATTTTATTATAAATCCCTCCCAGATGGTTCTCTTGATAAAAGCAATGTTATTTACTACTCCTGCCAGGATGAATTTGTTTACTAGTAAAGCCCATCAACTCTCAAATATCATTTAAAAGCAAAACACACCATTAATCCTGGCCACGTCAGTGGTGTTGGCACGGGAAGACCCAAGTACCTGGCAACACCTGCCACATCAGTACCCTGTACAAGGTTTTCACTCTATGGGCAAAATGTACAGAAAATGCGAGCTGCTTTATCATCTGAAAAGGTTAGTGGTGACTGGCTCAATGCAAAGAAAGAGAATTATTCGGATAGTTCACTTTACTGTGTGTTTGTGTAAATCTACACAAAAAAGCTCCCTACATTAGGCACTTGTTCAATGTTTGTTGGAACCTAACATTTCACCAAAAGTTTGACTGGATGCAAATAACATTATTAAAAAAAATAATAAAAGAAATACATCCTGATGAAGCCAATTTTGTCCACTCCTCTGCGTACAAGACACCACACTGCTTTTAAGTAGAGTGACATTTCTTTAGGACTCAAACTTGAGCAAATAGAAACTTACAATAAATCGTGATTAACTACATAACATCCTGCAATTAACCACCACTAAAAACTGTAATTGTTCGACAGACATAATGTCTGTCATACTTGATGAATGTTGTCCAATAAGTTTTCCTGAAAATGTTTAATCACTCATATTTAACATATGTGATGATTGACACCTCTAGCAATGTCTTGCACCATTTGCGACATTTTAAACATCACAGGCTCACAGGAAATGAAAGAATCACGAGTAACTACTACAAGCTTTTCCTTAATGAAGGCAGGTGCCTGACTGGGTCATATTAGGTATAAATACACTATATAGACAAACGTATTGGGACAACAGTTAATAGGGGGGTTCACATACTTTTGGACCTGGGTAATTAAGCCATACTCAGTGTTATGGGTGAATGGCAGCAAATCCCACCAATGATATTCAAGCATCTAGCATAAAGCTTTTCCCAAAGAGTGGAGGCAAAGGAGGACCAACCTCTTATTTATACTCTTGGTTTTGGAAGGAGATATTGCACAGGCAGGTGTCCCAATACTTTTGTCCATATAGTGTAGATAAATTATCATTCTAAAGGACGTTGGAGGATAAGGTTACACAAAACAAAACGTTTACAGTGCAGTGTACCGGCAATGCCAGTTCGAATTACCTTCACTGTTCACCATGACCTGTACTGATAGTTTGACTCTGAGATAAACCTAGTGGCAGCACTATAGAATGATTACGTTTAAACAAAGTGGCAGTTTTCAGTGTTCTCCTGAGGGTTGCAAATGTGGAGGATCCTAGCAAATGGATAAGAGGTTTTTGATTTTTTTAAAATTATTTTTATTTAGTTGGCAACTGGGGACAGAGCCAAAACTACAGTGTTTACTTGATAAAGCTACACCAAATTCTCTAAAACCACTCGCATTTGAATGATGTTTTGAAATACAGATTGAGCAGTGAGTTCACCCATGCTCCCAATTCCATGAAGAGTAGTCTGAATACATGTTATTGTGCCTCCAGTTTATTCAGTTTATGAAAAATAACACGTAGGTGCTGATCTCACTCAGTCTTTCATCAGAAACACTTCTGTTGGAACCATTCCTCAAAACACTTCTTCAGTGTAATATGTATTACAGCATGTTTCATGGTGAATATACAGCACAAAACAACGCTTGCTTTCAGTTTACCCATCTCAAATTATTTCAGCTGATTTTACTGCTTAAATTTGGGCAAATCAAGTATCAGTTCCGATCAAAGATGCACCATCACTCCAATCCAGAGATCAATAGAAAATCAAACAAAATTAGAGAATAACCAAATGATATGATCAGCTCAGGCTCGATCAGAGTGATTCAAATTAGTAAGTACAAGTAAATCTATTATTATCAAATAAACAACAGTCAGGTGCTGAAAAAACATCATAATGACACCTTTTCCTTAGCACTGTCCTGGTTAATTCATCATGTGATGAAGTGAGTAGCAGAAAGATACCATGAGCAAGGATTAATACAAGACAAGCAGGAAATATTATGTCAGGAACTGTTAAATCAACATGGGTTTTATCCACATGACATCT
Organism: Gymnarchus niloticus; assembly: GCA_009936485.2. NCBI lineage: Eukaryota > Metazoa > Chordata > Actinopteri > Osteoglossiformes > Gymnarchidae > Gymnarchus > Gymnarchus niloticus. Next base: position 2,533,078 of record JAACJT020000028.1, on the reverse strand, counting down.
GTGTTATCCAAAGTACGACCAATGTATGATTAATACCTTGAAATGGCTGACTGGGTTTGCCAATCTTTCAGAGTGAAGTGAACAGATCAAGGTTGGCCATTCAGATTTATAAATGTGCAGCTTTTTAAGATGTCTCACCCCAGAAAAATAGGTTCAGTTCTCTGAGGAATCATTTGGTATCAAAAGGACATGCAGCTTGTGAGGAATTTTCAATCTGCATAATAATGGGGTGTACTAAAACAAAACTCATTTTGAAAGCTTGGCTGCAGAGAGTTACTGATGGCCTTAAACCCCCTTTTTAACCTGTGCAGCATTAGCTGGTATACTCTGGGCAACATTTTTTACTGTTTCAGTGTTTCTGTATGTGCTTGCCCTGTCACTTCTATGGAATTCCTGAATGTCTTCACAAGTGCATTTATGTAGACACTAAGTGCTAACTACATACCGCAACTACTGCAAGTGCCCAACTCCAATAGCATGCAAAAGACCCTGTGCTTTCAATCATTTCCAACCTGATGTTTTTCTTTCAAAGAATTGTGATTGTAAGAAGGGTCCGATGCCTCCATAATTAACACCAGTGCAGTGTAACACAGAAAATAATGGCCCTGGTCAGAATTCAGTTTCATCAACAGTTCCACTTCAGTTTTGCACTGATCTTGAAGGACACTGAGTAAATATTGTGGCAACAATGACAGCCACAGCGTAAGAGAAAACAAAGATTCTGGGCCAACTCTAAGCACAAAGAAGCCCAGGCAATGACATTTTACATAAAGTTTCATTAGTTTATATATAGTTTATATATTTTATAGCAACTTTCTGAAACAAATTCCTCTTGTGCTGTTATTTATGGAGTGTATTGAACTCCTTGAAAAGTGTATTATCCAGTAACTAGTGGTATAGCAGTAATTCCTGGTCTGGTGCTGGCACTGTTTGGTTAGTTAAATCTTCTTACTTCCAGGTCTAAATGTAACATTGAAATTTCAAGCCCTCCCAGAACCAGAGTCCAGATCTGCAGTACTCACTTAAAATGTAATCTTTCATTAGAGGCTCCAGGAGCTCCCTGGTCTGAAGTGCTGAAAATTCCTTGTGTTTCAGGTCATTCACTCATCTCTAAAAACTGCTAGCCTGGCTAAGTGACTCCTAAAATTCCATGAACTGAATCTCAAGTTCTCGCCTTTCAGCTAGCTGAATTTTAATCGGAGCTATTGTGTGTTATGTACATGAATGGCCTGTTGACTGCAGCACGCACGTTTTTTCTATTATCCTTGGACAATGCAATTTGGCCCTCTCAGTTGTTGAACTTTGTGCTGTTGGTAAGCAGACTGATTGTTACTATAATCAAAGTGACGGTTCTAAAACAAATTGCTCTTATAGAATTTGCAGATTTAATGTTATTAAACTATCAAAGAGATGATTCTCACAAGGTCTCATGGCCTGAGGGTATTCTCATCTTGCCACGTGAAAGCAAAGGCACATCAACGTACAGACGAAGGTTTTTTTTTTTTATTTAAATGCTTGAAATAAAAAGTATTTCTCACGGGTTTATATGCATAGAGATATTTTATCTATTCCTGCGGTGGATTGGTGACCTGCCCAGGGTGTACCCTGCCTTTCGCCCGATGTCGGCTGGGATTGGCTCCGGCTTCCCCGGAACCCTTACGGATAAGCGGCTAAAGAAGATGGATGGATGTTTTATCTTTTCTGAGATCATGGACTTCCCTGCACTGCAGAGGAATCACTTCCTGCTCTAAATGGGAGGAAAAGCAGGCATAGCTTGTGGAATGAATTGTGGAATATGAAATCTCCCTGTTTAACTTGGAAGTAGCAATCACCCCTATTATACTAAAACCAAAAAGGCTGGAAGAAGGCATGGATTCCAAGGAATTTTGACATATTCCTATAATTTTACCTAAAATTACTATGGTATAATTATAAGTTTTTGCTGCTGTAGATTACTTCAGCTTGCTCAGTAGTTCTTCCTATGAAGATAACATTCAGTAATTAATCTTGTTCGTGATGAGACGGCCAACACTACCAGCTACACATGTTGTTGCTGACAAAGTCACAGATGTGTCAAAAATCTTAGATGTTTAAATTAGAATGTTGTTTCGGGTCTTGTTTTGTCCCGCTTCATCGTAGACAGAGGGTAGTGAAACTGAGCATGCAAGGAGGTTCTTTGCAGCCATGGCGATGACAATATTCAGTGATGCTCTTTTAAAAAATGTGGTGAACAGGGTGGTGTTTCATCTTACGATGAAGTTCTTCTGATATCTCCCCCAATGTGCGTTTATGGCCAGATAGTAGAAATGAATGGATCAGGGGTGTCGCTTTTCTATTGGTGGGGTCACTTCCATACTCTAAAGTTACATTTTATTGCATCTGAAGGCACTTTTATTGCAAATGATTTAATTAGCTTTCATTTTACACTTCTACCAATTTAGTTATACAGAAGAACATTAAATATCTTTGTCTTTGAAACACTTCAATCAGAATTACATGTGCTACTCTGAAGACGAATTTCAGACTGAATAACAATTAGTGGAATGCGTCACCATAAAAGGAAATCTAACAATTAGTGCTTTGACATGAGTCCAAAGAGGTCAATTGCCAGAATCACAGATGTATTTGTCATTACAACTGCAAGATTGCTTAATGTAATTAATGCAATCTCACCACTCTTTTTTGAGGTTCTGGAGCACATAGTGTAATGTGACTTTCCTTTTCTGTAATATATTGATAGTGCGATTCCACTATTTTGCACATCCCATGTATCTTTTTTGAAGACTCTTTTGGAATCCAGCTCCTGAATGGTAAGGTCAGGAGATCAAACGTCTGTTCTTGTCTCACAATAGCTCCAACATCTGTAGCTCAAGCACAAATTGTGAAGAACAGCAGGAGGCTTGTGAACCTAATTTAAGATAATCGTTAATCACAAAAAAGCATGGTGCAAAGTCCATCAAACAGGCTTCCATATTATGTGTTTTCTGTGATTTTAAATAGAAAGTGCCATTCAGGAAGGCCATTACAGCTCCTTCTGAGGACAGGAGGGGTGTGTGGCATAAACAAAGTAAACAAGGTAATGGAGGGAGTTCTTTAAGCAAGCTTGCTTCTTATTACAGATGATAAATATGAAAAGCCTATAATACACCCAGTGCCATTAGCCAAAAAGTGATTTTATGATAGTTTATCCACCATCTCTGATCTGTCTGGAATCCTTAGAATCTTCTGGAAATGGGGCCTTGTAATACAGCACAAGGTCATCAGGCCTTGATTCTGTAGACAGGATCTGGCATATCACCTATGTCTTGGGCTGTCATGGCTGTTGATTTGAGACTGACACACTACCCTCCACAGGGCCAACCACATATGTATGTTACTGTGAATTGTTGTCATACAACACAAGGACAGGGTTGACATTGCCTTAGTGCTACACAACCTGCCACTACGCAGGCCGATTGGAGAAGACCGCCTAGGGAGAAATAGTTTAACGTGAAGAAAGATAAGGAATTTACATGGATCTAATTTAATTTATATTTCCACTGTAACTTTCAACATAGTCTGAACTCAGCCAAGATTAAACATGAAAGTATGAGCCTGAGAATCATTTTGATTGGGTCCAAGTGTCTTAGATATCGTTTTGCTGTGTCATTTAAAAGTTTCTTTCATCTTTGACATTATATTTACTAAGCAGATTTCATCCATCCATCCTCTTCATTGAGTTTATTTAACAAGTTTTGATTTTCACACATGGGTGTCACTATAAGGCACACAAGTTGTGTTGCCCCCCAGGGAGGTGATCGTCAAGTCGGCTCTGCTGAGGCCACATGAACATATCTGCCGGGCTTATGTCAAACCCCCATTTGGTGGAGGGGGAAACAACCGACAAATTGGCCCTCCTGCCTAGAAACACTTCCTGCCCTTCATTCTTCCATTTTCCCTAACTCAGGAAGGGGGAAATGACCCACAGGTTGGCCCTCCTGCTGAAAATCCCATCCTGCCCTCCCCTCCTCCCCCTTATCCTTAACTCAGGACACACAAAACCCATGCAGAATGCTTGTACATTGATTATAAAAGAAAACTGTGCATATACTCATGTTTGGCGTCATTTGAATGGTCTTAGTGCAACTAGTGCCATGGTCTCAGTTCAAAAACAGTATCCTGTATCATTTTTAAGATATAGAACTTTAGGGAAAATCCTTTCTTTATTACAAGACTCGACCCCCAGGAGTAACAAAGACATGCAGTTGCCTGTCATTAAAGTTATGACGGGCCATCAGACTCAGGAACTGAATACCTTTTGTTCTGTGGTCACCTGGTCAATGATCATTCACTGATAAGACCTATCACTTGGTCTGTGACTTAAAGAAGGGACCATGAGCTGATCGGGGAATTTTCCTGTAATCAGGGCTCCTGCACAGTACTATGTTGATATCTGCAGCCAGAACCTTTTTTCCTTTACTCTTTGTATCTTCTGCTGGGTATGTACCATTTTGGTCTTTTGAATTGTTGTACCATTTTGATAATTTGTATATTCTTTGGTAAATTTGATAATTGTGTGTCCACTTAGTTTGATCTCTGTCTTTGGTCTACTCAGAAAATAAATTGTGTTCTGTTTAATTCTTGTCTTCCTGAAATTGTAAGTTCTGCTGCAGTTCTTCATGGTGGTGTTATTGCAATTCCTAGCCAGGATTAGTCGGTTACACTTGCTTTGCGGAGCCGCATGGTATTGCACAGGAGTAAGTGGTGCACAGCCTCTGAGTTAAGATCAGACACACCGCACTTAACAATCCCTGAGCTGTAGCGGGTATATACGCTGACAATTCCCACCAGCCTCTGAGTTGACAAAATTTGCCATTTTTGTCTCCTTAACATAGTCAAACACGCTGCCAATGAGAACCAGCCTCTGAGTTGAACTAATCAGACACACTGTATCAGTCCATAAACTTGGTGATCTGATACACAGCCTATGTGATCAGCCAGTTATACTGAACCTAGCGGTCCTTGAGCTTGATAAACTCAAACACACTGAGCATGTGTCAAGATTGTAGTTATTGCCCAGTCGCTGAACTGCCAGCCTGGTTCCACATTGTGCTAGGGCTATTTGCTTAAACAGCCGATAACAAACCCTTTAGAATACCAATGCCTGGAGGTGAGAGAAACTGAGAGTAAGACAAGCCTTGATATTACCAGAACCACCCTATATTAATTGCAGATTAAAACTACAGCATTTTAAAGAAAACAATTAGATAATATGGAGTAAGATTAAACTCAGTTTATATTATATTCATTTAAAATTTTAAGGTTTGAGGTTTTAAGCATTTTTTCAGACACACACGGAAGGACCTATATGCATTCACACCTTTGGCTGCCCAGTTGGAATGAGTTGTTGGGCCAGGGGACAACTTACCCTACAGCACAGTATTGAAGAACTCGGTTAATTTCCTTCTTAGTCACTATAGCATCTGTGTATCCCTCTGACTTGTCCCTCTACCTCTGTACCTGCTCCTCTGTGCCTTTTTAGCTCAGATTGGTTGCTAGGATAAGTGTCCACAGAGGATCATGAGTAAGGACATGGGAGTTTGGGAGAGAGCCTAGGGGTTTGGGGGGCAACGTTGGAGAAATGCTTCACTGCGTCCTGATGCTGAACCTTCCCTTTCCTCGTGAGCCTCCCAGCTGTGATCACGACCCCTCACTCCCAATCAACTGTGAGATAACGTCACATCAAGGCCACTTTTCCTGACAATCAGATATTTACGACAATGCTTTCCATTCTTTCTGAGCAGGCTCATTACCGCCGTCTCCCCTTTCTGTTCACGCTGCAGCTTCTCATAATGGGAAAGAGCTGGGCCACGTAAACTGCTCTATGGGGACCGTCCCTCAGCAGTGCCGGGCATAACCTGATTACCTTCCCTCGCATATGACAATTCATTTTCATTAGTGACCTAACGCTCGCTGTCCTACTTCCATGCAGCCTTTCTCACTTGCGCTCCGTACCCTCACGCACACACACATAGGGGCAGTCATGCCGAGCTTATCCTTTACGTAGACGGTAAACATTCTTTGCGTTTCCCATCCTCAGCCTCCCTTATGACATTCTGACAGTGAAATCTGATATGCATAAATATCCTTGCATATGATGGAAATGACTAGATGAAAAAATACGTAAGGTCACTGTCAAAAATACAAAAGCGGCGGCTGCATGTGGGAGGAAAATAAGGAGAAATATGGAAAATAATACCAGCTATTCTTTATGATCACTTATCCAATGCGGGGCCACATTGGACCCAAAACATGTGCTGTAATTAAGTAAAACCAAAGTTAAGCATCTTGATATATACACAGATGCAAAATGAAACTGGACAGTTTAAATGGCAGAGAGACAAGCTATACAAAATATTTTAATTAAATGTGTTGCATCTATATTTCCATTTTCAAAATTACACATCTAGGTATGTTCTACTGTCATTAAAATCATATTTTAATTAATGAAATGAAAAAAATGGAAAGCTTTTTACTGCAAAATGACAACTTTACAACAAAAAAGGCAAAAAAATATCCTGGGAAAGATAGCATTTCAGTCAGAGAGAGCAGTAGCTTCACTGTGTCACAGCCAATCGTGTTTGGATTTGGAGACACGGGAAAGTCTACTGGTGGGTTTTCACAGAGAAGAGACACCTTGTGTGATTTGGCATTCCTCCCTCACACCCCCACGGGACGTCCCACAGGCTCACCTGGAGCCGTGGTGCGGCCTGGGCTAAGGGCCAGCCCGCGTCACCTGAAGCTGGTTCAAGCAATTAAACCTCTTGCAAAACAGCCGCGGGTCACGAAGCGGAGGGAATAGCCCCGTGCGTCAGCTTTAGCAGACCACGCTGCTATCGCCAAAACTAAATGCTCCTCCATTAGTGATCCTGCTGTGTGAAGAAAACAGTCTGGGGCAGCAGACAGCTACTGCAGGAAATTTACTGTGAATGGGCATATTGCCTGTTATTAAACACCCAGACAAAGATGGATGACCAGTCACTTATAGGTCACTTATACCTCTCACGGCCTTGTGTCTATGTTTTGTTTGTGATAATACAATGATGCGAATTATCTCCATCAAAGTGATATGCATATTTCTTATATTTATAAAAAAAAATCTGATACTCTGAATAATTTTGAATCCACTTACCTATATTCAAAATTCCATGTGGGTACAGAATTGTACAATTTATATATGTAATAATATATTATTATTGAAATATATTAGCAATGCAATATTCAGTCTTCCATAACTGTGTACCCGCCATGGTGTATAGGACACTGGCAACTTTCCATGACAAGATGAATACATATTTAACGGCAATCCTACTCACCCACAAACACCCAACGGCAGCACTACCTTTAACATGGCTGTTAGCCAATAAGAAACCTGAATACAACCTGAAAGTAATTGCGTAGCAGTCCTACTTTCCAGCTGAAACCCTGCCTTGCTCTTGCTACACTTAAATGCTGCTTAACGCTTAAAATTCCCATTCCTAACTTAAAACAGTTCTGCATTAAATTGCCCCCACCTCTCATTCAAACAAATGCATTTCATTTTCCTGCCAGTCTATTTAGTTCCCATTACCTCTTGGTAATCGCAGATGAACTCTTGCTGACGTGGGCAATAATGCTCTGTTGTAGCAGATGTAAAATCTGGTCAAACAGACTTTGGAGTCTGACTCTGCAGCCAGATCCAAGTGATTAAGCAAACACTTTTGAAAGCCATCAACTCCAGAGCAAGATGCCTGGTGCTAACGGCCCACAGTGATGCCACTCTGCTTCATGTCATTCGCTGCCAAGTCTGACTTCATACAAATAGGACTGCTTTTATTTTTAAATGGCAAATAGTGCAATCTTGGTACTCCTGACTTTTGACGACAGTTATTGTTACTTGCTATTTTTTTCTAATATTATTTATATCGAGCATGATTCATATTATGACCTCTTGGACCTTTTCTGTACAGTGACTGGAAGTGGCTCAGGGAACTCTGCATCAAGGTGCCTTTGGTGAAGCCTGCATACCTCTTGGGAAGCTTTTTGGAATTCTGGAAGTTTGCAAAGGTCACCATCTGCTCTTGACAGAATTCCAGACAGGGAATGCCAATCAAAACGAGTCAGGTGTCTATTACACGAAGGCTAAAAAAAAAAAAAAAAAAAAAACAGAAAACCAATATCCTTGGTAAAATTGGATACATCTCACGGATAACCTTTTCTCTTACTTCTAATCATTAGACAGATTAGTCTAGTGTAGCTTGAAACCACAAAACGTTGCACAGAAATTCAAAATTAGGAGATGGGGTAGGCAGTAGGAGCAGTACCATTTTATACAAGAAAATACATCGTCTCTTGGATTTGTTCCTATCCATTACCTTCAGTAATAAATGCAATACTTAAAATGCATAATTCCTTCCAATACAGATGTAATGAAAATAAAAAATATTAATTGAAATACCACTAACAGAGCTTCAGTGGAATAACTTACTAATGTACATGTACTAGAAATACAGTGACATTAACATATAATTTCTTTGTTAATGCCACTGCATAAAGAATTTTCCTCTGGCACAATTCCCTAAAAGCATGAAACTTCTTTCTCCAGGAGAAATTAAATTTTTCAATCCACAATGTGACTATTAAGAGGACAGGAGGAATTTCAGTGCTGCATCCTACTTAGGAAGTTTCTTTTCAGCACCTTGGACAGAGTTGGCAAACTCCTTTCCTTAAATTCTTGTCTAATTGTGTCATGTAATCTCTTTACACAGTTGCTTCAAGCCTCTCATGAAATAATACATCACATAAACAAACAGAAAATCAAAGCCCCCAATTCGACAGTTTTTTTTTTATTTTTTTAATGAACAATGCATGAATACCCTCTGGGAAACAGGCATGAAAACAAAAATACATTATTTATTGCTGTATTATTTATGCCTATGCAAGACAGAAGCACTGTCATCTTTTCCTGGAAAAATCAGTGAGTGAGCAGTCTATGCCTTCGTGAGCCATCACCGCTAAGTGAGGGAGACCACAAGCCTCCGTCAGAGACAGTACCTGCGATACAAATGTGACAGGCCTCCGGGCATCACAGCAGCAAATAGCTGCATGCTCCCATCTATCACAACTGCTTCTGCTTTACCTGTGCAAAGACAAACTGACCCCTAATGCTAGCTAAGCAGATAATACAAGTATAAAAGCTTCCATAATTAGGCAGGATTAAGCATGATTTATTTTTTTGCACTCTTTGTAATGATAGTGTCTACCTCTATGATATATAGATACCATATAGTATAATTCCCTCTCAGTTTTGAATGCTCAAGGATGGAAAGGAAGCCTTTCAGTTGTGCTGCACTTCCATTAGAGCAAATTTAACGATAAACCGATATCCCCGGGCTTCCTAAAGAGCCAAAAATAGCCCAGTAATGTAATACTGGAGTTCTCCCGTAATGGGGAATAACCGAATATCTTTAGGTTATCTGGGGTGCACATCCCACATGTAACGAAACACAACAGCTCTGACTGACATACTCTGCCAGTAACCTCCTACAAGGCGATATCTGTAGTAGGACTTCTGATCTGTTTATAGAGCAGGCAGGAAATTGATTCTAGGGCAATCCCTCTTCATAGGCTTCCGTAGATCCAGTATAGGACTTGGCTCTGGCCCAGATATTCGTCCCTGCCGGTACAGAGATAAAAAATGCCTTCTGGCTGAGCAAGTAGCCACTCATCTCTTTGCAAATGCAATCATGGAGTTAGGTGTCTTTCTTATAGTACTGCACTGTATGCTGGGCCCTTGTTCACAGGAATAAGAAACCTTCACTTCGACCCTGATCTTAGTGCACTAATATGTCAGAGCGTTTTACTAGCCTTAAAAGATGAAGTTCAGTCTGGGAAGGAAGAGTGAATTTGACAGAGCTAGAGGGAGAGCTAGTGCAATTCTACTATCCAAACAAAGTGGATGCTGAGTTTAAATGAGTTCCGCCCATAATCACTTTGCTGAGGAATACATCATATAACCTTATTAACAAGTTCATCTTCATTTTCTTTAGATCATCCTCAAGATAAATAAGCTCATCTTCACATGGATTACATTTCAGCTTGATTACATAAGGATCCATGAGATTTTGGGGATCTAGACCATCCAGGTGAAGTTCTCATGCCGCCAAAGAAGTAACGGGTGCGAATGAAAAAAGTAGACATTTGAAAACATCAATAATTGCCTGCCTTGGTGTGTACATGATGGGGGTGTGAAATAATGAGCATCAGAATACAACCAAATTAAAAATGGGTACTATGACAACATTATAGAAATCAGCACAGCTATAGTAAGAAATTTTAAGCTGTAAATTCTGCAGCTATACCAGCTGAACATGAATTAAGAATTAACGGCATTATAGTAATGTTATAGAGGAGCTGCTGAAATTATAAACAAGTTTTTATTACTGATCATACTGGTGGTTTTTAATTGCTTTTTTAAGGGAATACTGACAATCTGAAATTCCAGTCACAAGGATTTCCGATGATTTCACTTCAGGGATGTTTAATAACTAATAAACTGGCTCTCTATTTTTCTCCAGATACTATCTGTCTCTGACAAGAGAATCCTTTTTCGAAGCTGAGAACGTGACTGCCCTTTCCTGTGCATGTTTCCGTGACAACAACTATAATCACTGGTGGAGAAGATACTTAATCGGCATGACATGTTGCAGGGATCTGGTGCTTCTGAGCAGGTGTGAAGTGAGAAGATTTACGTCTCTGATAGGTATCCGCCTCCCTTCGGCTTTACCGACACAGTACGCCGTGTACCGCACCGCTTGCATATGGTGGCCTCAAAATACGGTAAAACTTTTTGGTAGTAGGTATGTCACAGTGCTCAGTGTAAGGGTAAGGTGCAGTGATATTTCACAAAAAAAAAAGTGTTCTTTTTACAAATTAAACCTCAGTGATCTTAATTAATCTTCATCTCATGTTTCATGTCCAGGAATGTTGCAGCACCTGCTTCATTCTCCATAAACCCAGACATGCATGAATAATAATGAACAAAGAGCTAAACTATCCATCCATCCATCCATCCAACATTTTTTTCCTGGACAGGGACAGCTAAAACAAACATGATTAATTCCAAGTTATATAATCATGGAGCTGAGCCTGTTCATCTGCGAAGAGTACACAGCAGGAGAATGAATGGCCTCGTCTAAGGAAACAGGCTGTTTCAGCATGTGAAATTCCCAAGTGAAACACTGTGCTGCAAAGCTTCATGGGACCTGCTGGGATTGTCTCTAAAATAGGTGCCAAAGACTCATGATTGGAGAGCCAGACTAGTTGCTTTCTTCCTTCTTCACAAGACTTATCAGTTAAACTTGCCACCTGCATGACCACACAGAGGTACAGCGCTACACCCCAGAGCACCTATGGATGGATGGTTAACCCAAGCTTCATGTTACATCATTCCGTGCTCACAAACGCTCCGCCAGGTTAATTTATTCATTTGGCATCACATTCCCTCTCGAATATCTAAACTTCAGCACAAAAACAGAACGGTGGATTTGTGCCAGAGGACCATATATTTGTGTTCCATGTTTCAGTAACTTCTATTACTAAAACAACTTATAAAATAAAATAAAGAACCTGCTTCTTACTTCTGGTAGGTATGCCCCACCTATCTAATAAACTACTCGTTTCATTTATCTGCATTCAGTTTTACTCAGTTGCATCACCTTATGTGTGTGAAAAAAGCACTGAAACAGCTCACAGCAAACTTTTGTGTTTGGTCAGCAAGTGGTTTTCACTTGCCAAGTCATGGCTATTTTTGTACTTGTCCCCAGCCAGGAGAAGCACTCTAATGACCACCGGAGCACAGCACATTTCAACAGCTCTGAACTTATGCCAGGGAAAAAGAATAAATCGATTTTTATACCCCTCATTATTATTCTAATGTGGGGTATTCAATCACACACTGTGGCACAGGTTTTACTAATAAATAACAGCCAGAACTTTCCTCTCATATGATATGCTGTCAGACTGGAATGGAAATAAATTAATGGGAAAAAAAAAAAAAGTGTGATAAAGCAACTCTTAATTTGTTGGTTAAACATAAACATTTAGCCGTGTGTTGCCTCATTGGTGAAGTTTACCTGTGAATGATATCAAATGTCCACCTTGGGTACTTTTACCATGTACACACCCCACTATACTTTAAGACACGATTTGTTTCTTATTTTCTCTCAATCGCAAAAGTGCAGAGGGTCAAGTAGAAAATGAAAGTGTACTGTGGCTATGGATATGCCTACAGCAACCCGTCGTCCTAGTGTCTGAGGAACTGTGGGTAATGTCAGAGAATATTCCATTTGTTTTCGTGCACAGAGGTCAGGGTGAGAGATGCTACCTGAATACAAAACACTCCGCAAGCATTTAAAAGCTGTTTACGTCCCAATCACTCTGTCACATTTGCTTCATCTGGTCAAGGCAACTGACTGGGGTCATTTTATGCTGCTAAGTGTCTTATCACAATCTGAAGCCTAAAAAGTACATCGATATTAATAAAAGCAATACTTGATCTGTGGAGAAAAGGGACTTGGAAGTCCTGTCATGTAGAATACTAGTACAGCTGGTTAATGCAGTCTGGACATAAAGCCCGAAATCCAACATCTTCAATAACAGCTGAAACATCCTGGTTCTTAGTGATTCACTGCCTAACATTGGGAGGGCAGGTTACATCGGCTTACAGCAGGAAACCTGCACAATAGACTGGGAGATTTAATGTAATGTCTTCAGCATACCTTTGAACGGAAGTACCCAGTGAAATCTGATGTGGACATGTGGAGAGGATGCTTACAGATGGGAGTACAATGGCAACAGAGAAGGAACAGCTGAAGTAATGAGGGAAAAAAACAGCTACTATACAAGCATGGCTCCCTACTACCCTCTAAGGCAACCATGTTTGTGCATGCTGGTATATAAAGGATGAGCTCAGAGTGAAGGGGGAGGAGCATTCTGCCGGGTGATGCGGAGCGTGAAAGCTTGGCGCAATGTCTGTGTCGAGTGACTGGAACACAACATGCTCTAACTATTGTAGCTCCTGTCTCCTTAATCAGTGACTTGAACCAGCCGTGTCGCAGAGGGCTCTGTTGCCACCCTTTATACTCAGCCTGGTGAATACTGCCTGCCTGTAGATCTATACCTCACTCCCCATGATGGTATCCAGGATGGGATTTCTTACATCACAGGGAAGCAGGGCAGCTCCAAGGGTTACTAGACCCCCCCCCCCCAGTCCTCCCATTCAACACAGCTCTTCTTTCTAGATGCTAGTCATTGGGGAGCCAGCTGGCTGTATCCAGCAAAAGCCGGTTGATGCATGGTATTGAGCTTGCTGCACTGACTAACGTGGCCTGCTTTTGATGAGGCCAGGAGCTAAACTCCCTTGGAAGTACTCAGATGTTATAGCCTGGAAGATGAGTGCTATTCCTTCAAAGTTTTCTGCGGCTAACTCACCTGCAAATAGACCTTCATGGCATGAAGACCCTCTGAGCTCAATCTTCAGCTAACGCATACTTAATGTTGAACAGTCTACTTTATTGTCTTCCTAAAAACAGGCGGTTTTAACCTAAGTGACATACACAGTGCTTCATCCCTTGCAGCTCGATAATTTGATTGACGCATATAACATAAAATGTTTAGAGTCCTTAACAATAATACTACTTTAAAAAATAGTGTGTGCCATGGTGTCACAGTCTGCAGACAAGGTTCCCATAAGTTCCGACACAGAACAATCAGCACCACAACACAGGACAGCCATTGCAACATTCCCATGGTGCCACCAGCAAGGAATGCCAATGGAACATTGCCGGCATTGCCAGTTTTCCCACACCTCTTTGTTAGAAAAGCACTACCCCTTTGGAGGGTTCCTCTGTAACTCCATCTCTCGTGCCTCCTCGCCCACCATAAGACTATAAGACTTAGAGCCCAATACTAGGTCACAATAAAAAAAAGAAACACACGCTTTAACTGAAAGCAAAGAACTCCGATTCAGCCACATGTAGGATATTAGTCTGGACTTCATTAAAAACCTTACTCCCTGTAATGTATTGCATTCATTCCTATTATTCCATTCACCATATCTACAAAATCATCTAACATTTTATTTGTTATTGACAGCAATACTGAAAGTGGAAGTACTTGTCTTCAGCATCTATAAATTATTACTGAGGATTTACTTTATCAACTGCAATGACATAACATAGGCAAAGAGACTATAAAATCAAATTCAGACACACTGCAGTGAGAAAATATGTGTATGTTTTTTCTTATCAGCTGACCACATCCCTGGTAATAGAATATATTAAGCGTTGTGTGGAACTGTGCTAATCGTCAGATAAAACATTTCCATTTTCGTGAGTTTGGCTGCCATTGTTTGAAAACATAATTATGTGAGCTTGAATGCAGTGTTGTGCTCAAGTTAGTGAGCCTGAAGTTTAAAAGTTAGTCAGCCTGAAGTTGCTTCTGCGCTTCTCATATTTGCTTATGCTGCAGTTTTCTCACAGAATCATAAACAGTGAGAGAAGCCTCTGGACAAAATCAAATACAAGAGATGGTCAGATTTCTCAGGCTTGTGGGAACATCATACAAATGTGTGAAGTTCTTGAGGGTGGCATGAGTCTAACATCACTGCCATGCATCTTCAGACGTGTAACTCGTTGGAACTCCTTGCAACACTGCCCAAGTCTGATTGGACCATGACAGCCATCTAATATCAAGCATGCTTACACATGTGCTGCAAGCCCAGTTGACACATTCTTCACCTCAGAGCAAACTTCTTTGACCTTCATGAATGGAGGGATTTGGAGATGAAAGACTGTATGTCCCCTCCTTCGAACAAGATGTATACTGCATCTCAGATGAAAATGTACATATATGATTTAAAAAGACAGGAAACTGTTCTATACTTGTGAAATGACACTGTGGACCTAACTTGTCAATGAGTAATCAAAGACAGAATTTTTTAATGAAATGCTTAGTTGTTCTACTGGCAGCAAAGCTCCCCAAATCATCCAGTAGTGGGTCATGCTGTTAAAAAAATCCCATAATATTGGAAACAAAATACCCTGTACACCAATCAGTCCATGTTTTATTCAGTTTGTTTGTTTCTAAAACTTAGACAGTCATTCTTGGTTCCTTCCTTGACTTGAAAACACTCTAAGAAGCATCCTTCTAGCTGAGAGCAGACACCAACTCTATGAGTCTCCATCCGTACTCCTGCTACTTACTAAACGTATCCAGCCCATCATTTGGTCAACTAATGCAGAGCTGTAGGTTATTTTAGCCCTCAAAGTGAAAGCGATTGGCTTCCTATCACATTAAATCTTGAACATGTGCTATTCATTTCTTCTGACGTTTGAAAATGAAGGGCTGTGCCTTAAAACTAGGTGCACAACATTCACCCGAGTTTCCACACCTTTTATGTAGATATACTGTATAATGCATTATGTTTTAATGAAATGAATAATTGCATTTATATTTAGAAATAATCCAGTGGCAAATGTATTAGGTACACCTTCCTAGTACCAAGTATAACCACCCTTAACCTACAGCATTGCTTGAATTGTTTGAGGAATGGATTCAACAATGTGGTGGGAATGTCCTGATGGTGTCTGGCCCATGGGAGTTTTCCTGCTAGCTTTAATGAGTCTAGCCATTCCCCTCTGCCACAGAAAGGGATGGTTTTTGTTTACCATACCATCCTTTGTAAATTCTAGACACTGTCATGTACAAAAGTCTCAGAAGTATTGCTGTTACGGAGATGCCGTAACCACCACATTTGGCATGAACAATTATACTACATTCAAAACTGCTTCTATTGCCCATTCTAAAGCTTTGCAGAGCTGAACTCAAATTTATAGCCTGCTAAACTGATACTGCTTGCTTCTTTCAACTCAACCTGTCCAAAATATGGAATCATTTCATGGCTGGCAGCAATGACATGATAACCAGATGGATTGAAAAAAAGAGCTTCTTAGTTCATATCTACAATGTAAATCATTAACATAGCACAAAGGCTAGCAAAGATAGCAATGACCCAAAAGAAAGAATGCAGTGGTGGAACGGCACATTTATTCATACTATATTATAATACGGTAGGCACTTAAATGTAGCAATGTACCAAAAAAAAATTAAGCAGTGATACGCTGAGCAACATGCATGCAATCGTTCATGAGTAGGTGCTTATGTGCGTACTGCTCATGTCAGTTCCTGCTCAGCTGCAAGAAGACAACAAGAGACTTTTAAGTTTTTAGGGCCCTATAAAATCTTGTCCCTGAGACCCACGTCCAGAGGGGCAACGTAACTCAGAGGATGCCTGACCATCAGGCTGGATGAAGCTACGGATGGCTTAATGTGTGCTTCGATCTACTTAGGACGTGCTCAGAAGCACTTGGATCAGCACTCAATCATTTAATCTATATTTATCCCTTAACCTGGGAAAAATACATTTCCATCATGGTTGATGGTATGGTCCTTGAAGTGAGGAGCTAGCGTCATGCCAGGTGAACTCGTGCTTGTGCCAATAAAAACAAGGTGCGCAAAGTTTTAATTTTTATAAGCTAAAGCAAAAGGGAGTGGATGAATGATCCCAGATTCATGTGTATTTATTAGCATGTTTCTTGCAAGTTGACTGAGGTCCACGCATTCTGCATGGCTGTCTGAGCAAGCGACCCAATGATAGGCAGGAAATTCAGGCAGTAATAAGACAAACACCGTGGCAAGAAAACAGACCAGTGGACATGGAACAGCAGAAGAAACAGCAGCTCCATCCATGCACTGGACCAGGGCCGTTTCTAGTGGGGTGAGAAATGGTGATGATTCGAAGGGCTCACAGCTCAAGGGGGCCCCTAGAATATATCTGCAATGTATATATTTGGAGTACAGCTGCATATGTTTGGCTTGCCCAAAGCAATATTCTTTCAGGGAATCCAGAATTCCTAGCTATGACCCTGTAATGGATGACATATAAACGGCTGTCAGAACCACAAATGGGGTACCACAGATGTTAGGACTACATATTGCCCACTGTCATCATTTTATTATGCCATACATACTTTGTCTCTATTGCATTGTATAAGAAGATCTACCAGTTCAAAGCATAACCATAAACCCTCAGCTTGCTCTCTGTCACAGGCTTCTAATTATATCTTATCCCTATAGATCCTTCAATATGTCTCCCAGCAACAAATTGACAATTTACTAACTTATCGATGCAAACTAAGTAAAGGTTTTACTTCGGTGTCTGGTGCTCTTACACACATATTCCCTGGGGGATTTTAGGGCACCATTTCTATGCATCTCTGCTGTAATGGTAATTTGCCCCATGTTTTATTACACTCGTCAAATTTTTGATGCTGAATTGGCAATGATGTCATAGATTCATTATGCTGTGATTCGTGTATCCTTTGCACTTATTTTTCCTTGCTGGCTTGGCCCTGTACATTTTTATTCTGGAAAGGAACTTCAGCCAAATAAGTACCTGGAATTAATGGATTAGCTCAGGGATCCTTTACTTTAAACACCACTGTATTGCATCATTTGTATGCGATGGGAATCTCACTGTATTACGCACTCGCACTGCTGTGGAAACTCCGTGATGAATGTGATGCAAAGCGTTTGGTTCTCAGCGCCGACTTGATCCTAGCGATGTTACGATAATCCGACTATGTAAACAGTCGGTGAATTGTTAGGTAAAATCCTTAAGATATGAGGACACAGGGGATTAAGCAGGATACTAGGTTCTAACCACATTTCCAGCTTAAAAAAAAAAAAAAGTCTACTCTCAGCATTGAATGTATTTCCTTGTACTCTCATTATGGATGCCATGTTCATGGGGATTACAGGTCAAAGGTTTGTTGTTCTGAAAAAAAAATGTGGCTCATTGACAGGATTAGACTCCACTTCTTTACCGTGAATCTCGGCAATTTCGTATTAAAGGAAGGAACGACGTGTCACGTCGGAATTTGCATTTCATCTTAGACGTTATTCATTTAAGTAAAAGTTAGAATTTCAGGATTGCAGGCAAATATCATGGAAACTTTCCAGTCACAAGTGAAATAGCTAAAATAATGAGCCTGAAAGACAGCACTTTGGATTACTGAATTGCTGCCATAAAAATGATGACAGGATGCAATGGAGGGCCATCAATTATATAAACAGAGAAACCTGGAGAACAAACAAGCTTCTTGTTTACATTCTTATCATATTAAGTGTGAATAAAGAAAATTGTACTACTGGACAAACAACTGCCTTGACTTTGATTTCCTGCCACTTTCCTTTTCAATATTCACTTTCCTTATCTTTTACTTATCACTTCCCATTTCCATGAGTGTTACTCAGCTTTTTACTACCTACTAGTAAGATCTACTAAAACTACCTGTTCAGCAAAAAGTGCAGCTTTCTTCCTAAGCCTGAATCTGATAATCCATAGACCGGTTTTTATACAACATACTTTTTGTAATTGCATTGATAGTGGTCCAGTGTCGTTATTTGAGAGTATTTTGAATAATGCATGGCGGTACACTGTACACTATGCCAGCTCATTACACGACATTCGCACAAATACCAACCCACTAAGGACAATTTACCGAAGAGTCACCAGTTCACCTGAACCATGGCTCTGAGAGATCGAGGGCATCTAGCTGAAACCCACACGCAAACACAGCGAGAACATGCAAACTCAGCACGCAAAAAGCCAAGATTCAAACCCGCAACGCCAGACAATGACAATGTTACCTGCTGAGCCACTGTGCTGCACTGCAAAATCATGCTCACATATTTTTGGCTGACAGAGGATGAGTTTGGGCACAGAAATAAAGACAGATATTTGTGGTTATTTTAACACAGAACAGTTGCATAATTATTTCTTGTGGTTAAGAGTGACCTCCCCTACATTTATAGCAGGTTATAGCATGCATTATATTTATTTTTGAAAAAGGGCATATGCCAAGTCACAGAGGATCGCAGAACCAAAATGCAGTTGGGAAAGTATTACATTAAACTATTACATCTTATTCAAGCAAAAGTAGACGTGTTTTTCATATAACTGCTAGGTTACCCAGTCTTACATTCAAGTGTGAATGGCCCTAAAGTTACTACAGAAATGTAGCTTCCGTAGCTTCAAAATGCCAGGAGAGATGAAAAGAGGTACACGGCTGTGTGACAGTTATTAAAATGAAACACAGAATAACACTGTCTTCTGGGTACTACTTCCTTATACAACAGTGCCATTTAGAAATAAACTGAAATACTAGAAAGGTCTAAGCCAAATAAGTTCCCAGGTAACTGTATAGCATTGCTTAAAATGTTTTTAATGTCACAAAAAGGGAGAAGTTAATGTATTAAAATATTTCCCATATTTGTAGAATTGTACTATAAAAAAAACCACATCTGCATTTATGCCACTTGCCTCTGAACTGCTAATATGAGATAAAAGTAGATGTAAGTTCCTACATCAGCATTCAGTCAAATTTTCCAGCTTCACCTGAATTCTGAGTCCAGTTTACATGTTGTTTAGTAGAATGGGAGGCTTCAAACTGCCCTCAGCTTATGACTGTGTACCTGGGTGCCTAGGAGCAAACTGGCTTCTGGTCCTGGGCTCGGGCATAACCTGTCTAGTGCACCGTGCTTTGGCAGTCAGATAAGTGGTTATCAAAAATGGATGAATTTCCCTTCAGCGTGTTTGAGCAGGACCTTACAGAAAGTACAAATGAATGGCATATTCAGCCATGAGAAAGTAGCACATTAGGAATACACAATGCCTTCAAGGGCACTCAGCTCCTCATCAAATTTCTGTGCCTGACTAAAACGGGACCGCTTCCTAGGACACCACTGTTCCTCACAATTGTGAGGCGCACTTTGTCATTTCCTCGGGCAGCGGTGTGCAAATTGCCACCGTCGACCAGCAAATTACGATCCAGTGACTTCAGTGAGGAGCAAACTTATTTTCTTGGGAGGTCCACCTTTGCATGAAAGGAATACAAGGCTTTTTCCTGAGTGCTAATTAATCCCATTTTCCTCCAGACCTGCCATTTTAAGTTGTTGAATCTTCTCAATGCAAACAGAGAATACTCGATCATACACATAAGTGGCACTTCACTTTGACAGAGGTTACGTTTTATACAATAAAATGAACATTGCAGCCCAAATTCTAACATGACACTGATTGTGGTCTAACTTGCTTATCCAGTTCCTTGGTTCAGGTATTCCAAATGGACAACACTAGTGAAGAACTGGTGAAGAGATTACATACATTCTAATGTAATATAAAGCAGATTAAATGTACATATTCTCTGAATTATTCTGTGTTGTGTACAACCGCAATTTTACTTTCAAATTTAAAGCAATGTAAGTGTGTGTCTTTTTATGACATGTCTGGAGAAGTTTTCAGAATACCAGCGGCACACAGATACAGAAGAGAACCTGACCTTTGGGTCTACTGCTAGCAAAAGCATTACTGAGCTACTGAAACCAGCAGTAAAGGAGCAACTAGTGAGATAATGAGGGCATCTTCCAAATTAGAACATTATTCTAAACGAAGTCTAAACTTAGCGTCAGAGTGAAAAGGGCAAAGCTACGCTTTCTGCTGCTTTGAGGTAAAACAAGCAAAAACAATACCAGGGTGTTTACAGTGCTGAGAAGCCCTAGTTATAATTACCTGCCATGAAAGCCTTTTTGGAGACGATCCACTCCCAGCAAACAGGAGCAACAGACAACAAAACCAATATGAAAGTGTACTTGTACCTTGCTGAACATTGATATCATCTCCCGCTCTACTTAGCCAACATCACAGCTGGCCGTTATTCTTACTGCTCCAGTTAGTGAGACCTGAGTCAGCTGTGCCACATTCACAAAACACTTGATTATTTTACTTGCTGTGTTAGCAAAGAGGAAAACTAGCAAACTTAGTCCCATGTAAAAAACATATTGTATGCTTTCAGGCCAGTCGAGTAGTGAAGGGTATTTTTAGATGCTTTCAAAAGGAAACATTATCTAATTATTAACTGAAAATAAATTTGCAGAATTCCATCTCTAAATCTCATTTCTTTTTCATGCCTTCCACTCCCCAAAATATTGCATATAATTAAAAAGACATTTAATATTTAATAAAAATATGAAGTAGTTTTTAAATTATGATATAGGTACTTCTATACAAAGCTGTTTTCTTTAACAAAAATAAAGGCTGCTTGCTGAAATGAACAACAAAGTAATTCTTTCTGTAAAAGGACCATTATATAATATTACTTTCTTAATGTAAAGAAAATATAAAGAAAATGAAAAGAAAATGAAAAAACCCATCTCATACAGATCATATATTTTTTAAACCAGGGAAGGAGTCGATACATGGGCCAGTAATCAACATAATCTCATCGCTTCCCATCTCAAGAGAGGAATGGCAAGGAGGGCACACAAAGTGTCCTTGCCCTGGCTAATGGAGACAAACAACAGAACACAGATCTTCTGTGCAGATCTGCGTAGTTACATGAGCTACTGCAACAGACCAGCCAACTGTTACACTTGTAAGATGCTGAAGTTTCCCACACAACTATGCAGCTATTTAAATAGCATTTGAGAACCTACATTAAAAGAAAAATAAAAAAATCACCGCAGTGGTGCCTCACACCTCCAGGGCTAGGGGTTCGATTCCCATCCCTGCTTTATATGTGTTTAGAAGTGGATGTTGCCACTGTGGTTCTGCTGGTTTCTTAATTCTCTGGCTTCACCCTGATTGCAGTCAGAAAATGTGTTAAGGTCTTTAATTGCCCATGGTGTGCATGTCCCTGGCATCCTGTCCAGGGCGTCTTGTGACCTGCGCTACCTGGGATAGAAGTCTATACTGGATAACCAGCTGGAAGATGGAAGAAGCAACAAAACATGTCACCCTAAGTTCAAGGAAACATTTATTTGCCAGAAGACATCAGGATATATTTATAAAAATATGCATACATGCAATCATTTTCTGCTTCTTGGGGGATTTTTGTTGTAATATGCATTTGATCACAATGTGGGGAAGGAGATGAAAAGTGCCTGCAGATGTATAGTCTATGAGAGATATTTAAACCCTGAGTCTATAGTAATGAAAATTTCACAGCTCACTTGTAGAAGCAAGTGGGTTTTTTTTAAAAAAAAAAAATAAGTATTTCAACACACCAACATGCAATAGATGAACTTACCTTTAAAGGCAAGGCAGCTTGTGGAACCATGGTAATACACACATGCATAGCAACATATATGTAATTACAAGATGCTGAAAGTAGTAACTTAGCTGCTCTTCAGGGACAGAAAACAGCCAGATGTATAGCTACTCCAGATGTACCACAACTATTATGATACAGCATTCATATTCATCCCTTAGGCTTATTTATTTCAAGGCAGTCGAGGTGGTAGTCACAGATTCTGTTCACATTCAGCTAGCTACTATGCCTACCTTCTGTCTAATGTGACGGCAACACTTCAAAGTGCAATGATTATTAACGAAAATCATATGAGAGGCTCTACCTTTCATCCCCTCCTCTAGCCATTATAAAACGACGAGCCTTAAACATACAAACTTATTCTGGGGTGCCTCACAGTTACACACATGCATACAAAGCCGCACACTGGGCTCCCCTTAATACCCTATACGATTCTGAACAGCACCCCCTGTAGAAGTCCAAAAACGTAAAATAGACTTAGTAACATCCACACATTAAGTGTGAAACTGCTCATTTTTATGTGTTTTAGGGTATTCACGTTAACAATGGTCTTCTCGTTGCCGCTTTACAACGTAGGGTGTAAAATGTTTCTAATGTACTTATAAAAAATGAAGTATAGCCTACCTTAATATCCTTTAAATATTGCGTAGCTGTTAAATTCTGCTGAACGCGTTTAATTGCTTAAAGCGCCATATATTTTCTTTTCAAGGTTAAATAAATAGTCAAACATTGGAGTAAGAGTTTTAGTCCATTTATTCCATTTTGGTTTGGTTACTCCGTTTATTTAAAACGCTACAGTAAATTCTCATTTATGTGGGGTTTCAGTAATGCTATAATGTTTAAAAGATACATCTCAGATGTGCTATAATGTGAATTAACTGTCTGTATGTAACATGATTAATAAAATTCAAAACATGGAACATAAGGCATGTGTCGTGCAAATTAATATTGTTACCTATTGCTCATATCCAAAAATGTGAAAATCCTAATCACATTTAATAAAATCCATAAGCTAACACCTTAAGTGAACAACAACGAAATGACAGCAAACTGAATGCAGTTTAAATGTTCAACAAAACGCCATTTAACCCTCCTGTTGCGTACGAGTTTCTCTTCACTTAGACAGTTTTTCAACATCGTGAAGCACCGACTTCAGAAAGTGGGGAGAAAAGTATTTCTCATCATTTTCCCGAACTGTGCTTTTTAAGCGCCAGTTCGTGTTTGTGTTTTATTGCGTGTGCAATAACTACGCAATTTATGCCATGGTGTTATGCAGAAGTGTGCAGATTTATTTAACATGGATCAAATCTATTTAAACACTGACACATCATCTCTTTGGCCCAACAGCAATGATTCAAATAACAGAGGTTTTCTATATATAGACTAATAGCTTTTACAAGCGCTCCATCTCAAAAGGCTTCTTCACCGTGCCTTCACTTCTCATATTTAATAATAAAGCACACCATTAAGGTTTGTTTAAAATCGCAAGCATAAGCAGTCTGAAACTATATACACGAAATATTATGAAACAAGTATTAAAATACTTGAATGACTTGAATTCTCCAGAACTATGCTATCCGACAATGTTGCAAAACAATACACATGCATATTTTAACGCTTAAGTGTGTCAAAGATGGCTTGCGCCGAATTTACCCATAATTGTTGAAATCATCTACGATCACTGTTTTCATTCACATCCACGGTTCAAGAGATGTCCTTCCTTTTAAAAGCGCTCCTTAAAGCTGATCATTTACACTTGTTTAAGCCTTTCAATGACCAATTTAATCACAATTAACATATCATCTACAAATAACACACGTCAAACGTCTTACCCGCAAATGCCCCTGGTACATATTCAATGTTAAGTCAGATCGCTTCTTCTCCAGTCGCAAATGTCCCTTATTTGACTGCTTTCAACATAAATTCACCGCAGGTGCTCATATGTGCAAAGTGTTATCGAACTGGGAGTGAAACGCTGAGTCAGAATTAACTGTGCCCTAAGAATAATAAAGAACAAGCTTGCCTACAGTATATACGCGGGAGAAAGAGGAGCTTTCCTTACTTCAGGTGCTGAAAGCAAGACTTTTCGTCTATTGTAGCCAGCGTTTTGACTAAAGGTGAGCGGAGCGAGCAGAAGCGACAGAAGTAAAGTGGCGGAAGACCCTCGAAAGCTATACAGGCTCTTGAAATCTTGACTTTTTTTCTTGAGGGCGGCTCCGACGGCTCATTTACAAATGAGTAACTTAGTCCTGTGTTGGACGCAGAGATTCTCCTTTCATTGTCAGGCTGCCCAGGTGAGGCTTCGTTCTGTAATTGTTTACGTTTACGTTCCTCCTCTTTTCGTGCACTCCTTTTCCTTCCTGCCTATTCCTCAGTCCCAGTCCTCCCCCTCCCGCACTTCTGGAGCCGCCCCCTTCACTCACGTGCTCATAGTTAAAAGGAGGTGCAACATCAATTAAATATCCTTATTTAAAATCAGATCATTGTTTATTCTCCGGTTTATTGTTATTGTTGTTCTTGTTGTTGCGACGCTGTTGGAAGGAACCTGTAGTACCCAGAGTGCTGGGGAGGTAGTTGCTACAGCGCCCATGTAAATGGTTATTAGATAAGTGCTGTACATAGGGACTTGTGATGTCCAGTCTGTACAAGTGTTACACTGGTTTGTGTCCTCATGATTCATGCATTGGATTGTACATGTTGCGGCTAATGGTGACAGCCCTGTGGTGCGGTGTTGATAATTGCTGGTGGTGACTTGATGCTTTGTTTTTTATGTTGTTAAGCTCTGAGTCCATGCCTTTGACATAAGTACCTATGGCGCAAGATGCTGCTGTATAAATAATATTTGTAGTACTGTGTAACATGTTCATGGAGAAAGTCTTTTGTTTTAATAGGTCCAAAACATGATGATATAAGACACAAGTGCAGTACTGCTATTATCTGATACTGAAGGCTTTAGTTGCCCTGTTAGAGAAAACAAGTAAACAGCTGCATTGTCAGTGTTATGACAATGTGGGAATATGGAAGTACTCAAGATTTAATTTCAACACACAACAGGTATGCAGTTCGCTGAAGCTAATAAATGCATCATGCACAAAACCCAGCAAAACTATGAAATTGTGTAAATTTCTTTACATTTGTGTAAGAAGATTTAAAGAAGCAAGTGTACTGAAACTTTTTAAAGGCTGTCAGGCTAAAATTCCTTTTGGGCCACTGTTGCTGATCCCTGAAAGGGGTAATATTTCATTTAACCTCTTGGAGTAAATATTAACTATATCATGGAACAGTATTGCATCACATGGGTTAAAAAGGTACAGAAATGTGGCAGAAATCCTGTGTTATATCTAAAGAAGGTCTTTTCAGGACTTTCAGGTAACTAGCTTTATTAAACCAAACGATTGCACAAGTTTGCAGAAGACATATTACAGTAATAGGAAGGAAGGATATAAATTTATGATCCATTCTTTATTTCATTTCCTGATGGAAGTTCTGGTTACACCATCCCTATCATTATAATTTCTGACACTAACCAGTTTGTGCCCTGATTTAATTAAATTCACATTTATGGCGCCATGGTGCCGGCCTTGTCCTTTCTTCACCAATTCCAGCATAGAAAGGGCTTGACCATAAGTTACAGGAGACTTCACACAAAGCTGTAGGAGGACCTGAAAGGTCACTGCTGATGGCAAACGGGTTAGATTTTCTAAGCACTTCATCCATCCAGTAAGCAATTATACTACGTAATACAAATTTTGTTCCTGGATAGCATGTATTTCTTAATTGCTTATGTTGTAAAGGTATAGAAAATGGCCGTTATTCCCTTCAGACTTCGCTTTTGTGACCTGTAATGTAATGTAATTCACTCTCATGTATCAGCCCCCAATTACCCAGGTCACAAAAGCGAAGTTTGATGAGAAAAATAGGTCTTTTCCATTTACTTTAGGCATAAGCAATTGGGAAATAACACTTTCTGCCCAGGAACAAGAAAAAGTAAAATTTTTATTACATAGTGTTATCTCCCATGTAGCATGCTGCAATGACAAAACATACCCATAATGCAACACAACACATACCCATAGTGCATGCATTTGTCTGAGCTAGTGATAAGGGGGACATAAAATACCAATATTGTTGAGAAACTATTATAATGCAAATAGGTAGTGCTCCTGGAACTGTGGCTGCTGCCTACTGAGCTCATATCCTACATAGCGGTCAGCTTTAGTACCTTTAAGGGGATTTCAGACATGAATTTATTCTGAAAACAGCCATAGGCTTAGAGGGCACAAGATAATGAACCATATGTTTAGGGTACTCAAAGCATCCAGCTGAAGGCACTGGACTCAAGTCATGCTGCATTCTTCCAACCCTGATATGCTCTGCCATTTTACCCTTTGTTTTTATCTGAATTGTTTACTGTTGTTTGGATTCATGTAAAGTGGATGCTTCCATTAGCAATTGTATGAATGTATGTTAAGGGTTTATTGAAGGCAGAGGTCATATTTGTTCTAGCATACATTGGCCTGAGGAGGATGGGCTTCTCCCTTGAGTCTGGTTCCTCCAAAGGTTTCTTCCTCTTGAGGGAGTTTTTTCTTGGCATTGTCGCCTTTGGCTTACTCTCTGGGGACTGTGGGCCTGGGACTATGTAAAGCACTTTGTGACCGTGCTTCGTGTTAAAAGCGCTATATAAATAAAATTGAATTGAATTGAATATTAGATATGACAGGCAATGTGACTTGACGGTAATTAAAGGTAAATCAGTAGAAAAGTTTGCTTTGCGCATTGGATGAAACAAACAGACTTTAAAAAACCATTCCTTTAAAATGATGAATCATTTTCATTTGAAGACACAGGGATGCTTTTTTATAATTAAATATAATTAAATCCATATTGACATGACCACAAAGCACACAGCTTTGATTTGAAAATATTGATTTATTGATTTAAAATATAGAATAATGGAATAAAATGCACATAAATAATGAAATAACAGAAGATGGGGAATAATAGTGGAAGCTTTTGTGTGTCTGTGTGATACAATCATCAATCTCAGACATACTTACCCATCATATTTCTTTGCCACCCGAAAAAGAATCGAATTAATTACCTCATTGAAATATTAATTTGAATGAACCAGAATAGAAATGTTAGCAGATTAAGGAAAGTCCATCAGCATTGTAACTGACATTAATGTGACTATAAAAAACATTATATTATACCATATATATATAGACTTTACAGATTCTAGTCCATGTTGATAGAATTGCATTGCATTGCATTGCACAATTGCTGCAGATTTGTTAACTGCACATTCATGCTGTGAATCTCCCATTCCACCCCATCTCAATGGTGCTCAGTTAGATTCAGATCAGGTAACTAGGGATGCCACTGAAGTCCACTTAACTCATTGCAATGTTCATAGGTCCAGTCTATTATTGTCACGCCCACACCACGCCAGCCTACATTGGACCTGCCACACCCAACTTACTCCCGTTCATCATCCCCTGAATACTAACCAGCTGTGCCTCGTTAATTATCATCAAGTAGCTCCCAGCTGTGCCTTGTTAATCCCTTATATAAGCCCTGCTGTTTAGTTCTCTTTGTGAGGTATTGTCTTGTCTATGTCATTACTGAGTGTTTCTGAAGCTTGTAGTTGGCCTGTGTATGGCCCTGATTGTAGGGTTTCTCTTTCTGCTTGGTTCTGTTTGCTGTGCCTGTTGCTGCCTTGGTATTGATCTTCTGCCTGTGACAATGATTACGTTCTCTATTCTCCCCTGGCTTTTGGAAATCTTACTGGTTCTGGTTTTGACCTTGTGCTTTGCAACATTGCACATAAACCTACTGGAAGTGCGGCCAGTGAACAGGAAGACCTGTGCCTAAGAGCTAACACCTTAGCTCAGTCATTACTTATTTAATGCTGTGGCCTTCCTTCTCTAGAACTTCCATTTCCTGGATCCACATGTCCTTCACCAGCCAGCCCATCATGGTAAAGTCTGACAATGGTGCAGCTTGGGATGATAATTGGCTGATTATACCCAGCCAACCCCAGGAAGATATGAACTTGGGATGTTGCAATTAGTCTGGGGCCATTCCAGAAGGCAGTGACCTTTTTCACCTCAGTCTCAGGAGACAGTTGCCAATCTAATACCTCAGCTATTGCAATAAGTTTACTTAATAGTAGTGATTCAGATCATAAAGTACCCTGCGTCTGAGGTATTCTGACCAGCTATCTGAATGCCCAATGGCATCATCTAGATAAAAGGCAGCTTAAATCCTTTTGGGTCTCAGGATCTTGTCCAGCAGCAGTGGAAGGTAGCTGGAGCCACAGATATGGCTTTCCCCATTGGCCTATATTCCCAGTCAACTGGGTATACTGAAAGCAGTTCTCTTCTGAGCTGCTACAGTTAATGCTACTTACCATTAGCCCTTGCTGAAGTCCAGCGTGGAGATGAACTGGGCTAGCTACAGTCTTTCTATCAGCTTGTCAGCCTTAGGCCTTTGGTAGCCATTAAATAGAGACTCAAAGTGGGTCGTCAATGGCCTGAAGTCCAACCCAGCTAGCAAAGGTTGGGGTATGCCCCAAACGGGATGTCAGTCAATCGCAAGGCACATGCACATACACTCTCAAAGTTAATCAAATGCCAGTTCGCCTGGCTGTGTGTCTTTGGACTATGGAAGGAAACCAGAGCACCTGGAGGAAACCCACGCAGCACATGGAGAATGAGCAAATTGCACACAGACAGGCATATACTTCCAATAAACAAAGAACAACCCTTTATAATGCAGTGGACAAAATGTGCATCAGAATCGCTTTCATTGAGCAAAGTGTGATTAGTGAAGGAGAGTATTTAAATGCCTACATTCTGTTTTATTTTTGTTAATTCCCAAATAGAATTTTAGATTTTAAGGGCTTGACCATAAAGAAACTGCCTTGGCAGCTAAATTATCAAAGAAAATGCAGTCCCCATTTAGCTTTTAACATATTTGTTTTTATGTGTAATTTGCATATAAGAAAGAAATGAAATTGCAGTTCGCAATCACGTTTAATTATATTCTCACTAAAAATATGAATTACAGTTGGTTGTACCAAAATATGTAGAGGATGGACAATGCCTTCTTTGGCACCCTAAAATGTTTATATATATTTTTGATTGCTGGAGTAATCTTATTTCCAAAAGGTCTGCATTACATATGGAAACTGAAGATTTAAGAGGGTATACTACTTTACTGAGCTTCAGGAAAGTCAATATCAACTTAGCTAAATGATAACCCTCTCACAAAGCTCCTCAGCACAAAAACCCAAATCTGGAAGTGTGGTGTTTCTGGGAAAATAAATAAAAACAGGAGTTGGAGAGGGTTTAAACTAGAGTAAATGGATCATGATGCAGCGAAAGCTGCAACAATACCAGGTGGGTACACCGGATCCAGCTTTAAGAAGACTGTGGCAATTGGCAGTTAAATCCAAAAAAAATCAAAAACAAAGCTCAAAAGCAGAAATCATTGGGTCACTGAACATAGGTCCAAAAAATCCCTAGAAGTTTGAATTAAAGCACAAATACCAAACAGATGACTTGGGAAAACACAGCAAAAGCCTTTAGAGGGAAAAAATCGAGATACAGTGGGATAAACATACAAGGACACTAGGCTGAACAGGACTTCAGACTAAGTAAATTTGCAAAGTAAGTTTTGGTAAGACTTTATAGTATGTCTTGGATAACATTACTGAGCAATTTCTGGCTCTTTCTATGGCTTCTTTGTAGCCCCAGGCCCTGGTAACATCAAGGTAGGGCTGGGCCCTGTGGGTCAATCCCCCTCTCCCCCCATGGAGCATCTCAGATGCTTGCAGAACAACCAGAGACCTGACATTTCCTTTAATGATCAAAGGTGTTTTTCATTCAGTTAAAATGGCATACCACAGAGAAATGGAGATTTATTTTGAGTCTTTTTTTAATGTGAACATGATATATTGCTTGGCAGTTTAAATGGAACTTTTCAATAGTTTCTGGAAGGTCATGACATACTCAAATTTTGCATTGGGTTAAATCAGTAACAGCTGTAAAACTAAATAATAGCTGTAAAATTACTATTATTACAGTAGTATGATGGGACAGGACGCGGACAACTGGGTGCCGATGCATACTACCCCCAGCTGGGTGCCGGAGAGTGGAGTGCTGCTGGGGAAGACTGTGGCCGATCGTCGGAATGGGAGAGGAAAAAAAAAAACAAGAAAGGGTGGGCTCCGTGTCTACTCAGGGTAACAGGGGTCAGTCCCAGCAAGCTTGGAGTGCCGTCAAGAGGTTGGCGGGTGTGGTGGCCGGCGTGGGAGATGGTCGGTCAAGACCCAACCCAGGTGATGGTCTCTAACTGACTCATCTGCGGCTGTGGAAAAGAAAGATCACGTCAAGCTCCGTGAACTCAAACTCTTCTCTCCCTTACCCCAGTTCTTATCTCCCACTTGGCTGCTCAGGACAGAGGTAATGAATGTGTTCCAGCGGTACCTGATCATGGCTATTTCCACTCTGCTCGGGAATGCGACCAAAGATTAGAGTTGTTGGCCGTGGCACTGACACTAGTTTTTGGGCCCACCCTGCTTCCACAATGGTGAAGTAAATGGGGCTGAGGTTGGTTTGGATAATCACATCATTTGAATAATTAAACATACATGAGGATACCTAGTTTATACCAAAGTGTAATTAGGCCCATAATTAAATTGCTGTGTCCAAGGTTATTACTACGGTATTTTGAAATATGAAGTATTATTTAAAAAATTGATTTAGGAAATAGCATGCAAATAATAACAAAAACCTTTTGAAGAAACAATGTTTATTTTTGGGGAGGGGTGTGGTTCAGATGATTGACAGTTTTGATGACTGACATTCAGATAATCAGTGTTCTACTGGATTTGGTTCCTGATAATGATTTATCCCTGGAATTCTGACATGGACAATACAAAGCAGCAATTGCTTTTTTTTCCTTCATACGTTTAGAATCTTCCAGCCTGAGCTGAGAGCGACCGGACCGTGTGAGAAGCCTCACATTTGGCCTGGAGAGATAAACACCCACACTACAGCTGAGGCAAGTCGTTTGAAGTCTTAACTTGACTCTAGGAGGTGACATCACCACCACAGTGGTCTCACCCTGGTCCAGTCAGTTCTGCTACACCACTGAAGCTAACTCTCTTCTATTCTGCACAGTAGGATGAAACAGCATGAAAAATGAAAGAACAATTCCGGTCTTTATCATACCAGTTTTTTTGCCTCTGTTAAAATCAGGTAATCTTAAGATGTACAGCACCAAGATACAGAATATAGCCAAAAGGTTGTGGAGTCACCTGCAAATTAGTGCAAATGGCTAATTATATCACACACATAGGTGGATAACTAAGCACACAGTCATGGAATCTCCAGCAACAAACACTGGCAACTGAGTGGAGTACGAGACTTTTAATGTGGCACCGTCATGGGATTTCACCTTTGCAACAACTCAGTCAAATTTCTGCCCTGGTTAACGGCAAGTGAAATGATTACAAAGTGAAAATGTTTAGAAGTAATACTAGCTCAGTTGTGAAGAAGTAGTCCACACAAACAGAACGAGACCTTAGTATTCAACATGAATATACAACTGCAATGGCTGAATGGTAGCAAATCCCATCAGCGATGTTCCAACATCTAATGCAAAGGCTTTCCAGAAGATCAGAGACTGTGATAGCAGCAAAGGGAGGGACCAACTTCATATTAATTCCCTTAATTTTGGAATGAGATGTTACACAGGCAGATACCACATACTTTTGTAAATATGGCATATTCTTCCAATGAATTAGCAGATTTTAAATTCTAATAAATTGAAGCCAGCTCACAGCAACAGTCAAAAGATTACAAGCAAAGTTAGGGAAAGACTCAAACCTATATAGGGATACACATATATGGGCAATATCCCAGACAAGATGTAAATGAAATCAGAATAGGCCTGAACCTAGAATAGTTAATGAAAGACGTAGTATCATAACTTCAGATGGGTTATGTGAGGACTATCATCATCATCATCATCGTCATCATCATCATCATCATCATCATCATCTTATTCTTTCATTTCTTTTTTCCACTACTGTCATGGCACAGAATAAGGCATCGGTTCCCAGCCTTGGGGTTGGAACCCCATAAGCGGTCACCTGATATGCAAATGGGATCACAAGAATATGGATAAAAATTGATTTCAGGTGTAAATAACACAGTTATACATAAAACTTTGCAGGTAATGTGTGTACTATGTACTCCTTGAATTATTCTGCAAGGAGTAGCATTAACTCTGCACATCTGTAAGAAAGTGCTGCCACACTTGTCAGAAAAGGCTATACTCATCTCCTAATGACAGTTTTCGACTAGCAGATAACAGTGGATTTCAGCAAGCATCAGAGGTTCCCAGAAAGCATCACACTTACTACTTTTCCCCTGGACATGATCATATTTATGGAGGTTACCAAGTAAATAGTCATGTTGGAGCTTACAGTGCCCTGGGAAGAGCACTTAGAGGAAGTCAATGAGTGGAAAAGCTGAAGGTACCAGGATCTTGTGGGACAGTGTTAGAAACAAGGCTTGCAAAAACACTGCAAGTCCATTGAGGTCAGCTGTCGGGGATTTACAGGGTGTTCGCTGTGCAAGACTAATGATGCTGGGTATTACGGAGGAGGCCAAGAGGAAGGCTATTAGATCACTTACTGAAGCCACAGAGAGTACCACTAGGTGGCTCTGGATTAAGATGGCAGGTCCATAGTCAGCTGCTGGAATGCAAGTCAGGGCTGGATGTATCTTTTGTTAGGGACGGTGTGTGAGGTTGAAAAACCCAAAACACTTGATGACCAAGGTTATATTACTGATGACACATCCGAGTTTACTGGTAGGATGAATCTTACAACAAATACCAGATTACACAATTTGTTTTATCACTTTGCGGCTCTTATGCACTGTGTCTTCAGCAATAAAGCATGTCTAAAATGCATTTTTGCCACATTAGACATAGCAGACAGTGTGATATTGCACTAGCTTAACTGTAAAGCATACCTTACAGAAATTGCTCATTAATAGTGCACATTACAATGTGGTAAAACAGCTCATAATTGCAATTCCATTTTTAAGACTGAGTTCTCAGAATGTACTACGGTGTATTTCAAAATATGAGCTACAAATACATGCAGAAACAAAATGCGTGTAAATTAATATTTCATAACACCATTTACACATTTAACCTTCCATTTCCAAAGAGGTATAAAAATTGAATCAGAACACTTTACTGTTTATTGCTGCACCTGGTAAGTGGAAGCATTATGCAGCAACTTCTTGGTTCAAAATGCTGTTCTCCAAAGGCACTAAAATTGATTCTTCCATATGTGCATTCTATCAGACCTCTAGTGCAAATATGAGCTTGGCTGTAGTGCTGCTCAGCTGTTGTTGGTTGCTAGTACGATCAAAAAGCAGGAGCAAAAAGCACTTCTGAGCATACCTACTGTTTCCAAGTAAGATTTCATGATCTTTCCATTCAAGCTGAACATACAGCAATGAGTTTAGCAAAAATCATGTGTTGCACATGTCCAGCATGCAGCAATGTGTGAAAAGTGTAACTGTGCAGTGCATGCAACTTGAACATTTATGCAATACCAGTTCTTTCAATTTCTGCATCACAAGTTGGGGGACATTTGATGGGTATATGCCATCCATCTATACAGCATATCATTCCTAGAAAGTTGCCGTACTTATAGAATCGTACCTTGTATGCAGCCTGAGGATGCAGCATCAGGTAATATGCTGTATTGGCTTCATAATTCACAAATGGCCTAGCAGATTCTGCAAACGACTTTAGGTTCAGCAGCACTGCATAAATCCCAGTTCCACAATGAAAGGTGCCAGACGCCTAAAACCTTAAAGTGATGAGCACTTGGAGACAAGATGGTGTAGACTTTCCTATTTTGGTCAGCGTCAACAGCCAGAATTGAAATGACTGCATGAGCCTTATGCAATTGAAAACATCTCAAAACTATTTGTATCATAATCCTGCAATGGCTCACTCCCATCAACAAGTATTTGACTGGTTTGGGTGGTTTTTTGGTCTTCATTGATAGAGTACAAACAATACATATCTCTGCTCTGACAAACAACATTAAGCTGCCTCTTTGGTTGTTTAATTTAAATGGCAGTGAACAGTCTGCTTTAGACAGTGAACAGCCTGGAGATGTTAACAACATGGAGAGAATCCACTTTTTTCTATTTTTTGCTTTCATTTTCACATTTCAGAAAATTCATAATATTACTCATGATGTTTTAACTAAAAGAGTACAGTTGAATACAATTCCAATTGTAATTTCAGTTTAATAATAACAATAAATTTATTCATATAAGTTCAAAGGTGCAAAGTCAACATCAATCGTCCTTGGTCTGAATTTGTGTAACTAAGCAGGAGATGCTGTCATGCTATCTATCACTATAATGAATGCTGTCTACCTTGCTGACTGAACTCTGACAACTAATTTCATTCACCACTGATGCCTTAAATTATCAGGTTTGACAAGTAGACCAATAGGTTTTAAGTCACTGCTTATAGTGGATGTAATGAAAAAAGAAACAAAGCTGGACCAGTAAGCTTTGTTTGAATGTTGACACGACTTACAGATGATGTTTGTTCAGTATATGACATTCATATCGCAAAGCATGAAAATGAAATAAGAACAAGAAAATAAAAAAACAAACAATCCAGTAGCTACTCCAAAACAGATTTCCTTTATTATAAAAAAAAAGCAGTTTCTGTGTCCATGTCAACAAAGGTGTACACATCTGCAGTCAATTTTGGTTTTTGGAGATGTTTACAAAAGTGCAGGTCAAAGGTGGTCATGTAATTCTGAACAAGCATCATAGCTAACTGTAGGCTGACAAATATGATGACCTTAGTATAGTAATAGTAAAGCCAGCGGATTTGAGGATTTGATTAATATTGTAAATATTTTGCAGTAAGGTACCACGTCTTTTAAAGCATAAACTTCATGTAAAATTAACATACTAATGATCGCATAACTTATCTGAAATCTATTATAAAAGGGAATTAACTCCTCATATGTGACATTTTAGGTAAATACAGGGGGTACTTGATCTACAACGTATATCCTGCACCATACAACTGGATATGTTTTTGCTGTCCCTGATTGTACACAGCGTCCTGTCGCACTGATACAGGCTAAGCTACAGGAGACATGTTTGAAACGTGACTCGCATCTCCAAACATAATCAGTGACCAAATTAACAACCTGACGGAGGATTTTTGGGGTTGCAGGAATGTAATCTTCACTCTCATTTTTCACATTCAACTAGGATTGCCAAAATGGTCATAAATCTGGGGCTTCCATTGGTTCATAAATCTCGCTGATGAGCAAGAAATATGAGGTGGCAAGAAAGCCCAGTAATGAGTAGATGTAGAGTATGTAGGAGTGGAAATGGGCTTGGAAATGACAGTGCTGGAGATCATCAATTAAAACAACAGACCAAGGCTAAGCAGAAAGAGTGCTAATCCTATTCAAAGCACCTTCTTCACATTGTTCACTACAGCAAGAGTCACAGTGTTTCAATGGCTGTTGGATGTCACTAAGGATTCAAATAACTGGTCATGCAACCTTAAAGACAACTTTCAGGTGTGGTCGCACTTCCAGTTGTGAGTTACCAGGTATCAGAAGAAGCAGTCAAGATAAGGACCCTGGTGCAGCAGTGATTTGTTTACAAATTAGACCCTCTACAAGTTTTTTTCTTAATTTGAAATAAAGCATTTTGCTTGGTCTCCATCAGCAGTTTACTACACATCAAAATAGTGCATTTTGGGTAAAGTATTTGCCAGTGCTCTCTTCAGCCACTAACGTAGTGATGTGTTAGCTACAATTGTACTCTTCTGCTACTGTTCTGACTAAATCTAAGAATGAAAAAAGATTTAAAGGGCCCACCCCTGGGCAAGGTCTTGCTCCTGTTATGCTTCCCCCATGCAGTGCCCTTGTTTCAGATTCCTGAGCTTTAGGCAAGCCTGAGGTCTCTGGATGCTTATCTGTCAAACAGATATATGACTTTGCTATGGCTGCACATATTCTCAAAATTGGAACAACATATAGAAGATTAGCATCAGCCCAGCAGAAGGACGACATGCATGCATGCATATCTGTGAAATATATGACTTTGTAGAAAGGATCAAAAAGGAAGTACTGCTATATTAAAGTGTTTTATATATGTGTTGTATATTTATTAGTAGATAATTTTGGTATCTTGATCTTATAAAACCAGAAAAATTGTTTGGCTAAATAAAATGCAGCATGAAATGCAACTGATGTCATTAAAGAGAAACTTATGCCTGGTCAGACAGGAGCTGACAGGCATGAGCAGCCAGAGAACAAGTATTTTATTATTTGAAGCAAATAAAAAACAAGGATTAGGATGGACTTCTTTGGTTCTGTGACATTTTTTACCTCGGGGGAACTGAAAGGTCCTTTCTGAAAAGCTTTGGAAAGGCTTGGTCCACCAGCAAGTCCTTGCATACCTCATGATCATAAACCCATCCAGTCCTCTACCCCTCTCTCCTGCCTGTTTGCCCACAGATCCAGGTTGATGACACAAAGTCCACAAAGAATTCCTGTATGTTTACTACAAATGCAAGTTGTTTGCCTGTTTATGTCTGGTGTCATAAAAATGGTCTCAGTCTTAAAACAGTGTATTATGTCATTATAAATTTAGGGGAATCTTGCTCAATTGGAAGGCTATGCCCCTTATTGTATAAAGAAAAAAAAATCCAGCTGGTCATTGATCTTGGAATGTGGCTGTTCATTGATCCACATTCTCTGGAATATTGTTTATAAAATATGGTTAATAAGTAGTTAATTACACTGTTCAGTGGGAATACCCATCACTTGGCTTGCGTTATAAGGAAGGGTCCTCAAGATAGCTGGAGAGTCACTCTTCAACCAAACCTCCCACCTGCTATTGTGTGGGATTAACATCGGCAGCCAGATCTCTCATACCTAGAGTGTGTGCATCTTCTGCTGGGTTTATACCATTTTGACTCTTTCTGTTGTTTCTGTCCACGCATGTATATTGTGTAGTCG
Source organism: Gymnarchus niloticus (assembly GCA_009936485.2). Taxonomy (NCBI): domain Eukaryota; kingdom Metazoa; phylum Chordata; class Actinopteri; order Osteoglossiformes; family Gymnarchidae; genus Gymnarchus; species Gymnarchus niloticus. The sequence goes on along the minus strand of JAACJT020000028.1, from coordinate 2,495,719 downwards.
CGACCAGTTAGGTTGATCACTGTATGTTGGTAGAATTTTTATTGATCTGTATTATTCCTCCCAAGCAAATAAATTACATTCAGATTAATTCTTGGTTGTTTCAAAGAGCTAACACTAATAAGGCTTAGTATACACTAGAGCGTTACTGTAAAAGCAAAGCACATTTTATGACTCATTTTCACCTTGGTTTAGTTGAACTGAAGGTGATTGGCTGATTAATATTATACAGAGGCAGTGTTAAACTGCCTCTGAATTGAGTTCATCACACATATTGAAGATGAATCAGTCACTGAGCTGAAGCAGTCAAGCACAGTGACTATTGCCTTGTAGTCTTGGAGTTGAATTAGTCATCGTGAAAATGCGTAAGTCCCTGGACTGAACTGATCAAAGCTACAACCATCTTCTAAGCACAGACCATGGGGGAGGGTCGCAGACTTAATTTTTGTTTTTCTTTTGTTTTTGAGTTTATTTCTGGAGCACACAGAATGATCTTCACATATTCAATGTCTTCAGCTGCCTGACTGGATTCCATTTTTGAGCCAGTAGGTAGTTCCTTACATGGAGAAAATAAAGTTCAAGAACCCGGGTAAACAAGCAGTTGACAAATCGGAAAAACCGAAGTTTAAGAGAAGAGAGATCAAACTGAGGCAAACATAGAAAACGAGCGAGCTGATAGTAAGAAGAGCCAGTCAAACTGTAACATTCATCCCTGCAGCCTGGGGTGCAGCTGCAAGTGAAACAAAGGAAAGCTTCACAAGCTATGTGTTAACTGTTAAATGGCTAATTCAAATATTTGAATAAACTTTACGCTATACTGTAGAACCCGGAAGGTAAGATTGTATTAAAATTCACCTCAACAAAATAAAACCATACCAACAAAACATAACAGAAAAGGCACAACAATGCAGCATGAGATTATTCAGTTGAAGGCCCTTGCAGGCTTCAAAACATCCCCACAATATTAAGCTCAGTCCCAAAAGCTCTCATCTGAACCTTGCCTGAACCCTGACCATGATTTTGGATTAGCACTTTGGATTTCTAGAATAAACCATGCTCTTTAATCCAAAATCTTTGTCATGCATTACAATGACATGCCTGACATGGAGGGAGCTAGAAGATGAATTAAGGTTTATTGAATACTTATTTAAAAATGCTACAAGAATTCTGTTTTTTGCATGTTTCTTCAAGATAATAATAGTGTGATATAATGAACCTCTTATTCAAGATGTAGTTTCTGTGCAAAGTGGGGCTTTATCTGACCACCAGATGTCACTGTGATGTGATGTTTTGAAAGTTTTGAAAGATCTCATTTTTTGTCCGAATCAATTGTTTTGAACATTTTGATCTTTCAAAAGCCTCATTTATGCCATGCCTACTGATCACCAAGCTTCGATGACTGGCTGATATAGCCTGCTGCTACTTCCACGTGTTCCATAATCACTTTCCCTCCCAGAATGCCTATGCCTAGAGATGAGTTCCAGTTGCTTTCAGACCTTGGTGTAGTAATACCCTACCCACCCCCAACAACAGGCTTCCGTTGACCCAGCGGAGGAGGCAGTCTGGCCCTGCAGGATTTTCCCACTAAACTAGGAGTGCAAGTCAAAAATGTTGGGGTCTGGAATGTCCTGGACTTTGACAAATATGCACTCCACAGGGCTGTGCTCCTCCCAATCCACCTGGTACAGGACCTTTCTGCAGAGCCAGGGGGGAATACAAGAGGCAACTGACAATGTAGGCATGGCTGCCATATATGGTCCTAGGGGCACCTCAGAGAAGAGAAGAGCTAAATAGACTGCCTGCAACAAGTTTTAGTGAGGAGTTATGGAATGTGGGATGGATACTTAGATGAGCTGGCAATGTGAGGCAGAACATCCCTGGATATATCTTTTGTTCAGCTCAGCTGGGATTAATTTACCTGGGAGGGAATTTCTTAAAGGACCGAGGCAACTTCAGGTACCACTTCCTGCCCAGTGCGTCATCTGCTGTTGGCCTCTTTAGTTCTGCCTGTGAATGTGACCACACCATCTGGCTTCTCCTAAACCATTAATCAATGACAGGGATACTGGGGCTAGGTAGATTGTGAAGGAACACAGGGGGCTGGAACCCAAGGCATATGGAAAAGGGTTTATACTAGTAGCTGAGCTAATGAGAGAGTTCATGGCATACTCAGCCCAGGTTATCTACCAATTTGGTATGGCTATTGGATTAAGTGATGGTATCCCAAGGAGAACTGCCAGGTGTGTACAAAATCCCTGCCACATCTGGAAGGTGAACTGAGATCCTCAGTTATTAATTAGATCCCATAGAAACAAAAGAACTAATGGAAGAGGACTTGAGCAACTTCTACTGCAAGGGTATTGCACTAAATAAACTGTGTAAAGTCACCACCAAACATGACAATGCACATCCTGATGGAATTTTCATTATCTCTGGGAACTTCAATAAAGCAAATTTCAGGAAGATTTATGCTAAGTACCAATGCCCTTTGATATGACACTTGAAATTAATCTCATTTGCATCAGATTTTTATTGATAATCTCCGAGGTGTTTCAAAATGCGGCAAATGTAATTAACTGGACATGATTTGGAAAGGCACACATCTGTCAATATAAAGCCCTAAAGCTGACAATGTGTGTCAGAGCAAAACTAAACCATGAAATAGAAGGAATTGCCTGCAAAGCTTAGAGACTGGATTGTATTGAGACACAGATTTGGGGAAGGCTACAAAAAAAAAATATCTGAAGTACTTGGGTTTGCACCCTAGTGTCACGGTACTGGGGGACATATACACACAACCACACCCGGCAAGGCAGAAACTGGTTCTTTGAGCAGCTCACCCCTTTTAAGACCCAAAGGGCGGGGAGGCTCGTATCTAACCAGAAAGGCCGGAGGACACCAGACAGGCAAAAACATGGCATGGTGAGGCATGGATGAGGCATGGCATGAACACAGCATGGACAAGGCATGGCAGGGCGCAGGTGCACAGGACCAAGGGGGACACAGGCACACAGGAACAAGGGAAGTCAAGGAACAGGGGAAGGCTTGGCAGGGCACAGGCGCACAGGAACAAGGGAACCCAGAACAGGGGGAAGGCTTGTCCATCCTAAGGCATGGAGTATCCATAGATCGGGGTACCCCTACCTCCATAGGCTGGATCACTCTTGGCTACCTGCATATAGTAATACCAGCCACTAAGGCAGGCATACCATGGCAGGGCCTAAGTGTCCAAGGGAGCTAAGAGCTAGCTCAAAACGCTTTGTGAGGCAGTATGATCAAGTAGGACCCACCAAGCACCCTTCCAGATCAAGACTGCCCAAACCAACTGAGCTGACACAGGGAAACAGGCTAGGGAACCAGGCAACCATGTGCTTAACGAGGCAACCAACACCAGGTGCATAACGAGGCAATTGCATTGCCACAGCAACCAGGTGCAGCACAAGGAAACCTAGCAACAGGGGAGGAGTCAGGGAACAGGCGAGAGAGGGTGTGACACCTGGGGATTTAAGCCAATGGCTGATTTTTGAATCTGGGTTGATAGGAAATCAAGAAAATAAATTGTAAAAAGACCTGGGGGGTACTCCACGAAGTGCACTAACCGCATAAACCAGGCTTATTTCAACAATCCTGGCTAATGTTCCCCAAATTTGGTTCCACAAACAAAACTAACGTTAAGCGCCACTTAGTTACTATGGCAACATATGCTTTTGGACAAGCCTGCTCTGTGTCAGGCTAGTTGTGAAGCTTAGCTTAGCTTGATGAATATGACTGGACAAGCCATGTGACATCTCAGAGCACGTCATTCTGTGGGACTGGGAATATTCTGCCGCTGTTCTCTTTCTCTCTCAATAATTACTGATTTCTCAGACTGTATGAAATGAAAAGGAATGCATTAAAGGCTTTTACATGAATAACCATGGCATGTCCATTTATTCATAATCCAGTTGATGAGGGAGCGCGGATCATTTGTAGAGCTTTCAGGCCACGGGTTCCACAAGTGTTTCGGCCCAAGATACTGTAGATCCCTTGGATGAATATTTATACTATAGATTTAGTAGACTCAGTATTAAATATTTGTGTAAATTACTGAAACCTTTTTTTTCAATTCAATTTTATTTATATAGCACTTTTAACAAGAAGCACGGTCACAAAGCGCTTTACATAGTCCCGGGCCCACAGTCCCCAGAGAGTAAGCCAAAGGCG
>JAACJT020000028.1:2471810-2491419 GCA_009936485.2 Gymnarchus niloticus | reverse complement strand
GGAGGACAGGGCGACCTGGCGTGCTGTGGTCCATGGAGTCGTGAAGAGTCGGACACGACTGCGTGACTAAACAACAACAACAAAGTATATATATATATATATATATATAAAATATTCAAAATATGTTGCAAAAAAATGAATAAGGGACATAAATGAAAGATACAATGTGTATTGAAAGCACATGTGACCAGAGTTAATTAAGCAATTAACATCCGGTCAGGTTTCGAGTAGCGCATACAGATCTTGGGCAGGTCCAGCTGACCATCATATATCCTGAGACAAGACTTGATTATTCTGATACTTTTGGATACTTTACTTGTTTATGGTTCATGAAGATTTGCGATCAAGCTGACATTTTTCTAGCAGCATTAGAAAAAAAATCATCATTTTTGTACACCATTGTTCATGGTGGCTGTGCACTGATTCAAGATGCAAAGAAAAACAGATAAACAGCTCTGTATTGACTGAAAACGTAAATCTAAGAAGGTAAATGAACAAGTACCGGTTGACATGGACACAAATACTTTTACCAGGCTGCAATGCTTGACCATATTACATCAAAAAAGACAATTTTGCAGGTAGCGTGATGCAAAGTAAAGGAAATACAAGCAGTGGTTTGTCAAGTGGTGGAAAAAGCCCTTTGATTGGCTTTGATTATATTTATCTTGCTGTGATTTTCTTTTTTTTCATTTAAAGTAGCATATTCCAGGACAACTATTGCCCCATTCATAGGTTAAGGGTGATCATTAAATGGCTTAATAAACATGAAAACTAGGAAACATTATGCTGTAGACCTTTACCTTGCTCAGTTGGAGAGATAGCATTTTCCACCACCATTAATAAAACAGTATGCGAGAGCATTCCATCGGAGCTCCAGATATCAGTAGGATATTTACTTATGAACACTGAATCTGGCTTGTTTTAGCCAGTTAAGTCCTTGAAACTGTTAAGAATCTGCATGTTTTTCTCATCATGGTGGGGTTTTTCTTTTACTGTCATTTGAAACTTCAGCTTGATTCCAACTTTCTTTATTGACTTTTTCAATTTCCTTAATTAATCCTCTTCCTGACCTTCCTCTTAAAGCTGCAGAGAGCCTTTCAAAGTTAAATTGGATTTTACCACAGCTTTTTGGGTGCTCAGATATTATTGCGAGAAAATGTTCAGCAGGACTCGGCCCTCAGGTGCTTCTGAATTTCTTAGATTGAATGCTTCAGGGATGATGAGTGTGGATGGCACTGCTGCTTATGTGTTGTGGTGCCTCAGAGCACTGGGGTAAAGGAAAAATGCTGCAACAATCGTATTGTCTGCCTGAAGCCTGATTGGGCAGGGGACCAACACATTGCATGGACAGGTTCCCAGAATGCTGTGAGGAAGAGTTCTGTTACCTGAAGAGGTGAAAGTGCAGGCCATGTTAAACAGAACATATGGCTACACTGTGCTGAGTACTGTGTACTAATGTCCATACTAGACATTAAACTACACATGTTTATGTGGAGGAACGTCATATAGGGTTGTGAAGTTGAAGCACTTTTAAAACCTAATAAAAAAGGGAAAATGCAACAAATATCCACTGAATAGAACAACTGGAGGTCTGCTTACTTTAATTTATTTTTTTAGCTTATGTAACATTTTTGTAAATATTTTGTGGCCAAGAGCGCAAATTGGTATATCAAATTTATGTCTTTACTTTAGAATAAAAAATTTCAAACACTGACAGCTGTATGATGGTGGGTCAGCATGCACGTCGCCCGCACTAAGAAATACTGGTTTTCAGCTGCTGCCAGTTGCCATGGAAACCCTGCAGCTGTGCACAGCTTTTACGAGAGCAGAACAAATTGAAAATGGTCTTCCTAAAGTATGCTTTCTCAAGGGTTGTACCTGTGCCTACTCGCTATAGACAAGACAGTAGCTTTCTTATAATCAAAAAAATACACATACCGTTAACTGCAAACAAATTTTAATTGTCCACCAATCCCAAAAATGGGGATAATCTGTCAAGCAGCAGGGGGTTAAGGTGATAGAAAGAGGTTATTCATTTCTTGTATTTAATTGCTTTGTGTGATTTAATAAGATGTGAACATCATTTTGCTGGCTTCTAGCTTCAGTGTGATGGACTATTCAATTCTCATCTGTAAGAACACTACTGTAATTGCATTGCCCCAGGTTAAGATCAGGTTTTGATGGAACATAATTAGTTGAAAGTTCCCTCTGTAAGTCGGTGTAACAAGAAAAGGATTATCTTACTGACTTAAGACAAATCCTTTGTTTGATGTGGAAATCAGTTACGATACTCTACTACTGCACCCACGTTACACCGTGTTAGGATAAAAGGAAAGGAAAAGGGTTTACTTAGAAATAACTCAGAGCATAGCAACTGGCAGAAACAGGAAAATGTAAGTCACAATGCCTAATATTGTTGAAATGCACTCTAAATGGAACAGTACCTTTAACTTCTGAAAAAATTCTGGTATGTGTTCCTCATAAATTATGCGTTTTCTTTATAAGGTATTCATTACTAATGTCCATAAACTGAGATCCATTTAAAGGTTAAAGTGTATTAATAACTAAAGTTTCCATAAACTGAAGAAAAGCATTTAATAAGTTAATCAGTATATTTATGCTTATCCTTGGCCTAAACACACATGGTTTAATTCATGACAAAATATCTCGAAAAGGAAACCCATTTTCTGGTTTTGTGGGGTTTTCTTTATTTTAAACCATTTAGATCTTACAATCTAAGCTGTCCAAATCCAGCAACTTGGATTCTGCTAAAGCGGTATGACTAAAATAAAAACTGTGCTGATAAGAGAGGTGATGGAGAAGTAACTAGGAGCTCTGCAGGGGCACTCAGCAGAGCCGCCATGGAACTAGAACGGTGACTAAAAGTGGGTCCTAATGTCCTGCAAGATCTGAAATTGTACCTTTGTTTAAAATACTGTATTCTTACATAGAAGACATCAGGTGCTGAGAATGTGATTACAAGCAAATTTATCACTTATTTCAAATGAATTGCATTAGTCTCTTAGCATAAGACTATTAACTGAATAAATGTGTAATAATAAATAGGCATTTGGATTGCAGCAGCAGGCAGACGAAATAGACCTCTTTCTGTAATAAAGTGCTCTTTGAACTCATAGCCAAGTAACACTACATGCCTGTGTAATACCCTATTAAGACAGGCAATTCAGTCATGTGCAAATTGTGTGGTATATGGCTGGAGAAAGAGCTGGAAAATCTTGAGCTCTTAACCACCAGCTTTGCTCAGTTTTTTGTCCTTTAAGAGGACTATTCCAGCCTGAAGTCCCCTGAAGCGTGTGTTCTATGGGTAGTCAACAGCATCTCCTGAGAAGATCAGTGGTTTGAATATTTGTTTCCATTTGATTCCTCTATTCAAAGACAAGAAACTTGCTGTACTTTTTATAACTCACCTTCACCACTTTTTCTTATCAAAGCTTTTTTTTTAAATCAAATGAGACCTTCACTTTGAGAATAAGCAGTTTTCCTTTATGATCAGTGCATGGTAAAATGAGATTAATTTACCTTTACAAATCTTTGGGCAGCAAGTGCTACTGTACCATTACAATGGCTACCAGTCCTGTACAAAAAACAGAAGACAAGGTAGCTTGATTTGGAAAAAAAGATATAAACACTGAAGCAAAGGGGTTTTTTTCAGAAGAATTTGTTTCTTTGCATAATCAATATTATATGCTCTGTCAGTAAGCTATTTGAGTTTCAGCCTCAAGACAAGTCACCAAAAGAGCTTTTTCTAAATGACCCATTGTGTGTGTGTGTGTGTGTGTGTGTGTGTGTGTGTGTGTGTGTGTGTGTGTGTGTGTGTGTGTGTGTGTCCGACAATGCACTGGTATCCCATCGAAGGTGTCCTCTATCTTATGACCTGTGCTTCACTGGCTCAGTGATTTATCAGATGACTTTTACTAGTTTTTATCTGTAAAAGTTACACAGAGTCATAGACAGAATCTTATTTGTGCAGAGATACACAAATGGAAAATCAGTAAACTGCTGCCCACAGTAACTGCCTACTACCCACTCAATATCTAATTGCAAGTTACTCAAATAACAGTTTAATCAGTTTGGTTGACATAACAATGGCTTCTGTGTAAAGACTGTGTTTGGTTACCTGTCAGGTGAGATAGGCAAGATGCAGGGTGCATCACTGAGGAACAGTTTAATACTGATCCCATCAACATGTTGAACATCACATTCCTGAAAATGACCCACCATTGTTTTTCATTGGGTTTCTCTGGTTCCCCATGAAATTCATCCAGGGGTGTAGCTAAAGCTGTGTTTGCCAGACAAGTAACAAGGCCAGCAAAAGGTTATCTGTAGGTCACATTCTGACAAATGCACGCCAATTAAGGAGGAGAATGCTAGCATGCAAAGAATTATCCTGGGTCTGATAAATAAGTATAATATGAAATTGGTTCTGTTTGAGCCCCACAATCTGCTACTCACTAATATTTTATGATGGACTGTGCATTACTCACAAGATGCTCATTGTGTTTTTAACATCCTCTCCATTACCCAGACATTTCACAAACATTTATGACTACTACAAACTACTGTCTGGTAATTTTTATTTAATATTTTAACACTCATCGCTTGGAACATATGAGCACATAACTTGGTATGTACAGTTAGGTATAAACTACTGTTCGAGCAAAAAAGGAAGAGAATTGTACAACCATATCATTATATTTGCAAACCAACATTACCATCATACACTTATCCATCCAACCAGTAATCCCTCCATTTTTCCATTGTCTATGATCGCTTACCCAGTTCAGGGTCAGAATGAGCCAGGAACCTATTTTGAAAGCACACGTTGGACAAGGCTGGTCCATTGCAAGAATATATCAGTGAATAAGACCAAAGATTTGAAACCAAAGGATCTAAAAAATTTTTTTTAGTTAAAAATTCATATTTTTCAGTACAAGTGAAAAACATCATCTGGATATAAAAATGTCAATCAGAGAATCCAATAATGACACTATTTTGAGGTAACATATGTGCAAAATGTATTCATACCTGATGAATCAAATACAACAAATTTCCAAATCATGTCATTGCCAAGCTTTAGTGATGCTGTAGTGATGATTTATAGGAATATGTCAGAGTCTAATAATTCACCTAGGAGTTTACATTATTCAAAAAGATTAATGAATGAATAATATTGGCCATTTAAATGTCTAAATAATCCTTGCATTAACTTTTTCAGCCCTTTATTTACATAAGAGGATGAAATGACTTCAATGTCAGTAATGCGCCAAAAACCTTTCTGAGGAGCTCATGGTTTTCTGAGACTCAGTGTTGTGCAAGGTATTTTTGGCTATTCTTACAAAGTTTTGGTTGTTCGTTTTTTTTCCTGAGTTAGTCCTTATGGGCTGTGCCAGAGACTTCCAGCACCATCTGTGCCCGGCCACAGACAGATGCTCTGGATAGTCAGTCCTGCAGAACTTTGTTCTATACCCAGCCCACACATATGCCACCCGGGACATCTTAGCAGTGGGTCCGATTAAACTCTCGCAGGCAGAGGCTGAAATGCAGCTGCATATATTATCAGGGATACGTGTACAGGCTGTGACCTTTTAGTAATCACAGAGGTAAAATTTGCTTCAATATAAAACAGAAGGCTGCATGTGAGTGTGTGCCCTGTTATGGCCTGGCATCTTACTGTGGGCGTACCCTGCCTTGTGCCAAGTGCTTCCTAGGACAGATTCCAAGTTTACTGCAGATCCGTACTGAATAAGCAATTATGTTAAATGGATGAATGAATGAATTCCAAAGCTAAATTCATTGTCATTTTAGAGCGCTTCTTGAGGCATCTGTGCAGGTTGTGAAATATTTATATTTGTATATATTCATCTTATTATACATGTGAGCAACATGTTGTATTAAATAATTTTTTGATTGCTTCATAAAAAACAAGAGATAATGAATTACAACCAAAATGAAAATGTTAAAACATTTTTAGATTTTTTTGCCCGTAAAACTAAACCAGTTTTGCTAAGTTTGAATCAAAATTTATTCAGCTCAATTCAATTTTATTTATATAGCGCTTTTAACACGAAGCACGGTCGCAAAGCGCTTTACATAGTCCCAGGCCCACAGTCCCCAGAGAGTAAGCCAAAGGCGACAGTGGCAAGGAAAAACTCCCTCAGGAAGAAGAAATCTTGGGAGGAACCAGACTCAAGGGGGAAGCCCGTCCTCCTCAGGCCAGCACCGGGCAGGACAAATTAATGAAGACAAATTAGAACAATAGATATAAAAGAGCAAGTCTTGTATCCGCCTGGGGGATTAAATACACATAATATTTTTTTCAATTTATTTCTATATTATTGGTTTGCTAATTTTAAATTCAGTAGTGTTCAGTTTAATAATGACTTGCACAATGATGAACTATTATTATTACTTGTTGATTTTTTGGCAACAAGCTTGCTGGGCATCCAAGGTGATAAAAAGATGTCGTCACAGGAAGAGGGTGTTGTTTTTGGTGGCCTTAGAAACAGACGATGTGATCAAGGAAGGTGCCCTGTAGCTTTGGGAAGTGACATAGACACAGTGCTGCTGGTCCTAAGTGGACCACAAAATGTCCCAAGGCATGTGTCATGCCCTGCCTCCCTGCTCCTTCTGTTTCCCCAGTGTGTCGTAATGGGACACACCTGTTTCTGCGTTTTCCCCTCATTACTTGTCTTTAAGAGAGCTTCCCAGTCTTGTTGGCCCCAGTCTGGTCATTGATGTCGCCCCTGTGTGTTGTTCCTGCCTGTTCCTGCCTTGGTCCTGCCTTGGTCCTGTCCCTCGTATTGACCCCTGGTGATCCCCTGATTTAACATTATGGAGCTGAGTATGTCTCTTGACAATAAACCCTTGCGTTACCCTCTGTCGGCCTCTTATCCACAATATGACAGCATGGGGTATGTTTGTCTTGTAGGGAACCAGCCACTGTCCCAATGACAGAATTCAATTGGACAGCCAAAAGCACTAAATGTGTCGTACTGTGCCCCTCTGAAAAAGTTACTATAACTTCTGATTAAACTGGATTAAATCAGATTCCCACTGATTTTAATCTTGGGATAACTTTAGAAGACGTTAGTTATGATTTCTAGCTAAATGACTAGTTAATTTATCAACTAGGGTCAGTCCAAGTAGGGGCTACTCCAGCTCGAACTAGGGACCCACACCGAGTACGTGGTGTAGAAAATGAACTGTTGTCAGGTTTGTGTTAAAGCACATGTACTGCAAGTGTTGTACTTTTATTAGTTAATTGGTATTATGTGATCACGAATTATCCACTACAGCAACCTGACAGCTACTGTATGTTTTAAATTAAAGAACCATCATTTTGTGGAACTTACGCATCTCCTGGTTGATCTTTCTGGGTAGATCATGCTGTTTGGAACACAACAGTGGACATCTACATTTACATTGTGAATTCCTTGCAGACTTCCTTGATTCTCAATTTTCCTGGCTACAGCAACACAACTTCCAAATCTCCTGGAGGTTATATCAGGTACCAGTGTGGAATGATTCTTGTCAGGCCGACTGTCTGGAGACTGACCAATCCTTGATGTTTTAGCAAGCTAAGAGGCAGAATTCTGCCTTTTCACTATTGCTACAACTGTCCAACGAAGCTTCTCCCAAGTATGAGTCCTCTTTGCAGGCACAGGCAACAATGGAAAAGTATATCGCTGAGGTACTGTAAAATGGGCACATCCCACCATCCTTCCCTCCCAAGTCTGCTAGATTCTTCTTCATCCTGCAACACTACATTAACTACCAGGACCATCAACAACATCACCGTCAAAAACCAGTACCCACTCCCTTTAGTGACCACTAAAAAAATTTTACAGATTTTTGCATTTTTTCCATGTTCGACCTCTGGAGCACATAAGACCTGATCTAGATAAGAGAAGGGGACCCATAGTCACTAGCGGCCACTATGAATATGTTGTGATACCATTTAGTTTGGCTAATTCCAGTCATTTATGAACGATGTTCTCCAGGACTTTATCAATCAGATCACGTACCATGGTGAAATCCTAATCTTTTCCCACTCACCAGCTGATCATGTCTTCCATATCCGGGAGTTATGCTGCATATAGCAGATGCAAAGTAAAAGAAAAAGCAGCACTTCCACTAATAACCACTAATAATCCAGGGCATTTTATTATCCATCTGTAAGGTGACTGTGCCCCCCTGGAACCTGCATTGTTACGCTTCTCTGGGTCAAAGCTATCTTGCCCCCCATAGGGGGCAATTGCCAAGCTGACTCTGGAGTGACTGGGCTCACATACCCACCTGGGTGCAGTTAGAGGACCCATCTCAACTCTCTACTGAGCAAGAAATGGTCCATGTATGTCTTATTAGGAAAATCTTACCTTTTTGGAGACTCAGTCCATCATTTATAGCTCCTCTTCTAGCAGCTTTTGCATGGCATGAAACTTGTTCCTGAGGGGAAGTTGGTATTTCCCCAGCTTGATGTCATCTTTCAGAAGTACTGGGTTGTACCTTTGACATGCTTTCCTCTCCAGTCCACTTCTTCTTCAGCTTCAACTTCAGCCAAACTACCAAAAAGTGATGGTAGTGGTAGTGATGGTAGTGATGGAAGCAACATCGGCTCCTCTCCTGACATATTCATCTTGAAGGGATCTTCTGACCTTCTTACCAATGCACACTTGGTCTATCTGGTTCTCAGTAGATAAATCAGGTGATACCCAGGTAACCTCCGTTTATGCTGGAAAATGCTTCCACCAAAGACAAGGCTGCTAGTGGCGCATAGGTCAACAAATCTCTCTCCGTTGTCATTCATTTCACCCAAACCCTGAGATCCCATGACCTCCTTGTAGCCGCTGTTGTCACTGTCAATCTTGGCATTGAAATTTCCCATGACGATGATGACATCTCTTCCCGGGCAGCTGTGTATCATGGTCTGCATTCTGCTGTAGAACTCATTTTTACTCTGGCCGTTGCTATCATGTGACATTCATATTAATTCTCTTTTCCTTGGTTCTAAAGGAAGCTGTGATGATCCTAAGGATATGGGATTCCCATTCAATGAGTGCTCTCTGGCTTGTCTTGGACAATATCAAGGCCACAGTCTGGGCATGTGGTGCATTGTCTTTTTCATGGCCTGAGAACAGCAGAAGTTCCCCTGTATTGAGTCTCTTCTGGCAAGATCCAATCCATCTTGATTCGCTGACTCCTAATATAGCAAGATTATAGGTCTTCATCTCTATTGCAACTTATGCTGTCTTCTCAGCTTCATACATGGTCCTCACATTCTATGTCCCAGTGGTAATTGTGTCCCTAGTTGAGAGAATGTAAGTCGGTTGAGTAGCTTTCAGATGCTTCTGACTTTCACCACCCAATGTGATAGGTCCTCTTAAGGAAAATCCATTCTCTCCCAGGGGAGCAATATCCTGTTTTGCCCTTGTTTGTGTTTCTATAGCTACTAAAGTTTTTACGGGGAGAGGTGGGTAGCCCCTCACCCAACCCTTCTTCTTTCTCATCCAGGCTTGGGACTGGCTATGGTGGAGTTATGGTTTTGTGTGGATAGTATACTCACCATGTGTAGCCATAATGGGGTGATGCTGCAATCAGGAAACTCACATGCCTGTTATGTGTAGCCTTAATGGGGATTTGCTGTAACTGGGATGCCAAGTATGGTATTGTGTGGATAGCATACTTACCATGTGCAGATATAATTGGGAATATTCTGTAGCAGAAATGACTGCTCTAAGACTACAAGGGAAGCTCCACCTCCTCTAAAATGTCACAAAAAAAATTTGTCAAAAATGTACTGTTGTATTTACATTGCTATTACAAAAAGTGTGCTAAAAAGTGTTCAACTTCATGGCTAGTTCATTCAGAATCAGCAATAATTTCTTGCAGGTCATCTAACGTGATTTTTTTTCCCATACATTCCCATTGCAGCATGATTCATTAAACCCCATTGACGCGCAGCTTCACTGGATTTCAATGGCACTTCAGAACATGTTGTGTTTTCAGTGCAGCAAAGTTAGGCATTTATTGGACAAATGCTTCAAAACGTCATTTCCAGGGAAGCTCAGCTTCTCTGGGAGTAGATGGGGCAGTGGGCTGGCCAGGATGCTGGGATGCTGCATGATGATTGGAGGAACTATCGGGGGGGGACCTGTTTTTGATTGACAGCGTTTTGACATTGGAGCATTTCAATTTTGGTCCCATGCATATTTGGGTGAGTGATTTCGTGAGACAAGCTGCTGCTTGTAGTCTGTTATTTGCTAGTGATTTAGCCTACTATTTTCATTTGTACATGTGCTACTGTACATATAAGCATAAACATAGCATTCTTGAGTTTGCTCCTTGTTTCAGTTTAGTAAAGTTCGTTAATTTATTTCAGACTCGGTCACGGGGAGCAATAATTGACTCATTTTATGATGTAGGTCTAAAATGAGCTTCCCCTGTTTGAAAGACCTCCAGCTGCCACTGTTCTGCAGCTACAATGGCCACATGGGTTTGTGTTGATAGCACACTTCTCATGTGTAATCAAAGTGCCTGTATCACACGGGGTGATTGGCACCCTCCTGTATGTCAAAAAACAGTCAGACACTCTATAGTCAGGGCTCTCACATGGGTCTCTGCATGTAGCACGCTTAATATTTGGAGCTTTTACTGAGTAGTCTGAAGCCTGGTTGCTCTGGCACTCACTGCTGGGTATTTATTACTTTGATTCTTTCTATTGCTTTATGCATATTGTGTAATATGTTGATTTCTGTACCTTAATTGGAAACCAATTGATGCATGCCTACCCAGTGACTAAATTACAGTATGTTCCAGTCCCTGAGCTGCATCTGTCAAACATACTGAGAATTCCCACCAGTCTCTGAGCTGACAACGTTCAGCATAAGTATCATTAATGTAGTCAGACACGCTGACAATGTGAACTACTCTCTGAGTTGAACTGATCAGACACACTGTAGGAGTCCCTGAGCCAGAACAGCTAAGCATGCTGATATACAGCCTCTGCATAAGCTATTCAGTCACACCTTATTAGCCCATGAACTAGCCTGACCGAATAGAGTGATACACGGGCTAGGTGTTTAATCAGGTAGTTATATTGAACCTAGTGGTCCCTGAGATAGGTAGACCAAACACTGAGCATGCATCAAGTTCAAAGTTGCCATCCAGTCCCTGACCTGCAATCCTGGTTCCACATTGCACTGTGGTTATTTGCTTAATCATTGGATGAGGGCGAATCCTGTCTGACACCAAGGCCCGGAGGCCAGAGTTAGTTGAAGGTAAAGACAAGCCTTGAAATTATCAAAACAATCCTAAATTGACTAGAATTTTTTGTCACTGTGTTCTAACTTAATCATATAATGTAAATAAAATGGAGTCAGGTACAAATGAATGTTTGACTATTTCTTCAATATAGACCAAAACATATGCATACATTTATGCTTTCCACTGCCCAATTGGATTCCATTATTGGGTCAGTGGCAGCTTTCCCCCTACACATCCATCCATCCATGGATACTCTGGTCAGGGTCACAAAAGGATCTAGAACCACACCAACCAGCATAGAGAAGAACAGGACAGGGTTACATCCTGTATTAATATTTTTTAACAAAGCAGACATAGAGAGGTTGTTGCGTTCATCTCAATGGTTTTTACTCAACTTCCTTCTTTTCCCATGTCCCCCTGTTCCAAGCATCATGGGAACTGTTGTGCTCACTAGTATACACCCTGGATGGGATGCCAGTCCATTATAGGGTACATGCACACCATGGACAATTTCAAGATGCTGATTAGCCTAACTGAATGCTTTTGGATGGCAAGAAGAAACTGAAGTATTCAGGATGACACAGGGAAACATGCAAAGTCAAAAGACACAAACTGGAGCTGAGACTGAAATCCACCATTCCTCTTTTGTTAATCAACAGTGCTACTGAGTGAGACAATTACAATTGTTTCTTCACCACCTGATGGGGGCAGCGAGGTCTTATTCAAGAAAGAACACCCCACTGCCTGCTGTTAATGAGCTACACTTGACACTTGTTTGCCATCTACTAGCCTCTATATACTGACATTCAAAAAGTGTGTTTTGCTGAGACTTTAGCTTGCTTTGTTATGTTGTGTGGAAATAATTTGTTCATGTTCGTCTCCATGTCCATGTGGTTGCTTGGCCTTTATATATTGCAATTTCCTGGTTTCATGCTGTTTGACAGTTTCCTGTAAATTTCTGAATTTTTTAACAATTGTTTACAATAGCATTTTATTTTCTGAAATTGCTGTATGCTATTCTATTTTGTTATGATTACTGTTAACTGCTGTACAGTTTTTACTCTTTGTTGTAGAATTTGTAGCAGGTCAATTCATGGGAAAATGTGTGCAAAGATTAGTGAGATGACCAATGGGTGATTTTTCATTTCATCAGTTTTTTTAAAGTGGTGTTAGTTCTGGACTCCAGTAAGACTTGGTCATTCTCTTAAAAGATTTTAATTTGCTTCAACAACTATAGGCAGCCAACCATCTGCAAAATGTAAAATTTATGATAGCTGTTAGATATTTTCATATTCATTGGCAGCTGAGCTTGGAGCAGGTTTCATTAGTTATGTAGTAGTTATCTGGCCAAATAATTTATTAACCTAATAAAGTCTACGACCTTTAGAGACACTTTGTAGATGCCTGGACATGCTCTGATTATTCTGTAATTTTCAGCAACAGGTAGGCAGTCTGCAAGAGGTCTGCAGTTGGTGTGCCAGTAGTTTTCAGGCAGTTTTTGGATGGTCTATAAGAGATCTGCACGCAGTCTGGGAGAGGTCTGCAGGGGCTCAGCAGGCAGACTGAAGGAGGTCCGCAGGTGGTCTTCAGCAGGTCTGCAAGCAGTCTACAATATGTCTGTAAGGAAGTCTGCAGTAGGTCCATAGGCACGGTAGTCTGCAGACAGTTTGTGAATGGTCAATAAGCGGTCTGCAGGCAGTCTGCAGGTCTGCAAAGGTCTACAGGCAGTCTAGAGAAGGTCAGCTGGCAGTCTGGGAGAGGTCTAGAGATGTTCTATAGGCTGTCTGCTGGAAGGTTTATAGCAAGTTTGCTGGAGTGCTGCAGAAGTGTGCAGGAGGTCTTCACAAGGTTTACAGGCAGTCTACCAGAGGTCTCCAGGTAGTCTACCAAAGGTGTGCAGAAGATCTATGAGCAGTCTGCAGCCTGTCTGACAGTTTGCATGGGGTTTGAAGTAGGCCTGCAGCAGGTTCACAAACAGCCTGAAGTGGGTCTGCAGGAATTTTGCGGGAGGTCTGCAGGATGTCTGCAGGCAGTGTGAGGGAGGTCTTTGGGAATTTTGCTGGATGTCTACAGGTGGTCTGCAGGAAGACTGCAGGAGGTCTACAGGCAGTCTGGGAAAGGTCTGCAGGAAACCTTGTTGTTGTGTCCTTTGGCAAGGCACTGTACCTCAATTTCTTTGGGTGAATGGGCAGCTGTGTTTATTGTGAGGGACTGCAATCACTGTGAGCCACTTCAGTAGGCAGTGCATTTGGAGGCTTGAAAATCAAACATAATATCATGAGAGTTTTCTTTTATAACCTGTCTTTTTCCAAAGAATGATAGCTTCTAGTGCATGTACTGGTACAATGACAGCAAATAGAAATGGATTACAATTAGATAATGCTGGGATCTGCTTTTAAAATGTTTAATATATTTATGGTCACAGTGATCTGGAACCTGTCCTGGCAAGTGTAGAGTGTACCTTGAATGGGACAGCAGTCCAGCACAATCAGTAAAATTAGATTCTGTATGATTGTGAAGTCATTTTCCGTTACCACCCCTGTTCTACTTTGGCTATTGCAAGCACAGTAGTGCACCCCATGCAGGTTCCACCTAACTTTTGGCCATGTCATTACCTCCTTTAGCAATATTTTTCATAATCCATCTCATTTTAATGATTCAGTTTAACCCTGTAGTCATAATGAAACGTCCTGTTCTTCACCGACTGAACTCAATCCTCCAACAGCCTTCTGAAAACCTCGCTTGGCTTGTTTCCTTAAATGCTGTCCATCCAAAGTGATCAAAAGCATTCGGGAAAGTTGCAGCACAAGTTATAACGCACTTGTGTGACGAGCGTTGCCTAGCTGGTAGTGTTTCAGACATGCCAATTGCTCGTCTCACACGGCATCACTGTTTGAACTGAGTGCCTTGGCTCAGTGCACTCTGGGAAAAATTTTAACAGAAAAAATCTCTAACCATTTCTTTCAACTTCCAACCATTTATCCTGGCTAGGGTTGCCTGGAATCTATCCCAAGCAGCATAGGCAGAAGGCTGGGGTCCACCCTGGATAGGATAACAGTCCATCACAGAGCACATATACATCTCACAGTCATATACTACAGGCAATTTCAAGACATCAGTTAGCCTAACAGCATGTCTTTGGACTGCAAAATGAAAGAGGAATCCCCATGTGATGCAGGGAGAACATGCAAAAACCACACAAACAGAGTAGATGTGAGATTTGAACTCCTCATTCTGGAAATGTGAGGCAACAGAGCAACCAACTATGACAGTACATCCCCTAGAATTTCTAACCAGAGAGAGCAAATAATCCCAAAATGTCATCCTCGTACTGGGCATTCTATGGACCCCATAAGTCCAAGCCTCCTTCGGTGGTGAATTCTTCACAAATGCAGCCTGAACACTGCAATGCATTAATGTACAGAAAAACAATTCTGAGGTGCAATGATGGGATTATCTATGCACAGATTTTGTAAATTATTTGATTGGCATCATTATTTTTGTCAACAGTGTTCCAGTTTTATTTTTTATCTTACAGCTGGCCCTTTCATCCAATAATTATTTAGTGGTTTTGTCAGAAGTTCCCCGTTGCAGGGAAATTTTATCACATGAATACATTTTCTGCAACTCCAAAAGTACTTCTAAACCCTGCTGCCAGTGGATGGGTTTGGGTTATCAAAAGAGCAACAAATAAAACAAAATCACATCTTGTCAGTCAGACAGCAGGTGACTGTCTTTTGCCACTACGTTAGCATTTTCCCACCTTTCCATGTCACTCCTTTTTTTAAGTAACCATCTTTGAAATTTAAAATAATAGCAGCATAATTGCTTCCTAAAATAGCGTCTTTTAGCCAATAAAATCAAGTCTACTTTCTGTTACATGACAGAGTATTCGTATGTGTATTAATTGTCATTTAAGTCCTGGTACAAAGGTGGGTACAAGTTTGAAAGGGCAACGACAGGATACAAGCCCTGTGGAGTGAGACAACAGTACACATCCCACCGAACCACCATGCCAACCTAAACTGGTTTACATATGCAGCGTAAATTCAGAGCCGTTTTCTGTATAAACTGAAACAATACAATCGCAATGTATCACAAAATAATCGTAATGTTATGTAAGAAGTAATATGGCTTTGTATGGAAGGCCTTTCTGTGTATTGCGTTAAAGCCATTGCCGTTACTTTAGTAAAATTCCCTCCTGTCACCGAACAGAAGCCATGCGTGTTGATTCTGATTTTATCCCTTCTATCACCAGGGGGCGATCTTGTGGCTCAGTGTAACAGTTTCACTTGATTGATTTGTTATTTTTCTATCACAGCAAATATTCTCTGCTAAAATAATAAAATAGAGCATATCTAAAAATATTACACAGCAAGCTTGTTTTTTTCTGAAGTGTCAAAATTTAATCCATTTGCACAGCTGGATATTTACCTTTCGAAGGTGAGTGTTTTCCTCAGCAGTTGCAATAAGTTCTCAGTTTTTAACAGAATCATTGATGACTGGAGAGAAATGGTGACCTCAACCATTAGTAAAAGAGAAAAAATCATTTTGGTTCTAAATGCATGCCTGTCCTGGTCAGGTTCACAGAGGGTCCGGAGCATAAGACTGGAAGCATACGGCAAAAGGTTGGGGTATGCTCTTTATGGGATGTCAGAATTGGACATCATGTTATTTGGCTTTTAATTTTGTATAGAAGACCTCTGTACTCTGTATTTGTACCTCTGTATTTTCTTTGATCTGGAAACATTCTTTCAGTCAGCATGTGCTTTTGGATTATCCATACACCTTATGCAGTACAGGGCCACAGCAAGCCTGGAGTTAATCCTAAGTAGCACAGGCCACAAGACAAAGAACATCCTGGGCAGGATGTCACTACATCACAGGACACACCATGGGAAATTATGAGTGACCAACCCTTTATTGATGAATTTAAATATTTCCGTTAATTAACAGCGGAAAATACTAAAAATATGTTTGCTTGTTTAATTGTTTACTCTTAGTAGGTTTGGAAGCAAGTCAAGTCACATCAGTGTATCTAACCAAGTCATGTCAGATCAGTGTTCTTTATTTTCCACGACAACTAAAGCATTGACCCAATCGGTAGGCTCAGTAACGTTGGCAATAACCTGGACTGCTGTTGGTTCAAGGTGTATGCTGTATTCTCTGGGAAATTGTCCCACCAATTAAAAACATCTGCAAACTCTTCTATGATATTTGTACTTCTGTTGTGAGCTGCATCATGTTGTACTGACAGGACAATTTTGATAACGGCATGCTTTGACTCCTAAAATGGGAGGTACTTGGGTGCTTATGATGTAAAATGCCAATATGCGCATGGCCTTTTTTCTATTTTCAGGACCGCTGACAGGCTCAGCATACTGTTCATCGCCTGCTGGCCAAATTGTTTTATCCAAAGGAACTCAAACAGTATACATGTCTACTATTCACTGGTATCATTTCCTTTTTAAAATTTTTATACTGCTTTTTCACCCATTTATCACCTCACTCTAGTTTTGTGTTCCCCCCACATACTGTGCATGGAATTGGGCAGGATAGAGAGGCCTTTGCTGGATAAGAAGCAACACCCTGACAGTACCAGTCTGACCAATGAAGACATACACTGAGGTATACTACTCTGTGTTTGAAAAAAAACTAAACCCTGTTTATTTTTTCAATAACTTTGTTGATCCGGAGCCAATTTTAATCAATTTTGTCTGAACGGCTGTGGGCCTGTGTGAAAGCTAACAGACGTCACTTTGAACACTCGCTATAACTGTATGACTTGTTTTGTCAGCGTTTTTGACTTGACTGTTACATGACTTTGTTGTTCAGTTTTGACATTTATAGTTGTGATCATTATTTAGATTTATTGCTTGCATCGCAACAGTAGGAGTACATTAAAAAAGTATGGGGGAAATAAAAAACATGTTTTGATACAATTTTCTCAAGGTATATTTCCGTTAAAAACCAACAAAATTGACTCAGGATCAGCAACATTACTGTAAAAGTAATAAGGGTTTAGTTTTTTTTTTTTTTTAAAAAAAAAAAAAGCAGTGTGTATTCCATGGTAGTTTGTCAGGTTACCACATTGTTTTGGTGTTTGCTCTGATTCCTGGTCATCATCAGCGAGGGAGGCTGTCACCTTGGGTGTAGTCTTATGTTCTCCGTTCTACTGCACCTTGGGATTTTTCCACCGGCAAGTCCATAGGCCTGAGCCAGCCAAGAGTGCCATCCCACGTCCCTCCTTGCAAAAAGTCAAAGCCCTTCCTCTGTGCGGATTAGTGAAAGCGAACAGGAAATGACACTTTAATACTCCACAGCCATGTTGTAGTTCAGAAAAATGTTCTTGTCTTCTTTGTGTCAGTGTGCAATGTTGAAAGTGATTTAAATTTAAGTTTATTCAGCGTGGAATCCTTTCCATTTCCTAAATGTTTTCTCTGTGCTTTGCTGGGAAATAATGATCTAACAGGAGGTTCTCAGTGAACAGAAGTGACAGGTTTTGAAAATGAGCTTTGAGTTAGTTATCTTTCCCAGCATTGAGTTAGACATTAATGGACTGCAGATCTCTGCTTGTTCCACTTTCCAGGGATAGTGTTTGCTGGTTTTGACATATTTTGTTGGCCCACGGTGTTTTATTTGTTAAAATTTACATCTTTTTTGTGATCCAAGTATGATATGAACCAGGACCCTCCATTACATCTCTATGGTTCTCTGGCATCTTGGCTGACTGCAGTGCTACAGTCAGTGCCATCATCATGTTCTCTGGTATACATGCTAAAATACTAGCCTCGTGCATCATTAGTCTTACTGTTAGCTAACTCAATCCATCCATCCATCCATCCATCTTCTAGCCATGTATTCTAGTCAGGATGCTAAACTTCACGCAGTGTAACATGAAACCTTTACATTCAAAATAATATTATAAAAGTAATATTCTACATCAGATGTTCCAACATCAGGCAGTAAAAGCTTGTGGGAGAAGCTGAAGGATAATGTTGAAGAAATGGATTTTTTTTTGTAGCTGTTTCTTTTCAGCAGCAGTATGGGAGTGCCACAGTAGTGGTTCCCTGGGTAGCACTGTTGCCTCCGGGGTTGGGTGATCAAATCCTCCGTCCAGCTCTGTGTGCATGGTGCGTGCACATTTTTTCTGTTTCGCATGAATTTACTCTGGATACCTTGGCTTGGATGCCCATTATTCCTGTGCTCACATATCATTAACTGTTTATATCTTTAATAGTTTTCCATATCTTTAATAGTTTAATTATTCTGCAATGACCAAGGTTTGTCTTGTTAGCTTTATAAATTGTCAGAAAAGTTATTTGCCTTCCATTTTTGAAATGTAACATTTAATGTCGTGTCATTGTTTAAATATTCATTCTACAATTATTGTCTTAAACTGTGTACAGCCTAAAGCCGCACAGGTCTATTGTCAGTGGGTTATGACCTACTGTACATGCCATCTACAGTGGGTGGACACAATAATGAAAATAACACAAAAAAAAAGGCTAACTTTTAATTAAATCACAGGTACAAATCTAGACAAAAAGGTCAGTTGTATTAGATTGAACATCAATTAGCAGCATGTGTCAGCTATACAGATTTACCACGGAATGGAATCTGCACCTCTGTAACCCAATCGCTACAAGAATTTGTGCACTGTGAGCTTCACAAAGCTGGAAATTATGGCAGGACTGCTGTTCAGAAACATTTTAAATGCAAGGCCAGTGCAGAGAGATGCACAACCTGGTGTAATGACCAAAACCTGGTCCACTGTGCAATGAAAAACGTAATATGATCTGCCGAGTCAACTTTCACCTTTTTTCTTCCATCTGTTTATAGGTTAGAGGTCCCGGAGTGCTCCAGGACCTCTTGTATGCACAATCCCACCTCAATATTCACACCTGCAAGGATTTTGCCCATTTTATACCATTAAAATTGATACAAGATTTCTACAAAATTTGCAGTTGCATTGCATGTTTTGTTAATGTAAACCCATCAATGAAATTTATGTTTCACCAACCTGATTTTTGATCTGCTGTCTGAAAAGGAGGGAAAAATAGCACCAAAATAAAAAAAAACACTCTAGTTAACACCAAACTAATTAATCCAAATAGAAGAGAAAATCATAATCTCATCATCATTTACTTTCAGCTGCTCCCATCAGGGGTCGCCACAGTGGATCAACCTTCTCCATCTCCCCCTATCCTCCGCATCCCGCTCTGACACACCAACCACCTGCACGTCCCCTCTCACCACATCCATAAACCTCCTCTTTGGCCTTCCTCTTTTCCTCTTGCCTGGCAGTTCCATCCTCAGCATCCTT
>JAACJT020000028.1:2428304-2442553 GCA_009936485.2 Gymnarchus niloticus | reverse complement strand
ATGCTGTAAAAGTGAAAAACCAGGCTTGAGCCAGATGCATGCTTGGCTTTGTGCAGATTGTTTAAGACTCAAGGCGACCGCATCATGTATTTGTTTGCTGCACCTTCAGATTGCGAATCCCCATTCCACCTCATCCCAAAGGTCATCTATTGGATTTATACCTGCTGACTGGGGAGGCTACTGAGCTCATTGTCAACTGTCAAGTTCATGGATCCAGTTTATGATGACTTGTGCTTTCTGATATGGATGCATTATCCTGCTGGAAGTAGCCAGTAGATGATGGCTGAATTGTAGCTATCTAGGTATGCACATTATCAGTCATAATACTCAGATAGACCGTGGCATTTAAATATTGCTTGATTGGTATTAGGGGCCCAATCTGTGCCAAGAATCATTCCCCACAAGGCGGGTTGGGTTCTTAGATTCAGACTGTTTATGTCAAATTCTGACCCTACCATCGGAATGTTGCACCAAAAATCGAGATTCATCAAACCAGGTGACATTTTTCTAATCTTCAACTGTCAAGTATCAGTGAACTAGTGCCAATTGTAGCCTTAGTTTTCAGTTTTTATCTGACAGGAGTGGAAACCAATGTGGTCTATTGCTGTCATACCCCATTGACTTTTAGGTTCAATATGTTGTATATTCAGAAATGATTCTCTGCTCACCACTATTGTAAATAGTGGTTATTTGGGTTACTGTAGGTTTCCTGTCAGCTCAAACTAGTCTGGTCATTCTTTACAGGTCTCTCTCTTCAACAAAGCATTTCCTCCCACAGAACTGCAACTCACTAGATGTTTTTTGCTTTTTTCTAAATCATTCAGTGTAAACTCTACAGATTGCTTTGCATGAAAATCCCAGATCAGCGGTTTCAGAAATATTCAAATCACTCCATCCAGCACCAATAACTCTGCCCTAGTCAAATTCCCATTTATTCCCTATTCTGATAATTGATCTGACTGTTTGATGTACTGCACTCTTGAACTGTGTCTGCCTCATTTTATTCAATGATCTGCAATACATAATTGTCTGATTAAATATTTGTACAAATGAGCAGGAGTGTAGGTGTCCCTAATCAAGACGCCTGTGAGTGTAGATGGCAACATGATTTTTCACTGTTTAAATCTTTAAAATATTTTTTATTTGTTTCAGTTCATCCAGGGGGTATTGCAGAAGTAACCTGAAAGGAAATTGCATTCCAAGAGCATAAGGTCAACTCATCAGCAACCTTTGGTTGAGCATTTGTCTCAGTCACAACATCAGTTTCTGATTTGATGTCAAAGTGGTTCACAAACCCAATAACGTATTGGCTGACATTACATAAATGCGATGTCATGATCCAAAATACTAGTCAAAAGTAAATTTTAATGGCATCTTGCCTTTGTGAGCATATCATTACAGATTTACCAGATCTGAATTCTGGAAACTGTGTTTATTTGCATTTTGTTTTAGGCCTGCAGATTGAAAGCTCATTTACTTTGTGTAAATCACTTCAGAGCTCTCTATTCAACTATCAGATGTTTAAATATGTTTCTCTAATTTTGATCTGTTCTTATTCTTAGATTGACATGTTACTATTCCAGTAGCAGGGACTATTTTACTATGACACAAAGGTCTGAGACATCTGAGAGGAATAATAATAATATTCATTACTCTGTAGTCATAAATGACCTCAGAATTTACCAAGCTTTGCTTAGGCCATGGTTAAGCTGAAATGTTTGACATGGCTTCAAAATGGCTATGTAGTAAATGTTCTAATTACCTCAGTACACATGGTTTTGGAGTTTTCTAAAGGGTTGGGAACCATGTGTGCACCTGCAAATTGAGAAATAGCAAACCGTTTAGAAACACAAGTCACTAGGCTTCTTCATGAATATCCAAAAGCTGTTGCTTGTTCTGAGCCCCCTGTTTCTCTATGCAGCCCCCACCCCCTTTGTTCAGTCTTGGTCCCACTATTCAAAAATATGTGGACCCTCCACACCTCTTCTCCAGGAGGTGAGGCCCAGTAATTCCATTCCTGTGATTTGACCCTGCTGTTCAGTTCTCATGATTCATCCCTGTGATAACACCCCATGAGTCATTCCCAGTGCTTTGGCCCTGTAGCTCAGCTTCTGTGATTTATTCCTTCTCACTAATACATCCACTTGTCTAGAGTTAATGAGGGCACCTTCATTATTTCTTCATAGCTGCTTCTATTTGCTGTACCTTGCTACACTATACAGTGATGAAGTGCTCATTACGATGACAATTCTTGTGTTTGTACTGCAAGTGGAACCTCATTCCTTATGACCTACTGCACATCAAGTCTTCATACTGTTTGTTATCCTTATCCCAGGATCCAGTCCTTCATATCATTGCTTAATTATCTACTACTGTTCAGCCATTTTTCCTGGTCAGGGTATATGTCTGCAGTATAAGCACCACTGTGTAGCAGCTTCAGAAAGTGGTGGATTTGATCCCATAGCTGCGAGAATCATCATATTGCTGTGGGGCCTCTGAGCACGGCTCTTAGCACCAACTCTTCTAATGGTGCTTGATGCTAACAGATTCTGCTCTCTGACCACAAGATTTCATCACTTGTACCTGATCTTGTACTAAAAGTGCCTCTTAAATAAATTAATGTAAGTTACATGAACCAAAAAATTTAAGCCTGAGCTACTGAGGCAGTGTGTAGCTCAGTGTGTTGAGGTTTTTTCCCATGTTGAGAAGGTGATCATTTCAAATTTTGTGATGGGTAAGGTAACATCACTGCTGGGTGATAGAGCCTGATGTAGGTGCATGCTGTTTTCTGGCCATAAAAAAAAAAAATCTCTCACTTGGATATGAAAGTCTGTGATTTAGAGAACCCAGTCTGTTTGACTGAATGCCTTGACATTGATTTAATGAATTGGCGTGACAGAACATGCACTGTTGAATTGAAAAAAAATGTGTGTTTAAATGTTTTGTTCTCTCCAGATTGGTGTCTAAGCATACAAAATATATTTGTTAAACTAATCACTCATGAATATACATATATGTGAAAGGCAAGAGGGTCAATAGACACCCACAGTTTATTGGCTGGAATTAACCTATGCAGGTCAATATGCACTTTTTCCGTGAAAACTCCCAAATCCATTAACATGTTCCTGTATGCAAGCCACAGTCAGTGTTGGATTGGTGGTGGTATGTATAATTTTACCTTAGCTGAAGACATACATTTACTTCTATGCAAGTAAAAGAGTTTTTTTTTAATATCAACCCAAAAGACATGACTGAATCAATTATGCCACTCAAATGTCTTATCTGTGGCATGTTTGCCATGCTGAACAGTGGAATGGTCAGCATTCTGCCGGGTGTTTATACGGGGACTTAAGGAAGTATTGACAATAAACAGTTTAATTAAAGTGCTTGTGGACCCATATCATATTCATGGTGGCAAAAATCCAGTCAGTGCATTTTGGCCTCCTGCAACTCCAAGGGGTTTGTTGATGTACAATTGAACAATTTACTTGAATTTAATTAAAATCCCCAGGTGCATAAAAGAAAAGTATGACTTGCATTGGATGATGTAGTGTCTGCTCGGCAACTACATAAAGTGGCATGTGTGAATATGGCGGCTATGTATAATTCGACTCTCTTAATTCTTTTTTTTTTACATCTAGAGAAATGTAACGGATTCTGGAAGCATAAAAATGTAATTTTAATTATTCTTCTTAATGCATGTGGCTATTACCAAACACATGCATCCATGTGTCTTCTAACCACTTATCCTGGTCAAGGACACGAGTTGCCCGCAGCCTATCCCAGGCAGCATGGGGTACAAGGCTGGGGTGCACCCAAGACAGGATGCTAGTCCATCACAGCGTGGGCACACACAGTCATTCACTATGGATGATTTAGAAACACTAGTCAGCCTAATCGCATGTCTTTCCGCTGGAGTACAAGGAGGAAACCTGCAAGACAGGAAGAGAACATGACAAACACCCCAGAGCAGCTGGGGTTTGAACCCCCAACCCTGGAGGTGTGAAGTAACATTGCTGACCACTGAGCCACCATGCCCTTCACAACTTAAGTATTAATGTTATAATACTATATAAGGCTCGATATTAAGATATTCACAAACAATACAGACATTCATTTAAATGCATTTAAACCTTACATCAGTGAGAAATTTTTTCTAGGAAATTTAGATTTTTTATATCACGGTTATTATTATTTTTATAAACTAGAGTTGATATTATAATGAGGATCTGTAAGTGGGAATCTTTCTTTACAAGGCCAGAGTCAATGTTATGCGATGTTAGTAGTTCAACACTAGATGGCATCGAAGGCCAAGATATAAATTGTGCATTTTTTACGCCCAATGTTTTTGTGTGTGTCACAATCTCAGCCCCTGGTCCACGGCTTAATGTTGACAAGGTCCTTGTCATTGAATGATTGCGTTTTAAACACGGGCTCTTGGGGTGCGTGGCAGATCACGGATTCTGAGCTTCAAACCCAAGTCGAGGGCTGGGTGATGGCATCATGAATATTCAGGAGACCGGGAACAGGCCTATTGTCTATGCACACTTGGGTAAAAAAAGATACTTACAAAGCCCACTTACCCCCTACCCTGAACGTGTTACTGCAGCTGAATGGGGCCAAGCACTAGCCTTTCCCTAATGGACTTGAAATATGTCCATAATGCTTTTTCTCCAAAACAGAATGTCAGATGACTGAGGCTGACTGAATTGCATCGTGTCTTAATGTACTGATACAAGCAAATATGGTGTCGGCAAAACATTGTGACACATTTAAGTACAATTGATAGAAAGATGGAACAAGCTGGGAGTGGAAGCTGTATCTGGCTGGCAAGGGTGTGATAAATGTGCCTGCAAACTATTAAAAGAAAGATGACACAAGCTAAATGAATTTTTTATATTTTTCACAGGCCACTTTCATTCTTGCACTTAGAGTGGTAACAGTGGGGCGGATTGGTATTCCCTGAATGTGAACACAGTTTGAGAACAAAACCATGGACACTGTGCTGTATTAAAATCTGTAGCTCAGTGACATTTCTTCCCTCTCCCATTATACACACATGCAAAAAGTGCAGATTATTGCTCAGCTGAGTTGTCTCCATGGAAACATTGACCTCATGCTGTGACAGGCAACCTGAGCCAGTTGCCATAGTGATCAGCTGTGACATCAGTCCTGGGCTCCAGTTGCCATGGCACCACACCCACTGGCTCAGCAGCTATTTTTGTGCAGTCCTTTGAGCCCGGCAGAGAGAACGGAATGGTTACATGCATTTCTTTTAAACCAGGACGTTTTGTTTTCTGCGCTGCAGTACTTTTAACCAATGCCCAGTTTTATTTCCGCTGATTTGATGTATTGTGTCCAAATCCCTCGAGCTTATCTTATGTCATCGCAGGCATTTTCTATCCTCTTACAGACGCAGAGAGAACTCGAGAGTTTCACACATCAGCCATATGCTGAGGTGACAAGGGTGTGCCTGATAATTATGAGGCTAAAGGTCCCAGGGGGCTGGAGGGCCAGAGTGGTGGCTTCAGCTGTGTGGATGTCCAGGATTGAGCAAACGCCTCGTATGATAACTCACTGTCGGCATGTGCTCAATCCTTTTATAGCTCCCTCTCACAAACCATTTATTTCATCCCGTTGTCTTTTGTTTTATGGTCAGGACAAACATTCCTTGGGGCCCTTTGCTCATTGCATTCATGCGCAATGTCACAGATGAGGCTTCCAGACGGTGTTCAAGGGCAGCTGAAGGATGCGGCTAAGAGCCGTCTAATTGTGTCATGCCATATAGCTGTTTATCCAGCAGATGGCACTGTCTGACAAACACAGCTCAGTGATAAAATAGATAAAATGAGGGCAAAACTGCGCCCCAATAAAAAGGGTCATACCTTGATGTTGCCTTACAATAATAAGCTAGCCTAATGCATGTTAATCTGCACAAGCTACACAGCTATGACTTGAAGCTGCAGCAGTGTAGCTAAATGAGCTGTCAGCTAGTCGTTAATGCGCCCTACTGTGGCTCCTCCTCTGCGCTGTAGGTGCAGCCTCAGCCAGGCGTCACGCAGGTGAGCATCGCAGCTCGTCCGCTAGGCGGGGGGGGGGACGGCCAGACTAGGCCCCATGCTTACTGCATGGAGGACAGTCTCTCTTCCTGCCACGCCCACTGCAGTCTTGCCCGCCCCCCCAGCTATCATGGCAAGCACCCCCTTTTTCCTCCAGCTGGTTTAAATGTGCATAGAGAGGAACTCTCCCTTACTCTTCTACAGGCTACCAGATGCTCTCCTAGCTCCCGGAGAAGATGCAGATCTGGACAGCCGTACGTGTCAGCAGTGCAGGGAAAAGCTGGCACACCTAATTAGCATCCTGCTGGAACTCCGCATGCAGGCAGCTATTGATTTCCGTTCTGTCCGACCCATGTGTTTCAGTCGTCACGGCAAACGTGGGTGGCTCCACCGAAAACCAGCATCCTGAAAAAGAAAGTCCCCAACCCATCACGTTGCACAATCATACACTACGGGCAATTTAGAAACACCAAACAGCCTAAATTCCATATTTTTGGACTACGGGACGAAACGCGTGAAGCACGGTGAGAAGATGCAAACTCCACGCACAGGGCAGAGGTGGGATTTGAACCCACAACCCTAAAGACACAAGCCACGGCACCCCCCTCACACTGTTTAGAAAATATAATAAAATGCATATTTATGTTGTTATTTTCTTATATTCTCTCTGCTCAGTGCTCTCCAAACACAATCAAGAGATTTTCTTTAAAGACTGATAGAGACTGAATATTCTGACTATACAAAATGTATAAAAAGTGGCATGTTTTCAACATTATTCAGAGTTTGTCTATCAGTGAGTAGCCATCTACGGAGATGCCTATAAGAGTAAAAATGAAATGCTTTAAAATATATAATGCCATTTAAATTAAAGCTATTAAATGATAACGATGTCCCTTGTCTATTAAATGATAATGATGTCCCTTGTATATTAAGTGATAATGTCCCTTGTCTTTTTGAGTATACTTCTGTGACTTTTACATTTTTTAAATCATTTTGTGAACATTCCTATCCTGAACACCTGGAAGTCAAGAGTATCAGCAAAAAAAAAAAAAAAAAGCCAAAAACTGAAATTGCAAGTTACTGTAGCTAGTTATATCATTGTCCACTAGCAGCGCTGGAGAGAATTAATGCGTGCACCCATTCCTGATGTGAGATCGCTCTGCAATCGTTTGTCACTGAGTCTGTGCCCTTATTGTTCCCTGGTAGCCTTCTGTGAGCTCAGCTCACTGCGATTCCCCTCCCAAGGAGACAACAAAGCATGCAGAATGTTTTTTTTTATGGAGCACCCTCACAAAAGAGGTCCTGTTTGTGATTACATGGAGGCAGTCTTATAAAACTGCATTGAAATATCTCTGTGATTTGAGGAAAGTGTATTCTTTTCACAAAACATCGCACTGCCAGGGCAATTGCATTTTTTTTCTCATTTCTTATCCGCCTTTCCCTTTGAGAATTACTTCGACATGGAGGAGATGTCTTGAGGACATTAGATGTTTACCAGATAACTGAATTCACTGAGAGTGCTGCCTTGTAAAAAAGGGACTGGTGTCTCTTCATTACGTTTTATTCACTTAGCCGCTAACTGAATACGGTGCGGAGTGCAGAGGGTATGTCATCTTGTCCTGCTAGTTAGCAGAGCCCTGTAAGGTCTCTACCCCTGAGTAACAAGGGCCTTCGGATGCCACATGAGGCCGGGTGGACTTATGCACAATAACAGATCTGAGATCTGGTTGGTCCTCACGTTTGCTAGCACAAGCAAAGCTTCTAGTGCATGCCATGTATATTTTGGGCCATCAGTGTTGTGAGTGCTGACATCATCATGTACGGCATTCAGTGTACAGCGAGCAGTATTAATTGCAGCTTCGTCTCCCATACCACTGCTGCCTTCGTGGCTTTTGTGCTACTGTCAGAGTGTGTTTGCGGTGCCTCTGTTATCTTCGCATCTTCCATTAATAATTTGAGAGCTTAGATTATAACCAGTAAATATAACTGACTAGCATTTAAAGACTTCACCTACAGCTACATCTTCATATGTCTTTGATCACCATACTTCTACTAACTGTTTGATATGTGTGTCTGGTGGGGGTTCGAAACACTCTCCAACTCTTATATGTTCTCTCCGTGTTGTATGGATAAGTGTTTAGAAGACAGATAGCCAAACAGAGTTTGCCTATTAAGATTATTCATATTATTCAAGTCCATATTATTACGATAGTATCGTCAAATGTTTTAGGGGATGCCTATGTTTCTTTTGTTCCACTGGTTTAGATTGATGTGCTTTGAGATGAATATTTATAATTCATCACATATTCGAGTAAATCCTTGAATCTGAGAATAAATGATTCCTTGATTTTACATACCTGCTAATCCATCTTATAGTCTAACGATAATATACATACTTCATCTTGTGCTGTATATACCTATCAGACAATGTCTGGAATGAACCAAAATAGTTAGTGGCAATGCATATGTATATACACAAAATAGGATATACAGTTTTATATTATTATTTCTGTGCACACTCATCAGAGTGGCATGGTGGCTCTGAGGGTTGCACTGTTGCATCACACCTCCAGGGATGGGACTCCATTTTGTGTGTGGAGTTCATATGATCTCCCCGTGTTGTGTGGGTTTTTCTGGGTACACCAGATTCCTCCCACAGAGTGGCTAATTGGCATCTTGAAACTGCCTGTTGTGTGTGTGTGTGTGTGTGTGTGTGTGTGTGTGTGTGTGTGTGCATGTGATGGACTGACATCCTGTCCAGGGTGTTCACAGCCTTGTGCCCTATACTGCCTGGGATAAGCTCCCTGACCAGGACAAGCAGCTAAAAAAAGGGTGATGTACCACTATTTTCTGTAAGCTCCAGTGAAGGGTTTCTGATCTAATAGTCATACTTCTGGAGAGGCTTGCCTCCATACCACGTGTATGAGTCAGATAACCATGTTGTGTTCATATCAGAGTCACACTGCTGTTGTAATATTACCCAGAATAACCTCACCAAAAATATAACAGTGTAAATGTATTAAAGTATAAAACTAAATATAGTGACAGTCACTTTGAATGTATAACCTTCATAATTTCTGTCTATAGTCCATTTACTACCTTTGACAGTAAATACGTAACCAGTTGCATTAACTTTTTAGGCTGTGCGACTTTAAGCAGATTCTGCCGCTTTTGGGAAGATTCCCTGCAGAGCGTGACATTGGAGCAGATCGGAGAGGACCTGAGAGTGACCTTAGGTGGATGTTACCGTGACGTGTGACCTGAACCAAGAAGAGCAGTGACTCGTCGGAGTCAGCCGACGGCAGGAAGGCACCATGTGGAGCGAGAATAACAAACAGCCTGCATATTTCCATTAAAAAATAACACAAAATGACACAACAAAACTGTCTCAACCTGCCAGCTTTTGCCTCTCGTTGCATTAATACTCTCGTGTACCACCCCTATGTGGCTTTGTTCACAGGGCCTAATTAGATCGTACTTCTTCTGTTGGTTATATTGCTGTTCTGACTAGTGATACAAGGCAGTAAAAGCGAATCGGATTTATTACAAAAAATCTGTTACATATCCATCACTGTTGCTTCATGATTGCCACTGTACGCCCTCAATATAAGCCCAGTAGTGAAAAACATCTGGACTGGCAACAGAGTACAGAAGAGACTCTGTGTGCAAACATGAATATGCATAAATACCCTGGCCATCGGTTCCCCTCGCCTGTTCTTCCTCCCACGCTTCATACCATCCTCTACTCCTTCACTGGTTTCACCTCTGACCCCTAGATCAGCAGCAGCCTCTGCCCTCCCCCTCGTTGTTTATATTCTCTCCATACTGCTTTTCATATCGGTCACTATAAGTCCCACCATATGGCACATGCCATACCAAGGCATCGCTCGGCAACTAAAAACATGAGTGATTCACACTCATTATTCACATTAACTTTAGTATGGTGCGTATGTACTCTGCAATACAGTACATCAACAGCATCTTAAACACACACATAGCACCCATACATCTATTGCTTAAGACCGAGGAGCACACCAATGGTCATGCCTGTCAGGTAGTGTGTACTGAATGTTCTTTTGTCTTTATATACTGCAGTGCACAGATACAGGGGGTGGGACAATGTCAGGGAAACACCTCGTAAAAACAAACATAAACTTTGGAGCAAGGAAATCACTCAGCTACAAAGCAGACTCATTTAGCAATATGTGTCAGCTATAAAAGAGGGCTGAGGACCACCACTTTGATATGAGTTTTCACAGCAACTTGAGGCAATTGACAGATGTATAGAGAGGCCAAAAAGCTGCAGGTGCAACAGTTACAAAAACTGCAAAATGATTTAATATGTGAAGGGGAACAGTCAGTGCCAAACATGTAAAAACTGCATTGGTAAAAATGAGGAGTGGACAGGAATCATAACTTACCAAGAAGGGCACACAGACTCTTAAAGGATAGCAGCCAAGCACTGCAAAATTGCGACCTCAGACACAACGCAATTACCACAAAACTGCATCAGCACCTCTGTGACCCAACTTCAACACAACCTGCATGTCCTGCATTTCATAAAGCAGAAATTTATGACAGGGCTGCCATTCGGAAAGTGCTTGCATTTAAGGCCAACACAGAAAGACACATCACCTGGAGTAAGGAGAACAAAAGCTGGACCCATGAGCAATGGAAAAGTAATATAGTCTGATGAGTCATCTTTCAGTTCTTTTCTTAAATCGCAGAGAAAGATGCCTCCAAGTGAGGGAGGAGGAGAGAGTTCAACACTAGGCCGTGCACAGCTACATCAGAGATTCATTTTAATAACACACACTTATTTTTCGGGGGGGTCAAAAAAACCTTATTGAAATATTGGGAAGACGTATCCCCACATCCCCACGGCTTCCATGCCCCTGCATCCAAGCTATAATGTCCGTATCATGTGGATTAGTAGGGCTTTAAAGGTTTTAACGGGTCTGTTTTACAGCCACATGTTTTAAAATCTGTCATAAAGACTGTCAGCACTTATGTTGGTGTTGATGTTAGTATACAATTATATTGTGGGAGAAAACTCTTTTGTGGTGATCATGGAGATTTAAACTTTTCTTTGCAGGATTCTGACCTTCTGAACTAATAACTTATCAAATGTCTTATTTTTTTCTTGTTTTTGGTCTTTTTTACCATAACAATGATAGTGTGCTTAAATTACATGCAAGTTTTCAAATTGTTGGTCAGTCGCTGTGTCTGATGCAGCTTGGACCTTGAATAAACACAAACATAAGGAATGCGTGATCAGTGCATACAGATGCATAGTGTAAAAACTTGTTCTTAAAACAGTGATGCTCCTGTTTGTCCTGTTTTGGTTAGTAATGAATGCAACTTAATGATGACGGGTCAGGAATGAACATGAATGACACTCTTTACTGCTGTCTTAGTGCACTCTCATCTCGGCCTCAGCTCTGTTGGCATTTCTGCTGACGGCACGTCTCCGGCACAGGCTGCAAGCAGAGTAAAACAGAGCTGAGCACTGGTTGGATGGATCAGAGTCACTTTTACATTTATTTATTTGGCAGACGTTTTTGTCCACATGCTGTGATACGATAGAACATAAGCATACGGCAGTTAAGGAGGTGCCAAAGGTAGAAGTGTGACCAGGCTGAGCATCCAATGAGGGACCAGCAACAAAGTACAGGGTAGCACTGGAGAGAGAGCTATACAATATCTTACACAACACTGTGAAACCATAACAATGGCACGTTCAAATCAGACACCATGAGCCCTCTCTATAGGTACCTGATAGAGAAATGTGAAATACGTGAGCATTAATGACAGATGGCCAATGGAGTTAGTCAGTGGTCAGATGAGCCAGATGAGGAGTCCCTGGAAGAGATGGCGTTTGAGGCATTTTGTGATGTTTGAGAGGGACTTAGCTGACCAGATTGGGTAAGTAGTTTGTTCCACCATCGGGGAACATCATACAGGAAGCTTGACATAAAGTCACATGACATAAAGTTGCTACTGTAATCTCACAGCAATGCTTGCAGCCATCGACGTGTTGTTAATTACTGGCTTGCCTTTTCAGTTTTCGTATGTAAGATTTACTTCCATTATTTACAGTATATCAGGTAATGCTTTCCACAAAATAAGATGAATCTTACAATTAGCTCCAGGAAAAGATGCAGAATTGGCATAACAAAAATAACATTTGTACTAGAAGAAGTAAACTTTCTTTTAGCTTTGGGATTACAGTAGATGGAATTAAGAGCCCTAGCCACCAGTCCAGGTTTTAGGCATTGTGCAAAGATGGGAGGAGGGCTGGATGTTTTTCTGGGAGGAGCCTAGGTAGGGAACAAGTGTCTCCATGACCCAGAAATCACATGCTAGTTACCAATAATATAAAGCTGGGTAGCCTGAATAAGATAGGTACAGTACCAGGGATCATCAGGGTTAAGAAACAGCTGAGATCAAAAACTCTGTTATCTTTCATCTCTCTGTTTTTCCCTGCCTGTTTGTCCTTCGTTTTGTTGTTTTTTTCTTCAACCCTATTAACTAGTCATAAAGCCCCTGTTAAACCCCCTATATCCCTGTACTTGTCCAAACCTCCCAACAAAGTATATTCACAAATCAGCAATTTTAATATCCATATACTCTTCAGGACTGCAGGTCCAAACCTAAGTTTCCAGGGCGCTGCTGTAATAGATGAAAGCGTAAAGGCAAATGTCCTATACTTACCAAATCACATTATCTTTGGGGAGTAAAAAGCATTACTTAGATAAAGCTCTGTTCATCAACTCCAGTGTGAAATATTTCCTGAACTTCTTGCCAGCCACATTTAACCTTTTCAAATGAGTATAAATGACACTATAACCACCCTCCTCTTAAAGACTTAGTGTAAAAAGAACTGTGTTCTACCTGACAAATATGCCAATATGCAAATATCAGCAATAAGTTTCTCAAAAAGGAACAGGGTACTTTGTAGTGCCAATTTAAATGAGAGCAGGATTGATTACAAACCGTGCTTAACTGGTAATTTATCAGCTGCATAACAGTCCTGCTGCTCTGTGCTGATCTGTAAAGGACAAGCTCGTCATTTAAAGTGATTGATAGGCTTTTTGTGTTCTTTGGCTTAAATACTATGACTCTATGGGACCCCTCTACTAGGTGCCCAGTGGGGATGCCTTTATAGACGTGCTGTGTGTTCAGGGATCAGAAATGTCTGTCGGTACCTAGCGAAGACTCAGGCAGCTTAGGGATGCCTTTAATGTTGCTCCATGAATAGCTTTTTCTGCCATAAATTTTAGTGAGTCCCTGATGAACCTCCTGAATCCATGTTGGAGTAATGAGCAAAGCTAATATTCTGAAAAAGAATATGAATCACAGGAACAGGTCTAATGAATCACAAATCATTTCACGGGCGCATGCCATGAAGGCAGATTGTATCGCACTTTCTCTGTCTTCAGGGAATACTGCTCTTTGTCTGGTAGAACCTCCACAGACCCATAGAGACCATAGCGTGCGGCAGCCTGTCAACTTATCTCAGCGTACACTTGTGGGTCTGTGTTTCGTCAGTCAGTTCTTTACAGCCACCTGTGTTGGTGAGCTCTACACCGGAGAAATGAAATGACTCTTCTTGTACAGCTTCATTTACAAAGGTTTATCTCCTTGTCTTTGACATTCAGTAGGTTTTGTGCAGAAGCCAAGCTCCTCAGCTGAGAAGGCATTCAGATACCTACATGTTTATGAACAGATTTAGAGACCTGTGGTTAGAGGTGCACCACGGACCCTCTTTTGTTTTTTTTTAACACATAAATGTTAATTCATAATGCTTGATGAAGCTATAAGGTGTTATCCAGGATAAAATTAAGCAAGTCAGGAAAAATATTTCTGAGAAGAGCAAAAAAAATATGTATTTTTACTTTGTGTTACACATTTGGATTATAGAAGCTGACAAGCTGCGATTTTTAAGAAACACAAATAAAATTTTCCTAATTATGAAATAGTCCAGCTGGCACATTGGCTCATTGGTGTGCACTATTGCCTTGCATCTCCTGGGTTGGGGATTCAAATTGTGTGTGTGTGTGTGTGTGTGTGTGTGTGTGTGTGTGTGTGTGTGTGTGTGTGTGTGTGTGTGTGTGGG
Organism: Gymnarchus niloticus; assembly: GCA_009936485.2. Lineage (NCBI taxonomy): Eukaryota > Metazoa > Chordata > Actinopteri > Osteoglossiformes > Gymnarchidae > Gymnarchus > Gymnarchus niloticus. The sequence continues at coordinate 2,428,375 of JAACJT020000028.1, read as the reverse complement.
GTGTGCATGTTCTGCACAATATGTGGCTTGCCTCTCCGACCTCTGGTTTCTTCCCACTGTCCAACAATCTG
>JAACJT020000028.1:2379122-2423579 GCA_009936485.2 Gymnarchus niloticus | reverse complement strand
TGTGTGTGTGTGTGTGTGTGTGTGTGTGTGTGTGTGTGTGTGTGTGTGTGTGTGTGTGTGTGTGTGTGTGCGTGCATCCTGGGAGGTTTTCAGGAGGTTTTAAATTACTAAAGATTATAATTTGAAAAACGGTGGCCTTACAGACAAAGTTTTGGAACTACTGGCCTAGAAAATGATGAAAATTAACATATGTCATTTCCATTGTAATTAGGCACACACACACAAACATGCACACACACACAAACCAAGGGGCCTGGTCGTCGCAGTCAGGTCACACAAGAAATCCAGACCACACCAAAAGATTACCACCCAAGCGACCAATATTTGTCAAGATTATCTTTAAATGAAAAATGGGGTGAAATACTTTAAGAATGATTAATCAAGTTTCAGTATATTCAAGATATCACATAGATGTGTTTCAAAGCATCTCATTTTTAAAAGAAAAACAAATGCCTTTTGCCTCCTTCTTCCAACTGAAAACTCACATCAAAATAATATGAATATGAAGTTTAGGGGCTACGGTATTTAAACTGATTTAAGTTGATTGTTGTAAGGGTTAGGGTCATTACTCTGCAGAAGAAGTAACCGCAGGCTCTTTCCTGTCAAAAGGTATTTTCACCAAAAGACTTACTCATGTAGAAAGTCCTGGGGCTAGAATAATTAAAATTCTCAAATAGAACAATGCACGTCTCTTATGAAATGTTCGCACCAGTGTAAATTATATTTGATAATGATCAGCTGTAATTTAGTTATCACAGTTCAATTATGGATGGTTCCTCTATAACTGTATTTGCAAGTGAAAAGAGAATGATCTGTGAGCATGAGAAGCATGAACTACAGTGACTTTTATGCACACAGTGTTGTTCTGCTGTGAGACAATGGTACATAATTAGGCACAATGCAAGGTATGAGCACTGTGGCAGAGAATTAGGTAATTTCCACACACAGGGATACAATTTATTAAAGTTAATTTGTTAACAAATTCAGAATTAGTATCTTATTAGTATCTTGTGTTTATGCAAATCAGATGATTACGTTAGTTGATAAATATACTCTAAGGTATGGTTTCAACGAACTATCCATCCATCCATCTTCTACCCACTTATCCTGGTCAGAGTTGTGAGGATATAGTTTCATGTATATATGAAACAATCTGGTGTAGATTACCGCCTGTGGTTAGACTTCCTGTATTTTCGCTGGGTCGTGGTACAGTACTCAGAATCCTTTTGAGATGTAGGTCGATAGTCCCAAACAATATTGAACTGGCCAATTAACCAAACCGAAGGCTGTGTTATCTGAAGTGACTCGTAAAATTCTGCTTGGAAGGGAGAAGTAATTAAAAAGATAAGCAGCATACTCTATTTTTCCAAATAAGCACTTTTGGATACCTTTTGCAACACCCATGTTTGGTATACAGAAACAGGGAGTACACAGATTCCTGTATAAGGCTAATTTCGGGTGGTGCCGAGGGAAAGTGTCACTGTGAAGAACCATTTTCCTTTTGCCGTCAGGGCTGGGCGATGCAGCTCCATTCACTCTCAATCACACTTATTGTCTTAAACACTTCAATGCACACATTCATAGCTTCCCATGACGCCTGGTCTGCTATCAGGACAGCTGCTGGTCAGTTTTCCCAGTTTAAGAGCAGCCAAACAAAAGAGTCTATTTGTGATCAAAAAATGAAAACTGATGTCTATTTTATTAATTCTTCAAATAATGTTATGGGCTCAGAAGGCGTGAAAAAAATATTTTTACATAAAACAAAGGAGCCCTTCTTCAGCATCAGTAATATTTATAACCTTTTAATGGTTGACAGATTACTGGGCGGGCTCTAAGTTTACACCTTATGCAGTGAGATGTTCTGTTTGTCTGTGACTTTTCAGTGCCTGTCACATAATGAATGTGCCCTCAATAAGTTCTTGCACTTCTAAAGCTGTTAAAATGAACATGAAAACGTTTTATATCTGTGTGTGGTTAATGTATTCATGTAGTTAATAACTAAATGCTTTTAATGGGCTATGTGTTTTTTCATACAATAATGAAACATGTTTTGGCAAGTTTTAAGGAAATAGCCCAGTTCATATTTCCTCCTCAGACTGTAAGAAAATCAACATCCATGGCTACTTTCTCATATGGAGTTGTGGGCTGTGAGTAGGATGCTATTCCAATGCATGCTTTTATTTGTATAAAGAAAATATTTTATAAGCCAACATTAAAACATCGATCTCCAAATAACAAAACATATAGTTTGACTACATTTGAAAATAATCACCAGTGTGGTTTTACAAAGTGAAACACTGAGGCTTCTTCCTCATTGTCTTCATGACTGCATTTGCATTTGTACTGTTCTTCTGTGGTTCACGTGAGCTACGCAGCATGCCAGCCCGACTTTGCCCAAAACACCAAATATCTGAATAATGGTAATGGAACGGTCCTCCCAGTGCCGAGTCGACAGGCAAGGGAGCCCTCCCTTTCACATTGCACTCAGCGTCTCCTTCCTCCCGCCTCCCTCTGCTATCCTCGATCAAGTCCATGTATGGTGAGCTTCTGTTGCAAACTGAAGGGGAGGTAGTTCCGCTGGGAATGTGCGACGCCCCAGAGGTGAAGCTATCTCCAGAGCTGTTTACTCTAAGGAGAAGACTAATGAGTCTGAAAACAAGAGCAATTTTTAAAAATCTATCTGCCCCTCCCTTGCTTCTCACACGTCGCCAGTAGGTTTTTAAACTGGCCCAGTTTCCCTTTAATATTATTTTTAGAAGCTGCATGTTGTGTGACATATTTTTTCATATTAGATAGGGTGAAACTGAGTGTACATCTGAATTTCTTTATGGTGTTCCTTGTTTTTAGGCCTTTAACATCTAAAGCTACTATATTTATCTAACATAGGGGTATGATTAGGCATAGAATACATTTCTCAGATTCCACTAGAACAGAAATACAGTCTATGTATTTGCCCTTCACTCAAGATGCAGACACTCCTGAATATTCTGAAGTCAAGCCACTGAACTGCGTAACAAATTAAAACTGCTGAACATGTGCTTTGCTGAATTTTACAAGGCCCATAATTGAAAGGTACAATAACATATTCTGTTTGGGGGTGAGATAGAAAACGGGGATGAGAAATGATTGATGTTTCCAATTGTTATGGCTTATTAAGCTATATGAAATCGTTACACAGGCTTTCTATTGTAAAATGGATTTTTGCCAAGTACTACTGAGTCTTTGCCAACTGGAACCTGACTGGTGGCTTTACATTGTACAGATGACTCCAGTATCACAAACTCCTGTTGTATATATTTAATTTGTGAACCGTATGTTACAATATATTGAGCAAGTCAAACTAAAATCAGTAAATCTGCCAGCTGTGGTATTTTTATTATCCGATCCTTCACTGAAATTGATATAAACGCATCTTCCTGCCTTTAAAGAAGGTTCTGTTTCAAGAACATTGGAGATCCTGTAATTCTTTGCTGACCAGGGAACAGGACTTGTATGGACATGAGTGAGATCAGAACTCACATTCCTCTTCCTCCCACTCCTGCTTCTGTCTGCCCCAAGGCAGGGTTTAGTTTATGGTAAGACATTTTCAGCCACATCTCCCTCAGACTCCTTGCTATCGCCCTCCTCTGGAATCTGAAAGTACAGCCATAAATATTGTTTAGCCTAGTGACAAAACCTCAGTGGTGTTAATATCAGTCCAAATTCCTGAAAGGTCACTTTTTTAGCACTGGTAATTGATAAAATAGATATCAGTGTGTCTTTCTTTCACAGTGTTCTGAAACAAAATAGATTTTTATTTATAAAATATCATCACCCTCTTCATTTATACTATTTTTACATGCACATATATGAATATTTGTGCTCTTCTCCGCTTTTTCTTATCATTATCTTCACTGTCCTATAATTTAAAAGTGAATACTAATGTCGTACGATAGCTCACGTTTATCCTCCCTGTAAAGGGTGAACAGTTTCCATATAATCATTTTAATTATACAACAGTTCAACTATAGTTTTTTTTCTAGATTTTTCTATCTTTGTTGGGGTTTTAAACATTGCAGTACCTAAGGAAAAATGGACTACCAAGAGAACTATTCGGGAACTGCGTTTCAGACAGTTCCAGCGCAAGTGAAGTAAAGCGAGCCCCAATCCCGATCCGCCAAGCGGATCGCGTCCCCGGGTTTTGACTTTCGCTCCGATGCTGCCCCAGCTCGCGGTGTCGGGTTTCGCCGTCCTTGTCTCCACCTCGGTCGGCCATTTCGCACAGCGCAGACGCCGCGTCTCCCGTGCCCTTCATGGAGGAGTGGCGGAGCGCCTTTGTTACCGTTACCGTGCGTGCGCGCGCGGGTGGGCGCGCGCGGCTCTACGCCGGAAAACGACGCGTTGTGCTCAAACGGTGGCGCCACCACTGACTGATGAAATGGCTGAAACTCCATTTTGTTTCAACGTATACTTTTTTGTTTCTTAGCTGCATTAAAACCAGAGTGGTGCATGTTATACCGTATATTCTGTTTTTTTTTCTGTGAGTTTCTGGATTTCCCTGCGTTAGTGTATTTGTAACTAGTTTATGTAATGGGAATAATATATTATTCGTGCTGAAACTGTAAGGAGTAGAATTTTAAAACTAAAATTCATACGCGACTGTTCTGAACAGCTCTAAAAGATTTGTTTTCATCGTGTAATGGGCGCAGAATTTGAACACAAATATATACTCGCACGATGTTCTCGAATTGCCCATCGTTTGATCACCTTTTCTTTATTGCGATGGACATTAAATAGTTAATAAACCGGTTTACAGCTAACTCGTTTTTAACCTGTAGTTGGTTTAAAGTAAGTAATTAGCTTTCGAATTAAGTATGACAGACGCCATCTGGACAAGATGAGCCACAACACCGCCTTGATTTAATGTAAGATTTCCATCGATGAATAATGTTCTTACATAAACAGAATGATTGTATTTACCCCTTACCGACCGTGGTGTCCTTGGGTAATCCAAAAAGGAAAATACTCTTTAAAGACCGTATTTAAGACATTCCATATGTAACAAATGTACTCCAATGACAAATCAGCACTTTACTATTTTACTGATGAATATATTTTCAGTTGCGTTGCAACTATGTTAATACTTACAAATTTCAGTTCAGAAACGCCTAGGTGTATAATAAAGTATTAAAGTCAAAACCAGTTAGCAAGTGACGTAAATTACCCGTAGAATTTTGGTAAATGTTTGTTTTAAAGTTTTGTTGCAGAATGGCTAAATAAAAACGGGTTGTCCATATTGTCTGTAAGCTGTAGTCTATCGTGCAAATGAGTTAACAGATGCGGACTGTCGCTGGTGCACATTTGCCTTGGGACACTGTCGGCTTATTGCAGCGTTTTGTTTCTCTTCCAAATTGCACCCAGCGGGTGTGACACGGAGAGAAATCCGCATGTTACAGATTCAATGTAGCAGTCTGATCTGCCCTTGTCGGTGCCTGTTACGGGTGTGGCGTGTATGCAGTAAAACAATAAATAGCATAAAATCGAATGGTATTGGGAGGACTACAGCGTTTGGAATCAACGATTAGTTTAGTGAACGTATTAGCTGTGAAGGTCAGTGTGTAGAAAAACAGTGGAAAAATACCTAGTGTAGGAAATCGTGTTACCTATATGTATTTTAATACATGCAAGTTTCATTATTATTTTACTCTATTTTTAACAAGTTTAAATTCAATTTCAAAATTCCATAGGTTAGAGTTTTACAGCCAACTGTGCTCAACTAAACGTTAAGAGAAAAAAGGTGGTACTCGAACATACTATTCTGCCTCACATAATAAACACCATGAAATCCCAGAAACTCCTAGCACGGAAGCTTCAGCGCCCCGAATTAAGGACTAAACAAATCAGTTACTTCCGCTGTTATAAACGTGCCTAGTTTTTACGGCCGGTTGCTATCAAGCCGGAAAACGTCGCCCTGGCACCACTGCGGTATCTGGTGTGTGAAATTGCCTTATTCCGACACTGGAGGGCGCACCCGATGGAGTAGCTTAGACAAACAAGAAAATAAGTCAAACGCGGACAAGGCTTTGGGTGCAGTAGCGTTAAAACGTGCGGTATTTGCAGTGTTTGTACTCACACGCCAGATGGCAGTAAGTAACTGTCATAAATGCTCGTTGCATTATTTTAAGACGGCCAATACGATGTTCTTACCCATCCCCCAATCCAATGTCCTCTTGCATTACATAGATTAATTGCTGAAGAAAAAACATACCGATTATGTACAGTTTTGTTGTGTATTTCCGCTTCTAAAATTCTGCTGGTTTGCGTGAGATACCTAAAAGCATGGCATTTAGATGTAATTAAAAGAAAGCTGTTAGAGGAGATACATCAAGGAGGTAAACTTGCAGTCAGAGCTCAGGTGCCGCTTATGTAATCCACATTTGTTAACGCCAGTAACTCTACATGCCCACCCACAAGAAATACACAGAAATGCATTACTCAAACAAGTCTGTGCTTCAGTATTTTTTTTTTTTTTTTTTTTTGCGTGTGAGATATTTGAGAAATTGGGCTTGTAGTTTTAAGATTTTCAAATCATTCTTGGGGCTTTACACCATTGTACTTTCATCGATACTTTGGCATCCTGAAGCTTACAATAACACAAACAGTCAACAGTAGCCCTCTAGGGAGGGAATTGTTTGGGTGATGGGTATGGGGGTGGGGGTATCAGCTGCTTTAAGCCACCAGTCAGGCTTAAGCTAATGTTCTGCAGACAGGAGTAATAATGACAAGATAGTTACAATGCTACTGTTTGGTAAAGAACATTGTAGGTTTCTTCACATACCCTGTGCAGAGCACCATGTCAAAGGCTTTTTCGATAATATTAATAAATGGTGTACATTATCTGCACCTTTTTCTTCTTCTGCAAGAAGGAGCACACGGCCTGATGGAGTAGTTTGCAGATCACGATGACAACCAGCTCTGTCTGGGGACTTTAGCAACTCATTAGGCACTAGTGACAGACCCCTGTGAGTAATCTGATCGTTACATCAGACTGACTAACTGAGAACCATGGCAGCCTTGTTCAGTCGTCTGCACCCAGTTTAGCGAGTACTATAATCCTGGATTATTTTCACAGCATCCTTTGATGCAATGTCCTTAGACAGATAGCAGTGCCTCATTTATCACATGCTTGAGAAAGTGGGAAAAAATTGGCCTTCAGTAAAGAATGTGAAAATGCTGCAGATATGCCTTGTCATATTACAAATAAATATAATCTAGGAAGGTATAGTTCTTTCAAACCACTATTTTACTGTATGTGTGTGCATCAGTGGCATCTTTGGAGACGGTGAGAATGTCACTTAAGGAAGATCAGTAAATACAAATCAAAAACTTCCAGTTACATCAGATCAAAAAATGTTCCCACATTCAGCAGTCAAAAACCTGCAGCCCAGTTGCAAATGCCAGCCTGTATTTCAGAATTTTTATGATTAACAACACGAATAAAAAGGTTAAAACTCTACCTAGTGTTGGCCTTTATAATTCACATTTTTAACAGGCTAGCAGACGCCATCAAATACATGTAAAATTTTAGTAACATTTTCTGCAGGCAAATAAATGTTGAACATGTTAAATATCTTATTAATGTGCCAAAGTGTTACCATAGTGCCAGCATTTATAACAGCACAAGCAAATACATGATCATAAGAGGGGGTGTTAATTTTTACACGTATCAAAATGTGCCAGTTCTAATATTTGGATTTGAATCCCTGCTGAATTCTCATCTATATAAGATGTAAACCTGTGTTCATGCTGTGTTTCCCTGGACCCGAAGCTATACGTGTGTGCAGACATGAACTAGTCAAAGGTACATCTCAGTGTAATAACAGAAATGACTGTTTCTTCGCACTGAATAGTTCTTGAAGAGTGTGGCTTTGTACATGAAAAAACACATACTGTACCGTGTGAGTGGGTCAAAACATCCACAAAAGTACCAAGCTGGCATCGAAAGAGCAAAGCTTCAGCTCAACCCATGAGCATGTCCTTGTTACATCTGCTGTTGCTGACCAAGTCGACTAGGATTTCGTTTTATATGTTGACTTGGCAAACAACATGTATCAGCACCAGTGTTGCAGACGTTGTCTCAATGGTCAAAGAGCAACGGTGAGTGTTAGCAAACTGGAGGTGAGGCTTACACTGATAACTGATACTGCCTCACATTACAACCCCAACTCAGAAGAAGTTAAGATGGATTTCTAAATTCACTTTCACTTTTAATTCATCACAAATAGCATGAAGACAAGTTATTTAATGTTTTCCCTGGCCAGCTTAAATTTTTTGGAATCCTCAATATATTTTGCCATTGAGGGCCTGCAACACATTACAAAAAAATTGGGATGGGGCAATTTAGGGCCAATAATGAGTTTTAAAAAGAAGAAAAGAATGATGTGATTTGAAACAGATGATGTTCGACAGGTGACTGTAATCATGCTTTAGTATAAAAGCTGCATCCAGGAAAGGCCTAGTCCTTAAGGAGCAAAGATGGGCCGAAGATCACTAATTTGCCCACAAATGGGTGAGAAAACGTTAAAAAGTTTAAAGACGATGTTTCTCAAAGATGGATTGGAAGGGATTTGGTTATTTCACCAACAGTGCATAATATAGGACTAATTAAAAGATTCAGGGAATCTGGAGTAATTTCTGAGTGTAAAGGGCAAGGGTGTAAGCCTAGGCTGACTGCCTGTAATCTCCAATCCTTCAGACAGCCCTCCATCAAGAACTCTCATTTATGAATAAGTGGTATAACTACATGGACTCAGAAATACTTTGGCAAACCTTTATTAAATAACACAATATGTAGTTACATCCACAAATGCCAGTTACAACTGTACTGTGCAAAAAGGTAGCCACATGTTAACAGTGTCCAGAAGCGTCGACTACTCTGGGCTCGGAGGCATCTGGGATGGACCATCACACAGTGGAAACATGTACTATGGTTGGATGAATCAACATTTTAGGTCTTTTTGGGAAGAAATGTATGTTGTGTCCTTTCAGCCAAAGAACAAAAGGACCATCCAGACTGTTACCAGCAACAAGTCCACAAGCTAGCGTCTGTCACGGTATGGGGTTGTGTCAGTGCCCTGGGCAAGGGTAACTTGCACGTCTGTGAAGACACCATTACTGACACCATTAGTGCTAAAATGTACATACAGATTTTGGACCAATATATGCTGCCTTCAAGATGACATCTCTTCCATAGACGGTCAAGCATTTTCCAGCAAGACAATGCAAAACCAAATCTGCGTGCATCACAATGGTAGGGCTGCATAGGAAGAGGGTGCAGGTGCTCGGCTGGTCTCTGCAGTCCTGGCATGTCCTCAACTGAGAATGTGTGGTACATTATGAAACAGAAAATGTGACAACAAAGACCCCATACTGTTGCACAGCTTAAAACTTGTTTGCAAAAAGAATGGGACAAAATTACACTGAAATATGAAATAAATTGGTGTCTAGTTTATTAAGCAGCACGGTGGCTAAGTGGTTAGCATGTCTGCCTCATGGCAAGAAGGTTCTGGGGGCGTTCCTCACAGCTGACTGGGGCCTTTCTGTGAGGAGTTTGTATGTTCTCCCCGTGCCTGTGTGGGTTTCCTCCAGATACTCCAGTTTCCAGTCCAATGACATGCAGGTTAGGTCAACTGGCTACTCTAAATTGCCCATAGGTGTGAATGTGAGTGTATGGTTGTTTGTCTCTGTGTCGGCCCTGTGGTGGATTGGTGACCTCTCCAGGGTGTACCCCGCCTCTTGCCCAAAGTCAGCTGGGATTGGCTTCAGCTTCCCTGCGACCCTGACGGATAAGCAGTATAGACAATGGATGGATGGATAGTTTATTAGGTGTTGCGAGAAGGAAAGGCAATTTTACAAAGTGGTAAATTCCCTTCTGTCCCAAATTTTCCATACCATAACTTTCTCCAAGTTGGGGTTGTAGTTTACATTAAATGTGTCATATGCATAGAGTATGATTTGGTAAAGCTTAACATGACAACACACCATATGCTGATTTTAGTTTAATATAAAAATTCATGCACCCATGTCTTTATATAACACATTTTACTGGTACCCAACATCCTAATCCCTTCATTGACCAGATCTTCATGACTTTGGCCCTTAATCTTTTGATCTTCCTTGTGAAAGAGTTAATGTAATAACACACTGGGTGCTCTGATTTCTTTCTTGTCACAAGTCCAGAAATTCATAGTTTGGTGGACTCGTCCAGAGCATTGGATGGTGTGTGAGTGTGTGCCTGTGATGGCCTGGCATCCCGCACAAGGTGTACCCTATCTTGTACCCTGTGATGATCTGGCCTTCCATCCAGGCTGTCCCCTTTATCATACCTCATGGTGAACTGGCATTCCATCCAGGCTGTCCTCTCTCTCATATCTCGTGGTGGCATCCAGACTGTCCCCTGTCTCATACCTCATGGTGGACTGGCCTTCCATCCAGGCTGTCCCCTTTATCATACCTCATGGTGGACTGGCCTTCCATCCAGGCTGTCCCCTTTATCATACCTCACGGTGGACCAGCATTCCATCCAGGCTCTCCCCTGTCTCATACCTCGTGGGGGACTGACATTCCATCCAGGCTGTCCTGGATGCCTCATGGTGGCATCCAGGCTGTCCCCTGCCATGTACCCTGCACCTCCTGTGATGAGCTCTCAGTTCACTGTGACCCTGTACTAGATAAACAGTTATGGTGATTTATGGATAAGTACTCATTCCACTGTATTAGTGAGTGAAGCAAATCAAAGTGTCCTTTGTCTGACAGTAGTGTCAATGATGTGGCAGGCAGAGGTATGATTTATCACTGGTAATGTTGTTATTACCTAAAATACCCATACATGAACCCTTGGTTAACAAATGACAAGCACTTACCCTGACAACATGTTCATTCAGTTATTGACATATATCACTTCTTCACTTACAGACCTGACTGACTGACTCATAATTTTACAGGCTCTGTTCCTTTTTATTGACGTTGTCTTCTTGTGAAATGATGAGTCTTGGTAGGTCAGAAATGGGCTGGTTTATAAACTTGCCTGTTTTTAATCTTGCTTCTAAGTATAATCATATTCGGGTCATTATTTATCACCACAGAATTCAACACTGAATACATCTACCAGCACTACAGCATCTCTCAGTTTTTCAATGTTGCAATATGACTGTTGCAACTAGCACTTTGGTTTCTGCCTTTTCAAACAAGCTTGTACAAAACATCTCATGGACTTATGGTAATCCTTACCTGCCATTATCTGACTTCGTGGTACTGTTCCTATAGTAAATGATGCAGCTGTACTTGGGTTAGTCTTTTGTTAAGGCAGCTACTTGAAAATGAATCTGGATGAACCAGGAAAGGAAACAGCATAGCTCATCCGCCTTCATGCATCAAGCTGCCCCTCCATCCTGGCATTTTGACAGACTCTGGCAACAGGCTGCCACGTCAGGCTGCGGGGGTAATGTTACTCATCCTGCCACTAGAGGATGTGAGAGGCCCAGAAACAGAGTAGTACTCTGATCTGTAACAGAACACAGCAGTATTTCAGCTGAGCCACCTCTCTTTGCCCCTATAGCCAAATATTCATACTGCTGGCATGGACCAAAGAATATGCATCTTACTGTAACACTAGCCAATAAATATACTGCTTACTATAACACTATCCAATGTATATCTTGCTTACTGCAACACTGGCCTATACATGCGCTCTTAATTGTGCCATTGACTAATGAATACGCTGCTTACTGTAAGACTGACCAATGAATACCCTGCTTATCGTACCACTAACCTCAGTGTTTATCACTATTGCCTCATAAGTGGTTAGAAGTTAGATGGATGGATGGATGGATGGATGGATGGACAGCTCCCTTGTTCTGCCCACAGTGTAACCACAGAGCACCTCTGTGAGGTCAGACACCAAGGTAAGCCTGCAGACTGGTACATCATCAGAGCCCCGTCTGAGTTGCCTCGTGATCAAACCCCTCTCCTCACCCCTTCAACCTTGACTTGCCCCTGTCTCTCTGTTCTCCCCCCTTTCTGTATGTCAGTAGAGGACCTCATCCAGAGCTCTGTGAAGTGGAGATCCAACAGCTGTGTGTCAGGCCGCTGAAATTCGCCATTACAAAGCACTTCAGTTTGTAGAGGAGAGCCAGGATCTCTGAAGGGGATTACTGAAGTATGTTTCTGATGGCTGTTCACTGATCGCCGTAGGACTTTCATCCAGGAGTTCACTCATATAAGGATGATGATAATGATGGGTTCCTAGCAGTTTCTCCACCAATGTACCTCACTGCTCTACCTTGTGTTTCTCGAATACTCCGTTTAGTCCGGCAGGCTTACCCAATAAGCACATAACCACAGAAGGAGGTGTGGCTTAAGCATGTCAGCTTGCAATCAAGCTGTTTATAGTTTGGAATTCTGACATTTTCAGCTTGACTCCAAGGAAGTGCTCAGTTTCTCTCTGAATGAGGAGGTACTTGAAGTACTTCAGTTCATATCCATAGATGTATAATCGGTTCCAGTGTAAAACCGTGCAATGTGAACATAGCTGCGTCTCCTGATTCCAACATGCAGCGAAAACACAGAATGTTGTGACTCTCAGATGCTGGATAATGATACTAAAACATAAAGCAGTTACACAGTTTATTGTACAAGGGTGAGATTTGATTGGCTCAAAGTAAAAATCATCCAAGTTCATCTAAGGGAAAATGTTATTTAAATATTATAATGTATTTCAGGATGTGGCAAAATTAAATTTTACTCTTTGGACTTTTACAGGAAATCAACTTTTGGTTTGATTACTTTTATGTTGCTGTCTCACACTCCAAACGCAACCAGTGACAATACCATGTGTAAAATGGGGTGGTGTGTGATCCTGTAGGTCAGGACCCTGTGCCTGGGCCCAGAACGTCGCTGGTTTGAATCCTGTGGCTGACAGAGTGATTGTATCACTGTTGGGCCCTTAAGTAAGGCTTTTAATCCCTTGAACTGCTGGTGCTGGATGAACGGCTGCCAGGATATGCGAAAAATAAAGAAGTCCTATATACCTGTACAAATGGCCAATTAAGCTTACATGTAAGTTTAATTTTAAAATAGTTTAAAAGTTGTTTGCTATTTGGGGGTGGGGGGTAAGTATTATTACACAGACAGAGGTTCTGTAATACAAAATGACAAAAGTGGAACACGTCCACTGCTACTGGTGCAGTATCCTGACAGACTATTCATTTCATTTGATTATGTGGGAGTCGAATAATTCATTTTAGCATGGATTCTTATTGACAAACCACTATCACAGTGAGTATCTTCATTAGCTGGCAAGTGTGATTCACCTTAAATAAGCGCTGGGGCAAAACTACAGGGGTCCACACACAGAGCAGGCTGGACAGAAACAAATACGGGAAATGGAACAGGCCTCTGAATACAAACTGTACATCGGCAAATGCTCAGAAATGTCTGAAATGAATGCTGTCATGTAGGCACTCCAGATGTTGTGGTTTTAAAGAGAAAGATAGAATCATTAAACTTATTTTCCAATGTAATATTCTTTGGCAGAAAAAAAACTATTACTGTACATGCTATTATTACTTCTCTTGCAGGGAGGATGATCTTTTCTATATTTTAATCTGAGTTTAAATGGAAGGGTGGCATCATAAGTGCTGTGGCCTCATTAGATGAAGGCATTACTGTTTAAACAGACTGGATGGTCCATTATATCTGTACTTAAAAGCCTGGGGTTATCTCTGGCTTGAGAGAATTAACACAGAAAATGTGTGTGTATGTGTGTGTGGTTCTAGGAATTGAGTGGATCATGGGTTTCTGCTCACCTGCCCCCCCCCTCTCGTGGAAGAGAACCTCAAGGATACACTTCTCTTGGTAACATCGACCAGTTGGTAATGGATCAGCTCACAGCTGGGAAAAGCACATAACAGGTTCTGACATAGCAAACACTGCAATGTCATTCATTAAGGTGAAGCTCTGGTGCTGAAGATCACATATACAGTTTATATGCATTATTAGCTGATTTCCGTTGAACATGCACAATTTTCCCGGGAATAAATAAGTCGTTAATCCAATTAAACTCCTTGCAATCTTCAATTACAGGGCATTATACAGAGGCCATAAGATAGAGTCTGCATGAACATAAATGATTCATCATCATTATCATGCTTGTCATACTCATAAGTGTGGTTCCCATCCTTGAATGATCTTTGAAAGCATTAAGCTAATGTTGCAGAAAGGAGAGAAATTGTAACCAAATCTACAGTTCTATCTGGAGAGTCTGATCTGTTAAAGATTATTGTACTTGCCAGACATATTTGGAAATTTGTATGGAACACATATTCCAGAAACAAACCACAAGCTTAGAATTTCTTGATGATCTAATGACAGTACGTGTTCCTCTGTGCAACACAGGCCTCTGTTCAATCACAGTCATGTGTCTGGATATTCCAAAAGAGTTGGGTCTGACCATTAGAATAGTGAAGTTTGGTTTTGTAATGGTTTGAATTTATTTCGGTTTTACTGTTGTTATATGGATGTATGTAGCAACAAGTAAAAATACATCCCTGTCTGTTTTTCAACATGTCCATTTTATGTTTTAAAATGAAATGGACCACATCTTCTTGCAGGTTGTAGTAGCCTAAATGGACTTTGAGGGAGGAAAAATGACTCCAAAATTTGATGATTGTTTATTTTAATTTCTTGTCTTATGTCTTCAAGGAAATCAAACATGAGATCTTTATATGTCCCTAGTTACCTCAGCATAAATAAAGGCATAATCACAGTCAGCTATAAGGACCTCATGATAATGAGCAGATAAACCGAGTTCAAATGCACCAAGACAGATTGAACTTGCACTTGATGGATGGAGTTGATTATTTTAAGGTCTAAAAATACACTGGTAAACAAATGAGTCTGGTTTAGGCCACTCCTACTGAACCCAGGTCTTAATCTTCACAGTGAAGATATCAGAACACAGGTTCTACAGCATCTTGTACTACGGCCAAAGTTATTTCCTGATCTATGGACAGATCAGGCAAAAGTGGAAGTTTAGAGAATGTAACTGGGAAAATGTCAGGCTATAAATGAGCTAAACCTCAAGTATGGCAAAGGCGTGCAGAAAAGTAAATGATGTCTAACACAGGAGCAAGTCTGCATCAGGATGGGCAAAAAAATAGAAAGGACAGGCTTATACCCTGAGCGATTAAAACAGGCTTAAACCCTGCAATACAGAGAAGGTCGCAAACCTGCTGTTGATGCTCAGGAATCGGACTATACTGATGGAGGTCTGTTTGGTGGAGGCTCAGAATGCCTCCATGGCACTGATGGCTAAGTATAAGGTCTATTTGGTTGTAGTCATGGTTGTTAAGACATAGTAGACAAGTCATTGAATGCAAGGGAGCAATACTCGAGGGCACTGACTGTCTCATAAAGGCAGTTTAAATAGACTACGTCTTTGAGAGATTTCGTGGTACTGTGTCATTTCTCTTGCATTAAATTTCTCTGCTAAATAAATATACTCATTTTTAGCCGGAGAACAGAGTGATGTTGAGCAGCATCATCATAATGACTGTAAAGAAAGGATTAACTCATTCATCAAGATTCCACTTGAGATCAGCCCAGCAAATCCCTTTTTGGGTGTCCAATGTGACCGAAACACAAAGGGAGTTCTGGGTGACCTTACTGAACTTTAAGACATTTATTACCCATTTTAATGTACTTGAATGATCATTTTTAAATATTATGATTAATTTTATCATTCATTCTCATTTGTTATTATCAATGTGTCCATCCATTGTCATTTCTGATCCAGTTAAGACTTCTCTGATGAAAGTCAACCATGACAGGACTGGCCTAGCATGTAAAATTGAGAAAGACAACCATAAAAATAAGATGTAGATAACTTCTATGACTTTGCAAGTATAAAACAGGAAATGTAACTCAGTCTATTCCATCTGCCACTGTTTCCTTTTGTAAGTGTCATGAGGTCAGTGGGACTCAATCACAGCAGATGAACCTCTGTTAATTATGGGTTCGTCAACTGCACCGGTATAAGGTCAAGTTTGCTGCAGGACAGGGCCTCGGTGCCGTATTTCATATCTATCTTGTGACGGAGTACTTAATTGAATGTTATAGAAAGTCTGTGAACCCAAGAATTTTCAGCTAATGACTTGAATTGGCTTGTGAATAGGATGAAGAGGAAGGAAGCAAGCAAGCAGGAGTTGTGAATACAACACAATTCTTCTCTTTTCTGAAGGACACAATGGGCAGATTCATAAATGCTTGTGGTGTGATAACTGTGGCAATCCCCAAGTTGGCCGTCCTCTTTCGGTCATCCTTTCATTATCCTTTCTGGTGAATTTGTTAATTTTTGTCATGTCGAAAATGTTTTTGACAAGAGAGCAGAGGACACAAGACTTGACAAAGAAAGACTGCAGTTTTTGGTTTGTGATGTCCATGTAGTGTACAGAGAGTAATTTTCTGGCAAAGTTGTGCACTTGTTAGAAAGTATTGTGTTTTGCTCTGTGGTTATATGCTGTATGTATAATTTCATTTTAGTCTTACCTGTAATCTGCTTGGCAATCCAACATTCTGAAAATTCTTCTCAGCATTGTTTTAATTCTAAGACAACAGGAACATGATTAACTATACCCAGTCCAACAAAAGAGTGAATTAAATATTTAATTCAGACATCAGTGTGTTTTTCCTAGCCCAGATTAACTCCAGTGATCTAACAGGGTTGACCGTTCTTCAGTCAGATGGGCTGTTGTTTCTTTAATTCTTACATTTTTTCAATTTCAATACCTTGCAGCCTCACTCCTGAGAAAAGAGGCTGAATCTCTTCATTAGGGAAACTCATTCGTTTTGCATTTCAATGAATTGATTGACTATAATGAACACAAGGACTCCAGACCGTAAATGGGCAACTGTGGCCTATCCAAAAGATCCATGGCAGTATGTATGTTACCATTTTCCAGTTATATAAACAGGTTTATAATCTAATAGCATTAATCATTATTTAATACCCTGTGTTATTTGCATTAGACTGAGGAAAATTAACAAGATCAGGCAGATTTTTACCACCAGTGCTAAACTAGCTATCTACAGAACAATCTGTAACTGGATTCTATCCTATTCCACTTTTTTGGCATATTTTGTACATCTAGCAAATAATTTTGTAGAGAATGATCATCTTGTTATCTTATTCTCAATTTTCATCAGTCAGTTTTAATGTATCATTTAAATACGAACTCTTCCTGATATGGCTTTCATCTTCATTTAAATAAACATTTTCATCTCTGTTTGTTTACTGATCTGAGTCCTGCTTCTGTGCATGTCTGAGTACATGTTTGTGTGTGTTGTGTTTATTATCCGTCAAGCAGAACTTTTTTTTACAGGAGTGGTTTAGAGTTTACTTCAGAGATGCCTCTCTTTAAACGACTACGGAAGACTATTAGAGAGCAAACACAAGTTGAGTTAGAGTCCAACTGAAAACAATAATCAAACTAGCTGGATAGCAGCCCAATGTCATAATGAGTGTAAAAACGTCGGACGCAAGCAGTGTACCCATCACTGATCGATGGCAACATCAGTCTTGGTGGAGCTCTTCATTTGACTTTAATACCTTTTTAATCAATTCCTCTGGTTAACAGTATACTTGTTAATTAGCTAGCTTTGCTTTGAGTGTAAGAATGAGGTCTTGCTGTGGATTTCAAGTCAGTATGATAAGCGCTACAGCACATCCTAAACAGCTCCCGTTGTGGTAAGAGGACACAGCGGCTGACTGGTCGGCATGGCAACACTGGCACCCCACACTCTCTTCTTGCACTTCAGAGTAACAGCTCCGCTATGTTGGGGTCAGACTCTTCATGCACGCGTTCACGTTTGCACACACGTTCCCCCAGCTGACAGCCGCAGGCCTGTAAGCTCCAGTGGGAATCGGACAGGGCCTGGGAAATCTCTCGGCCCTATCTAACCCTTGCTTTTCACTCCGCAAGGCACCTCTCAGCAGCCGGCCCAGCCCGGTTGTCAGACGTACTGTAGCTGTTGCGTGGCCCACTAAAGGAAATCAATGGTAAATTCCCCTTTGTATGACATTTATCCGCAGGCTTTGGAGAAGAGCTGCAGCTGCTAACGCGGATAAGTATTAATCCTCACTGAAATCCATAGCCCTCCTGCAGGGTCAAGCCGACCCAAAGGCTGCGGGGTACTACACTTCGGGAAGCACCCCAGGGCACCCCCCCCGCACGTCTCACTGCTGGAGAAAGCCAATCAGATGCTCCTTAGCTGACATGCCCTTGCCAAGTATGCAGAGTATGTTTACATGCATTTGGGGATGGAGGATAAGAAGACAGAGGAGGGACATTAAGGACTAGAGAGTGAGGGAATGAAAGAAGGAGGGGGAGAGGGGAGCCATGCTGGCATATGGCGAAGGTGGTGGCTAAGCCTCGGGGGAAAGTTGTTGACAGAAGGATCAGGACCATCCTATTTTTCCCAGAGCTGTGAAACTGGCTTGACAATTCAGTTGCCTTGTAACACCACATATAGATTTGGGCTGAATTCGAGTCCTTGGCTGTTATACCTATAGTACAGTGCAAAAATCTTTGGAGAATTTTCTTTGCCTAGCTAAAACGTTTGCATAGTACTGTAGAGGGCATTATACCTAGTGCATTTAGCATCAGTAGTAGTTATGCACTGAGATGGAATGATGTGCAATAGTGCAGTAGTGATAGGACAAATGAGGCTTTTAAACCTGCAGTGGATGGGAGTATCCAGAATTACCAATCAATGCTACTGATAGCCAGCATTGATTGGTTAGTTCGGGATACTCCTACCCACCACGGGTTTTGAAGCCTCATTTTTCTCATCACTAGCATGCAGGGATTCCTGATAGAATTGTCATACCCTGTTCAGCCCAGTGAAGAAATTTGATAGGATGAGTGAAAAATCTTACTCTCTGTAGCAAGTTTTGGGGTAAGAGCGCAAGGTCAGCCAGCATCCAGCACCCCTGGAGTAATTGGGGTTAAGAACCTTATTCACAGGCCCAGTGGTGACATGGTCACTGAACCAGTGACCTTCTGGACATGGGGTCCTAACCAATGGTGATACATACCGGCCATATAAACACTTGATGTAAACAAACCTGTCACTCTATTGACATACACAGTATGTATGTTTCTGGAAAGGTTTGCAGACATTTTAAACAGGTAATAAACCATCATTTGGACTGTTTTATTGAATAAATCATGTTTAAATGTTATACAGTGAAAGCATGTTAACCGTGACCTGATGCAAGGCAGAAGGTACAACGTGCAGAAACCATTTACATTCCATGTTGTATGGACGAGTCATTTACCACCAGTAGAATCATCCTGTTATACAGACACTGATGAATCTTCTAACATTCCAGCACAACTCATACCCATAATGCATCTGTCAGGCAGGATGACACTATGGCAGTTACCCTCCCTCTGCTTAAGCTGGGCACCTAGAATTCAGTGACGCAGTGAATAATCATAAATGCGCTGACATACATGCACTGCTTGTTTTGCTTCCAGCTCTACCACCACCAGATGCCACTGGACTAGTCCCTGGCTTTCGCAGCAAACCCCTGGGACGTCAGCCGTCACCCAGGCCCGTAAGGCTAGTAAAGCCATCTATTTCTTATCCAAGTAAGAAAGATGTTGTAATAGTTTGGTTAGGGTAAGCTTTGTTGAAATTGACTTAGAAAGGACCAGCTTTTTACTCAATGTAACAAAAATGCAAACAATGGGGTCATATATTTTTTTTATTATTTAAGTTTATGCTTTCATGTTGCCTATTTCATCTTCATATTTTTGATCGTCCAGGCTCAATGTAAAAGCTGAAGGGTAATGGCAGATTCCTTTCCCTTTGTCTTCTTACCACATACAGCGAGGGGACAGCCAGGTATCTGACAAAAGTTTTCTGGCAATCCAGGAAACCCTGTCTAAAGTGAAGTGGTTCAATATGGTAGGAACACCCATGCTGGGCCAATGAGGCACAGTATTTTCAGTACAACTTGAAAGTCTCAAATGGGCTCAGCCATTCTGCAATGATAGCTTCCCTATCCACTTGACAGGAATGAGGGCATTTGGGGTCCACTGGGCCCAGACACTGAGTGTTAAGGGCGCTTTTCTCTGACTGAGCTGAGTCCCCTGAGCTGATTCCACAGAGCCATGCTTGCTATGGCATCGAAAATTTTTACCACATACACTGAAGACCCGTTCCCTTCCTGTAGCACAACCAAGAAAGAAGCGATGAGTGTGTCAGTCTGTGCCGCTCACAACGGAGCACTGCAAGGATCATGACATAGTGAGTGATCCAGCTCCACTTTAACCAGCGAAATAATAACAAGCACCATGAAATGGCACTGAAGGTCTCGAAGCCACGGTACTCGGAACGTGCCAGTTTGGTGGAGAGTTAAAAAACGACTGTGTAATGAGAGCCAGGCGGTAAAGCACTTGGAGGTGATGTCTGGATTTCAGCTGGAAAGGCTATGATCACGTTGTAAATTACTCAAGGCTAAAAAGAGCCCGTTCCACCATAAAAGACGCACGCTGTGGTGCTTTTATGAGAGGGAATGAAAATGACCCTCCCCTCCAGATGGTCACAAAGGGAAGGTTTGGGCCAGTGTCTTTGGTGGAGAGTAGACTCAATAGCTTCCATTCTCTCCTGGGTAACAAAAGGCCCCTCGTTAGAGAGAGAATTGACCACTCCTGTGATACGAATCTGATGCACCACCATTTTGTATTTCAGTACACTGACACCGGGTGGCAAAATATCATCAGAACAAATCGACCGTACTAAGACAAAAAGAATTAAGAGTCATTGGAGTAGTGGAGTGGGGACTGATTGTAATTACTGCAGTGGTTATAGGTCATGTGACTTTTCGTTTTCCACTGCTGATTTGCTCAGCTAAATCCCATGGCTAAATTTTTTTAATTAAATGTTTTGAATTTGACCAGCATCAATGATTTGTTTATTTACAAAACCAATTAAAGCTAAGCTTCTTTTTCCAGGGGTGCAATGACAGCCCCAGAGTGACCCAGGTCAATAAATAATACAGACTAGTTAAAGGCATGAATGACCGTTCATACTGACAGCTAATCAAGGCAAACACTGCATGTAATATGACTATAAATAATTAGAAAATAGGCCAAGGACCCTAAGCAGGCCTACATATTAACAACTAAGCCTGATAAACCTTCTGAGATTTCACAATAAAACGCAAAAAAGGTAGAAATTTAAATTGTTTTCAGATAATGTTTGAACACTTTTTGTTAGAGGCGTTTTTCATTAAACCTGTTAGAGTCACCATATGAAGTGGTTTGGGGGGGACTAGCAATGAATATCAGTCTTTGTTTAATTATTTAGATTCAAGTAGCTTCAGATTGAAAAGCATTGACTTTTAGTTTTCACTGAACTGGAGCAAGTTTAAATGAAACTGAAGGCAGCTGAAGAGAAACACTTAGAAAAGCATCAAATTATGTTACACCATCTGCAGCATGGCCATGTCACTCGTGGGCCTTTGGAAAAGGTCCTTAACCCCAACTGCTGGCTGACCCTGTCCTCGAATCCCAAAAGTGGCTCTCATGACAGCAAGATGGGATACGTGGCAACTACCTGATATCCTCATGAAGATGAATTACGTTTGACTATTCTATTGTATTCTATTTCTGACACGAGATAGATACATTAACATTCCAAAATCATCAAAATGTATTTGATATAACAATCAACATCTCAATATCATATTATCTTGCTGCATTGCCCAAAGTGTATCAGTAAGTCACAGGAGCTCAAGTTGTTAGTCGATAACAAATCCTCGTGCACATGTTAATGCCATGTTCTGATATACACTGTAGAGAGCGCTATGACTCTCTGTGCATACCTACGACTCTTGCAGTAAGAATGATACATCTGGGTTAATAACCTTTAAAAGCCAAGTGCACCTTCATAGTCTGAGCTGCATATCGGACGGATTTACTGTGGGTGTTTTTTTTTTTTTCATCTTGTGGCTGTGGTGTCTGCAGAAAAAATACAGCACAGATGATGACGTATGACTTTCATGGGGGCGTTGGCAGTTTCTGTAGGGTGTTATTCTTCTGAGATCCTCAGCTGAGACCGTAGGAAAGGAAGCTGTAGACAAGAGTTGCATGTCTCTTCCCAGAAGCACTGTCACGTCATTGCCCTACTGCTGTCCGGGGTCACAGTGCTGCCATCATTTCATCTGTTCACTTAGATCCATGTTCATTTTATAAATGCAGGTTGAACATTGCAGGGCTTTGTACCGACCAATTTTAAAGTAATTCCAAAAAAGACCAAAAACCTGCTGCAGTTATTGATTAATAAAGACCTTTATATAGCTCATTCCATTCAGAATGTGCCCTGTCTAATGCTCATTGCTTGCTGGGACAAGTTCTAGGCCTCCTGTGACCCTGAACTGATGAATGTATTTAATGTGCCTCCTTTTGTGGCAGACCTTTTTTTCCGGTTGGCATGTCAAACAGAACTTTATTTTCAACCACTCACAACGTTATTCTGTTATAAAGGAATGGAGCAAGGATCAGGAATATATGAATTCTTAGTAAATACCTGTCTGCTCGATTCCATTCTGCCGAATGACTGTAACCTGTTATGCAGTCATTATATGTTGCCTTGTCTCCTTTCAGCATGCCAATATTTGCATTCATTTGTATGTTAAGGAATTCCAGGCAATTCTAGGAACCTCATTTATCCACTTCAACACCAGTTTTCAGCTGTGGTACATCTGATTCTCCGTACTTGGATTTCCTTTCTCCTTATATGAAGGGTTAAAGAAGTTGTCCTCTAGCATCTTTGCAGCATGAAGCCTTTTGAGAGACGTCACGTAACATTCATCGATCTCGGCTCAGGTTTTCTCTATTCTGGGCCCCTCTTATGTCAGTCAGATCTTGAGCACACCCTGCAGTTCCTTCAGATCTCCCTTTTTAAATAGCCATGTCATTGTTAGACCTAAAGATGACTGCATCCCTTCTGCACGGGGCTGTTTCCATGGCTCCGAGCCCCACCACAGGAGCAGGAGACACCACTGGCAATGATACAGAATCCCAAAACAGAGACACGCAGGCAGATGCAGCTGAGCGTCTATCAACAGAGCACTGAGCAGTCATTGTTAACTTAGCTTGGCTAGAAATAATGAATGTGTCATTTTCTTCCTTTTTATATTTCAAATTTTCATATAGTAAAACTATAATAAATAATCCTTTTATTATAAATTAATAAATATGTAATTAAATTTGTGTGACACATTCCGGATGTTTTTTCAGTTTTCATTATTGTTACATTCATTGAAGACAAAAATAAAAGATATAATCTTTTACATTATATGTTACAAAAATATTTAATTTAACTGAATATAAATACACTTACAACAATTAGGACTTTAGATAAATATTTAACGGTCAGATTCAACTTTTTCACTTGTTCCTATAATTCCCATGCCTTTTTAACAAAGTGATCTTAACATACAGGAAAATCCAATAATTCTGATAGTATTGAACAACGTAACAAAGAAAGAAATATTATTTAAAATGCATTATATTATTATCCTAGGTTCATTATACGTATAGATTCATTTTCCAGAACATCAGGTATGTGTTGTACATTTCTACATAGTTAGAGATGTTAAAATTAGTTGTATGTACTGTAGATAAAATAATATATAGTGAAGTATACTATAAAAATGTATATTGTTACGTCACAGAATGCAAAGAAACAAGAAGTAGACAAATTCGTAGTGTAGGACGATGGTAACAAAATCTGGACTTACCTCAAGTGATAACAGCTGTGTAAATATCCGGTTCTAAAATGGTCCCTTTAGTCCAAATGTTTTCTTCTTTTGCACGAGAACTCTGCTTACCTGTGCTGTCGTGTAAGTGAGCCAGCGTTTTCGGTCTGCAGCTATTTTATTTTTCTTGTAGGCGCTGCTCCCTTCCGACTTTGAATATTAGCGCCATCTAGGCCTTCAACCAGGTAAAACACTATTTGTTTATGAGAGCAGGGATTTTAAGAGCTAACGTCACTCCTAAAGCATAAAGTCTTAAAATATATATAAGGCCATTTTTTTTTGTAATTAAAAATTTCCGGTTGTTTTTATCAGAAAATACTAACTTGGCTGATATATACAATCTATTGTGAAATAATCGATTCCTAATTACTATACAAACAGTATCAATTAAAGTATAAGCAAAAAATAAAAGGTTATGAACTCCTCATTGATGTTGCAAAGTGAGCCTTGATCCTGCAGCCCCTTCTCATAAAAGCTAAAAACTTTTGCATGTTACAGGTAAAAGTTTCCGTGTCTAACTGCTGAGATAAGACAAGTCACAACTGCCTTTAAAAAGTAAATGCAAAGAAAGAGTACTGATACAAAGCATGCAAATATTGTTGTTTCGTGTTCTTCATTAAGCGCTACTCGGAATTAAAAGCCTCAGCCTAATTTATGCATGAAGAATCACTCCAACGGCACCTCTACAGAATCTCAGCTACCCTCATATTGCTCCTCGAAATCAATCATAACGTGAAGCGATAGCAGTGGGCAGGATGCTTGGAGCTAACGCAGCTACGTGTGAAGCTCATTGGCAGAGGTCACGGGGCTGTTTTCCCCACACGCTAGCGCCATCGATCTCCCCCATCGATTTCCTCTCAAGCACGGCATGCCTTATTTATGACATAATGTAGGAGGGCAGCTGACGGGGGAGGGGAATGCAGTTTCCATACAAACAGCTGCCTGTCTCGGCTCAACCCTCTAGGTCACCTTACTCAAGCAGGTCCTGGGGACTCGATGAATTACCTGCTATTATGGTATTTTCAGCAGCAGTTTAGATGAGTGTGCAACAGTGAAGAGCCAATTCTGTGAAGTATCCTTCATCACTTAATAAGAAAATGAATTTTTAAAAACTTCTTGAGGAGCAACAGTACAGATTTTATAACAGAAAAAAATCTGTAAATACTATAGAGTCAAGCAAACCTTCCCTCAGCATGTATTTTGTGACCGAATGGAAATTCACTATCACAAATGCATAACTGGCTTCCTAAGCTTTGTTAAGACTGTGGGAAAATTCAAGTAGCAGCTGCCGGGAGAGAGAGAGATAGACATAGAGAAGGATAGACAGAAACAGATACTGTAGATAGAGGCAGACTGACAGACAGAGACAGAATGACAGAGAGAGACAGAGACTAACAGAAAGAGACAAAGACAGACAGATACTGTGAAAGACAGAGATAGACAGTGAGAGAGACAGAGAGACAAACACAGAGAATGACAGAGAGAGAGACAGAGTGAAAGACAGAGAGAGAGAGAAGCTATATTTAAATTAAAATAATAAACAGGCAAATGGATGAGACAACTGGGTTGGGACTTGGCTGTGACAGTGCTTTTAAAGGAAGGATCAAACCAAATGAAGGTTCTGCTTTGTTATGAACAAAAGGTAAGGTTATATGGATTCATAGCACTGAGCACAAAAAGAACAATCTGGCACACTTCCTGACTTTTTGTCATGTTATGGTACATAACGTTACCATGCGGCAGTGCTGTCCGATAACAGGCTGCCTTAAAATCTAAGTTTAAGCCCTTGAAGGCTATGTGACTCAAAATCGTATTAATGTTGTTAAACTTTCTCTTTTGCCATTAGTAAAGTAAAGATTAAAATAAGGAAATTGAACTGATTATGAGTAAGGCATTTCCCTTTTAAATGTCAGTGCCACCACAAACGTGCACAGTCAACACCGCATACAAGTGCTTTCACTTTCACACTTTCTTCCGGAAAGCTCTCCGGATGGCGTTACTTGGTACCAGGGGCTGAGGAGAGTGCATTTCCAAGTTTATGGGACCATGGAGGGAGCTTGAAAAGGCAGGGCCCAAGTATCTGGCAAGGCCTGGGCAGTGTCTGTCCTCATACAGGTCGACAGGGTCAGTGGTGGCCAGTGGTAA
Source organism: Gymnarchus niloticus (assembly GCA_009936485.2). Classification (NCBI taxonomy): domain Eukaryota; kingdom Metazoa; phylum Chordata; class Actinopteri; order Osteoglossiformes; family Gymnarchidae; genus Gymnarchus; species Gymnarchus niloticus. Next base: position 2,397,565 of record JAACJT020000028.1, on the reverse strand, counting down.
CTGCAGAAGCTCTGGGCTCATGTAGCCTCAGAACCCAGGCAAAGCAAGGCAGGGGGGTGGGGGGATTTCCAATGCTGCCATTGCTGAGGTAGACAGGAAGAGGCTGGACCGTGAAACCATTTCAGAGCTATGTTTTTCCCCTTCGCCTACGAGCCTACTCCCGTCTGTGGAGGGAGGGTCTCCTGTTTCAGCAGCAGTGTGACTGGCAGTACATCCAGACATCCTGACTGCATCAGAACGTAGCCACGTCCTTGCCTGTAATTGCTCTCTGAGACACTTTGGCAAATTTACTACTAGCCAGTCAAAGCGAGCAACGTGAATTCATTTTATAGAAAACTATTTACCTTATCCAGAAGAAGTACACGGTCTTACTGTTTCATTGTGTTACTTTCTGGAGATACTGTACACCATGAATGATCGCATCAGCCTCTAGATTATGAAGGGATATCTCTACACAGGACCACTAGAGTCTAGATGAAGATAACCTGTACATTTGATCTGCAGTTTCGGCTTGTTTGTGCATTATTTTCTAAAATGTTGAGGAAATTGGAGGCCTGACACTCGTTGCTCACTTTCAGTCTTGCTCCTGCTCTGTAGTACCTGGTGGATAAGTGCATCTTCGCAAACTCAGCTAAAACCATCCACTGCTCCACCCAGGCTTGACCCAACCTCCCTATCAAACAATTCTGCATGCCTCAGATGGAATGTGTACTGCAGTGCATTATACCTGCCAAACTAAATAATCCATGTACACACTACCCATCAAGAGGTGCCATGCAGGTGAACGACAAACCCTGCTGTGACCTGTAGGGGGTGCTAAGCTGGCAGTCCATCATGGTAGCCAGGCCAGTATAGGAGCAGTATCCTGACTAGGAGGAGCCAAATAGACAGGGTTAAGAGGACATGTGGGACCTTGACATGTGGCAGAGCATCTGCATCTTGGATTACTGTCGCATTGTGCACCAATTTTACTGACAATTTATGAAGACCATTTATTTCATTTGTATGTTGCATGATATTCAGGAAATTTACTTCTAGCCTAATCAGAAATTAAGAATAAGGATAATTTGGTAGTTTTGTATGACTTCTAACAGGACATTAATATGGATCTAGCTTCAACTGATTGTTTCCATTCTCATGGAACATAAATGCAGCTGGGTAGAGGATATTGGCAGAATAGTAGATTGTTGTGTACTGTAAAACTGACATGTTTAATTAAATGTTGATGCTGTTCTTTTGGAGAATTCACTCAGGCCCCAAAACAGTGTAATTTCCAAATTCTTTTTGGTTTTCTTTCTTCTTGGATCTCTCAGACCATGACAATCACTTGAAATGACATCATCAGTACTCAAGCAGGGTGGACTATGCCTCAGTCCTCAACTCAACTGAACACTAGCTGCCACTCCGTTCTTCGCATTAAGTCTTACTGTATGTGTTCATGTGTTAGACATCCATAAACAGCTTGCATCTAAGAAATCTGGCAACATTGTCTGGTAGAAACTCATCTCACAAAATTTAATTAATCTCTGGTGTAATTCTGTAGATGGAACAAACATGGCCCAGTGTCATGCTGGACAGAAGACAGAGAACGACTGATGGATACTGGAACATGACAGCGACCCCATCGATAACATCACATCTGTACTTCATCGAGGGCTGTAGTGCTGACAAAAAGATAAAGCAGCAACATAGAACAATACGCACATATGTTTAGACCCATGCTGTAATCATACAGGGTATGTTTTCTGTAAAGAGATGTGGAGAAATCTAAGCAAGGCAGTCCTGTACAGAATAAAGATAACAGCAAGGAGTTGTACTCTATACAGTATACATATATATATATATATATGAGAAGATTAAATATTTCCATTTGAAAATAAAAGGTCTGGTGGCCCTCAATCAGTCTGTAATAAAGTCTCTTCCATTTGTGTAAAATGGCCATCGTCTTTTCTGCAGCCCACTTGTCGAGCAGAGTGATATTTTGATTAAAATACTCGTTCATACATGATAGGTCAGCGATCGAGACACTGAAATTGCAGCATTCTGTCAGTTGTGGATCTGAGAAATATGACGGATGTCCCAAGTGTCATATCAGCCTACCAACGCCTTATTCACAGGAACGGCGACAATTTCCCGATAATTAATAATGGCATTTTGGTGCACATGACGGACTCAGTAGGACTGAGAAATACTCATGCTGTCTCACGTAATATAGGTATGTGAGTTAATAAGGCTATCTGTGAAAATGGGCGTTTTAAAGAAAATATTTCCGTCTTTAAACATACGGAAGCAAGGGTGCTGTTTCCAGTGTTCCTGCTTCACCGAAACAGTTTGTCAGTGGTGACCAGTGTCGGGTATTCCAGAGAGCAGGTTTATAAATCCTATAGTTAAACCTGAATTCTGATTGGAGAAAACTGGAAGTCTGACTTCAGGATTTGTCAATTCCCTGATTCTGCCGAAATTTCTCTTACGCTTTCGACATAATACTCAGGGGTTCGACTATCATCCGAGACAGTGTAAATGGAAGCTACAATACTTTAGGGCTGCTTATATGTCGATTGTGATAAAAATCACAGCAGACGTCTGAGTTGCCTAACGCACGCCATTATCAAAACCAGGGAGAAAAAAATACCATAGGTAAAATTTCTGCACCATGCTGATATATCGCAATTATTCCACTAGAGGGAGTACAACATTTTGCAAATAGACGACTCATAAATGTTATTTTCGCCGTTTGATTTATTATTCCACTATGAAAACTCAAGTGACGATTTAATTCCCATGATAATGACGTTGAATTTCAAAAATCATTCTCTACCATTTAAAAATATTTATTTCAGACTAGATAGATAGATAGATAGATAGATAGAGACACACAGACAGACAGTGACAAACAGACGTAATTTTCTTAAGCCATGAATATGTTCGGTTATATTATTCAACTATTATTCAGTACCAATTTATTCTTGAACACATAAATTGAACAATTTTACATAATTTTATTCAGCATTATGAAGAACGACATAAATACAAACGACAAAAATACTATTCAACAGGAAAAACACTATCAAGTTGGCCAACCTCTTCAATTGGTTTGAAAGACAAAATACCGAAGAGGGCAAGAAATGTACACGAGGGGCGCTTTTAATTTGCTGCTGACTGTGAAACTGCTGAATCTCTGCAAGAAACACTGCTGACGCCTTCCCTTCAACTAACAGGCTGCTAACGGGTTCCAACATGCATGGCCCTACCACTTTTAACTGTGTCGTCTGCCGGTTCTCCCAAACATGCATCCGAAGGCAAAATACACTAAGATACACTAATCGGAACTCCCAAGAATATGGAATTTTGACATTGTTTACCCCATGCGTATTTTCCCAGTTCAGTTAATGCAAAATGTTATTTTAAAGTCTGTGGAATCTCTGTCACCAGTCGTTTTATTTGAAATTCTATTTCATTTTTCTATTGAAACAATACAGAATAGTTAAGTGTAAAGTACATCCGGTCTATACATTTCGTGATTGAAGCAGACATAAAGGTGAATTACTCACATTGTAAGTTAAGTACACACCTTGCAAGCTCTTATAGGTTCAGTTCATTTTGAACCGAGGGGGTAAATTACTGCCTTAACACAGTTGTAAACATTGCCATTTTACAAATGCACTTGAATACACTTGAAATGAGTAACTTCAAACCCGGCGAAAGTATATCTCAGGTGTGATTTAATCTCTGCATCACTGTCAGCTGACAACAATTTTGCCAGGTAATTTGACAGATTTCTGATAAAATTATAAAACTGATGTTATGCACTAATTAATTGGGGAAACGTTTGCATGTAACCAACCGAGGCCACATCAAAATCCTAACATAGACTGCTTTTCCAGATTTTGCGTGAGACCGAAGTCGGCGAGTTGAATTGATTGACTTTGAAATACGCCAACCAGAATCCGCAAAGCGTCAAGTGTGTGTTCGCTCCAGTTATTCAGCCAATGAATATAAACCGTGGAATACGCGTTTGTTGCCAAAAAGAGGTATGATTTTTTTACTGCCTGTGCTGGTAGGGTAACTAACTTCACCTAAATCCCCATCTCTTGGTCTATTAGAACGTGTTTATATAATAGTAAGAGTTATTACATGTGTTCTCTCCTTCGTTTTTATATAAAATTTAGTTTTTATTATGGAGCACATGCGGTGTGCACCAGAAAATACGGAAAATAAAACTTTCCAAGGTAATGTGATCCAAAAAAAAATCCCATTTCTATAACAAAATCATGTTCATGTAATATAATGAAACCAAATGGAAACACTTATGGCTGCCGTAATTGCCACTATTTTGGGGACGTCTGTTTTCGCTTTTTTTCCGAAGGTGTTTTGAAAAGCCGGTAGGCCTATAGCCACTTGTTCACAGGATGTCCACAGATCAAGATTGTACAGAAATTTTTGTCAGCCGGTTAAGCGAACAAGGGAGGGGCGATACCTTTCATATGATGCCCGGGAAGCGGAGTATGGTTCGCTGGATTTCGCGATTCGGTTTGCTAAATTCTGTTTCGACTACTGAAAATGATCATTGCGCACAAAACCAAATTAATAAGGCTGTTTGTCAACTGTCAGTCATCACATATTTTACTGCCGTCGGCGTATATAAGTAAATATCTTTTCAAAGTTTACCGAACTTAAGCACGTTGTTTCTCTCAGCAAATCAGTGTTTAACTAAAGTTAATATAAATCATAACTGGGTAGGTAGTGAAATTAAAATGAAATATTGTGTAACGAATTTCACGGAGCCGGCGCTTGCATTTGTTTGGAATTAATCAAAGCACGCAGCGTGGACGTAGCTGATAGTCTTTACAGTTTGAAGTATCAAAACGTGTTTAGTTGTTGTGTATTACTATAATAGAGATACGGGCTTTAACAAAATATTTCTGGAATTTCTCTCAAAACGCCGGTTTTGGTCGGTACACTGGCATTTACTAATCTGTCAGTCAAGCTATTAAGCTGAAAGCAAAGGATACGGCAACTAGCCCCACGAGTCGGAGGTTGGTTCAAGAAAGGCGTGTCCACTTGGTTCAGAAATTCTAGCCATTGTTCCACACCAACGAATCAAAAACATAAATTCCTGTAATCGCTGGCCAATCGTCCAACACTTACCGCCCCCTGACTCCGCCCAGAACTCTATATTAAAGACTGAACCGCGTGAGTTCACCACTGGTACTTAATAGTCTTTTTGTATTATTGTCTCTGTAAGTGGATTGTTTTTTTTATATAAATTTTTTTTTTCCCTCGATTCCGTATAAGATCCCCGACGTTAAGGCATAAAATGGCAGACACAAAAGTAGATACTAGTTCGGAGACCCCTGCCAAGGTAAGAGGGATGGTTGTGTCATAAAATAGACTCTTAAACGTATTTTTATTTCCTATAGCTTTTCTCATGTTTAGTCATTTACAGAAATATATTTTTGTGCCCTGTATTTTGAAAATTAATTTCTTGGATGCAAGTTGCCTCAGCGCTAAACACTGTTCTTTGAACCACCCTAATCATATGGAAAATAGGCAAATGTAACCAGCGGTCTGAAGTTCGTCTTAAAAGATGAATATTAGCAAGTAATGCGTTATTGTCTAGAGTGTAAGAATCTGCGCGGGTTCTTTGTTTATACAAGCGTGTCGGTTCCGTTTTGAAGACAAATAACGTAAAATGGAGCTTACTACTTTTAATCTGCGGTAGCGCTCATCTGGGATGCATTTGGTTAATCTTTGTTTTTCTTTTTTGACTCTACATTTTTAATGCATACGAATCGCAAAAATATATATATATATATATCGACCGTCGATCTCTGACCAAGCCGTACTTTCATCATCACATTTGAACAGCATATTGTATAAATTTAAGTTTCCCCAATCTGAAAAGAAAACCCTAATGATTTATTGTAACATATTTTAACTTGGGGAAACATTACTAAATTGTAGCCTACGGCTGTCTTGAATGTATTAATGCATTCATACATGGGGTTTGGAAGAAATTGCTAGTGGTGTTGGTTTTAATTGTGCTAAATTTGGAACTGAAACTCTCATAGATTGGAGTTCAGTCACTGAGTGTTATTTGGACCGACGGAGATTTAAATTGCAGAGTTGAGATTTCTACGCGAGATGTAGTTGTCAGTGTGTGTATAAATAGCATATATACCATGGCTGCGGCGGCTATTGATAGTTTTTCTCGCATCTTCCTTTTCGACCTGTTTACTGTAATGTTCCCCTCTGAATTACGTACGACGACGAGCGCAGTTCCGCTCCGCGGCTTTCGGAGACCTTTAGACGGTCCGCTCCTAGAACCACTTCTCGTTCATTGTCCCAATTTAAATCGTCCCGCACTGAGCCGGACGCCGCGTATGACTGATGGGGATCGTATCGCAGGGCCGGATGGCTCCCGGAGACTCTGGCGTCGCGCTTCGCGTTCCAGAAGCGAGGCTGAGTGAAGCGGCTCGCTGGAGACGGCGGAGCTGCTCCCCGGTACCCCCCTCCTCTCCCCTCTCCAAGCTTCCCTGTCCTTTCATATGCCGGTAACCTACATTCGAGCGCTCGACCGTATCCGTCAAAGAACCGATCGAACGCGTTAAGTAGCGGTGCGGCTGCGACAAGACGCGGAAGAAATGCGTACTTCTCACTCTTTATTCGTGCCTAAACGCATCGCGCATTTTACGAACGACCGAATAAACGTGTCGATCGCATCTGATTTCGTACCAGGTCGTTAGTCACGGATTAGTTACGGGTAAGCCGGTGTTTTAGGTCTCAAGCATCATCACTGATGTGTAACCTATATACATTACCGCGTAGTGTTTTATGTAAAAGCCTAGCTAGTAGTGTAAAGAGGCGGTACTGGAGTGATGTAGCCGGTAACCGGCTTAAAGGCTAAAGATTACAGAAACTACTTTATACATAGGATTTCCCGCCTCAGGAGAATTTCATACGCAGCCGATTTTAAAAAGGAATATTCGTCTTACATTAGGGAAAATTTGAGTAGGGAAATATGATGGGTTTCTTTTGTCGGACGGACTTGGAGCGGGGATATTCTGTTAGACTTGTTTTTTAGTGCATGGATTTGTAGTTGCCCGCACAGTCGTTGGATCGCACTGTTCCGTTCTCTCGGTCGAAATGATCCAGTCTCTTTCTGGTTGTCCGTGTCGTCCTTACGTGTCATTTGCTATGCTAGAGAGAGGGATAAAAAAAAAAAAAAAAATCAGCCTATGCATCCTGGGAGTTGAAGTTTTCCCGGGCGTGTCTTAGAGCACTGTGGTGTGCGATATTTACGAAACTACGGCATTTGCCGCCTCTCGGGGCTTTATGTATCAGATTACAGCATTTCAATCGGTCCTATCACGGTGGGCGGGGAGCAAAGGCGTCCGACCAATAGAATGCCGAGGACGGAAGTGTCGCATTTCAAATGCAGAGCCAGAGATGGCTTTGCTAAATTTAAGATGAGGCTGGAAGAGCCTTATTGGATAACATCAACCGATTCCATCCCACGCTGCATTTCTTGTTGACAGAGTCCATTGATTTTAAGGGTATTCATATATGGGCCAAAAATAAGTACTCTTGCTCATATGCTAGTTAGTTTATACAGACATTTAAAGGGAGTGTGATGTTTTTGTTGTAGATAATATTCTCATTTTTAATATTCCTCATTCTATTGTTCCCAAGGATCTTAAAGAGAGGAAACTCGTGGATGAGACAGAAAATGGGAAAGATGTACCAGCGAATGGAAATGCTGTATGTCAAAATCTCATTCCCCTCTGGCTATATACAAACATTTAAGAGAAGTGATGGAATATTGCAATGTTTCTTCAGTGTTCTATCAATGGCTCTCTATACAAAAATCTGATCATATATATTGCTACTCTAACCCTCTTCAGGAAAATGAAGAGAATGGGGAGCCAGAAAATGAAGTAGATGAGGAGGATGATGATGTTGGAGAAGAGGATGATGAGGAAGATGATGGCGATGGTAGGCACTGAAAACAATTGCAGCTCATTTCAACTTGCATTGGAAGTAATGGTTTATACTGCAAGTATGACACAATGCATCTTTGATACTTTTATGTAGGCGATGATGATGAAGAGGAGGATGATGTTGATGGAGGTACAGGAAAGCGGGCAGCTGAGGATGACGAAGAAGATGAGGTATGTGCCAGATCAAGGGTATCGCCTTTCCAAAAAAAAAAACAATGTGGGTGATTTAATATTCGCATTTTGATTCTTTTAGGATGATGTTGGAACCAAGAAGCAGAAAACTGATGACGATTAGGATTTCTTTACCATCCCATCCCCACTAAATCCTCCCCCTCGGCTTTCAGCTGAGGAAAAGTGAACATGGTCATCTACGTAGAGTTCAACGTCTGTCCACACGCACCCAACTGCAAATTTTTTAGAACCGACTAAGACTTCAAGGCTCCGCCTTCTTAATGAAATTCTTTAAACGGAGAATTTGTTTGTATTTTTATTTACATTTTATATTTTTGTACATATTGTTAGGAGGTCAGCCATTTTGACAGTAATCTCTGGTGACCAAACGGTGCTTTGAAGTTGATGCTTCTTTCTGAAATAGACTTTAACTTGTGGGTTGACCATGTCATTATCTCAACAGCAAACTTGTAAAAAAATACAGTGATTACATTCAGAGCATTCCAGTAACTTTGTGTATGTACTTTAGTTGTACCATAAGTAGTTGCTTTGTATGAGATGACAAGGCCAAAGAAAAGGGTTTTCTTTGTCTATGAAATTGCTGTTTATGGCCTGTCTGTATGTGTGAAGTTGTATGCCAATAAACCGGAATTTTATTTTGTGAGTTCTTACACTTGTTCCCCATACCTTTTTGATGTGTGTTAAGTTTTACATATTAAAATGCATGAAGTTTACTTTCCACAGTCAATTGGGTGGGCTTTTCAGATATGCAGCTTAATATTGACTTGGAGATGTGCTCTGATATGTAAATTCTGCTTTAAGAAATTAATCTGGAAAGTTAAATTTAAGTTGAATGCTTTCTTTTGACAGTAGTATTCTGTTATATTGGGGTTTTACTGTATATGGACTGAATACCATCTTACAAGTAGAGTTGATCTGATGGTCATGAAGCTTAATCCACCTATACCGTTTATTTAGGTGTGGTTAACACTTCCTCTTTACCCTATACGAGATCGTTTATCTAAAAGGCTGTTTGTTGCTGCTTATTTGAACAATCTGTCTTCAGTATTCTGACATCAGCAATTTTAATTTTTTTTTTGCTTTCAAATTTTCTCTTAGTCCTGTTTTGCAGCTGGTCACCTATACATTCAAGACAAACTTCTTGACTTTATGCATGTGTGCTCTATGCAATGAACTAAGTGTTAAAACAGGATTTTTGTTTTATGGCATTTTTAAACTGAAGAGATTAAGTATACAAAACTCTTATTTGCATCTAACAGACAAAGATGGCTCCCGTCACCAAAAAGCTAAATTATCTGTACTTTAAAATTGCTTCAAATTTTGAATCTCCTGTGGTACATACAGAACACTGGAGAAGTTCCTGCTTAGCCATAGCCTGTTCTGTAGCCACACAGCACTCTAAAAGGCAAATGGGAACAGGGCACTTTTAAATGAAAGGAGTAATGGGAAATATAATTTGCTTTGTCAAAAATATCCAGTTTTTTATGAAAAAACTGGCAGAGAAACCTAATTTGTCTTCCTTCAGACAGGTTGTATAAGGAATCCATTGCATTCAGTTGGTGAGCTCCTTCAGTAAGATTTCAGTGCATCCATTCTCGGTAATTCCTGCTGTTAAGGTCACAGTGTCTCATCAGATTTGATTACCCTATAAGGGATGCTGAGCCGCACGTTGACTTAAAAAATGGTATTTGACAATTTGCCCATTAGACATGCAGTGCGGTCAAGCTTACACCAATAACAGCTTTTAGAACGTCCTTTGGATCTGATGAACATGCCTTATTAATCAGCTGTTGATGACAGCAGAGACAAGACTTTCATGGCTTTAAACAAACGATTACGATACCATTATCGGTTTGATTTGGGAAAGATACTGAGGCATAACCTTGAAAAAAAGTGACAACTGATAGTTGCTGTGGAAAATCTTTAAACCGATCCATATTTTATGAACTGTATTTTATTTTATTTTTACAAATTACTGTGGTTCTGATTATTCTTAAGTTGTCTTTATTCATGAATGTATCACTGCTGACGAAATGTACAAACACTTCACATAAGACTAAGATGCAAAATTATGCATAGACTATGCATATAACAAATTAAGAGAAATTGGGGGCTTCAGTAGAAACGGAAACAGTGGCACCAATAACACACATTAGTTCGGTGATACCATTAAACAAAAAGGCACAATTATCAAATGAAGCTCCATTAGCACAGGAATCCTGTGTGGCATGGAGAGCAGCTACAAATTACAAGCTTTATTCAGATCTGGACTGACTTGGTGTCTCCGGAGTTCTGATAACACCTTGGGAATAGTTAGCTGCCATTTGCCCCTCAGTTAAATCCTGTGGCCAGATGATGTGCTTCTTGTTTTTCCATATTTCCCCCGTGTTTTATTACCTTGCTCCAATTGCCATTAGTGAGGTAGGGTTTTTCTCCTGTAATATGGTAAAACGAGCTCACACCTTCGCCCTGCACTTAGGACCTGGTGTGCTGGGGCCATAATTTCACAGCAGCGATTTAATCAGGGTAGAATAAGACAAAGGAGGAAGGCAAATTGAGCTTAAATGAGCAAGAACGAGGTTTGCTTTTTTCTCAGAGACGCTTGGGAAGTCCGTGGTGACGACAGGGGTTGGAAAGAGTAATGATTTGGACATCTGCAATTAAATGCGTACCTTTAATCTTAACAGCCATTCACACTGCAGCCTCGTGCGACGAGGCGACAAATGGCACGAGGCGTCTGCGTCTGAGTGCCCCGTGACTGCGCCCCCTATCGGCCATAAGACGCTAGCTCAAACAGTTGTATTGACATCAAGTAAGTACAAGTAAGATACTTGTATCTATATAAAACTACGACTCTGGGGTAGGGTGTTGGCCTATATTACACACCTGCCATAAGCTTATGTTGAAAACATACCGTACCGACAAAACAAAATATACTGCTTAAAACTGTATAGTAACGGAAAAGACGGTGACATGTAATAAATGATATGAAATTAACCTATAAATGTGACATTAGTTTCAGCGGAAGTTACAGATATTTTGCATTGATTTACAGGGATCAGTCTGATTCTGTAAAATATAGAACGCCTAAAAACTAAACCGCTGAACAACTGCGTTCTAATTCGCTTCCCTTAGATCAGTCCCTTAACCATGCATTCTTGAATAGCAGGTACTTAATAACACGCCCCAGAAAAATTAACCGTGGTGCTTCTTCGGGAGTTAGAATCCTTGTCTTCTCAGAAAAGCTTTATATTAGATTGAGTTTCACACGTTTCCTCTTGGGATTTTTCGATCTTCCAGGAAGCCATCCCTTTCTCTTTATTGCAGACTTATTTATGAACTCACTTTTATGATTGTGAAGTGGAGTCGAAGCTGACTGAGAAACCTGAAAAGAAAACCTTTGTGAGTCCAGTCTTGTCTTCTAGGAAGAGTGGCGCTGAGTCGTGTACCTTCAGCCAGGAAGGTCAGGATCTGTCGGGAATAAATACTGGCTCAGTAGCAGCCAGTTCATACCCTGGGATTTGCTGTTCAGAGATTGCCCTACCTGACCTGAACTATTGTCATAAATTGTCATAAATCGCCTTGGATGGATATGAAATTCAGAAAAGGGGGTCAAAGCAACGGAGGGGTCATAATTCTTGAAAAATTATGGATCACGAAAAATTTCAAAGGAAGACTGTTACCCCAACTAGGCGACGATGTTATTCATGTATATTTAACTTGATTTGAGGCGTTATGCTCAGGAACTAAAACAATACTCGGGAACTGGACTGTGTATGGTACGCAATTTTCGCTAGCATATATTTGAAATGGGAAGAAGATGGATTTGCGTGAATGCCATGTGTCTTAAGAAAAAGAAAACGCTCCATTTTATATTGCATAGGGTAGAAAATGTTTTTCAAGCTGTGTTTTGTTCCCTTTTATCAAATTAACCAACTGAAACAGTCTACGTTTAAATTTTCACTTTACTTGAATATACAAAAAACGTTTTCTCATGTAATTATTATATTTCTGGTTTACCGATACTAGTATAATTTAGAGGACAAACATGTCTGTGTCAATGATCAGGGAGTTCTAAATGACATGTTGACCAGAGGGGTGTGTGTGAAGCAGTAGTCCCTCCCTAAAATCCTCGCATCTCACACAACAAGGTCGTAAAGTTGGGTGAAATATAATTTCATGTTATTACATGTAAATATACAGTCACCAACCTCGCCTCATCACCAGTTGTTCTGAAGCTTGTTCTAAGCACTGTTAACACCAGGATGATATCTGTCGAGCCACGACGACAGTGCAAGCTGTTATCCAGCCGCCTTACTCCTGCACCAGAGCTGACTGCAGTTATAATCCGCACACAAAAGCTGATCTGAGCCTTTGACTCGTTTTCGGTCTTCTTGTTCAAATTGTGCAGCACCGCTGCGGCTATGTCAAAGTCTTCACGTCGCGCCATCCCGATGAGCTCCCCAGAGGCGATTAGATAGTTTCCGGAAGGTAAGGCAAGCCCACTGTGTCACTTCAGAGGCGTAGGGAGGATTCGGCCCCTTTAAAATCCTTTTGTTTCACATTATACGAACATTTCAGTTTTACACACAGAGGCAACATCTCGTTATCGTCTTTCGAAGGTGTCCAGGTGCTTCCATATTATATCTTTACTGCTTCAATCCATAATCCAGATCTATATATGCACAGAGCTACAAGTTATTTATCTTAGGTAACGGAATGTCCCACCATGAAATCCATTTTTACAATTATATTTTGTGATGTTTCCCTCAGCTTAAAATTAAACTAATGCGAAGAAGCATACAGAAAAATCCAGACAATATTTTTGTATTTTCAAGCGTAATCATTTAAATGGATTGTCTTGTAATTAAATTTATTTCTATGGATAATCCAGAAATGTCTTCACTCTAAAAGGGAGTTTTTTTTCTTGCATTCCACTTGTGGGCTCATGTCTATGCGCAAATGGAGCAGCAAAATGTGAAATAGCTCAAAATGAAGCCAGGTTTTACTTTCCTGCCAGAGACAGCAATCCTCGCAAGAGATCGCGGGCATTTGGTCTCCTTTTCTGGGCCTCTTCTGCCACCTTGTGGCGTAAGCGGCAATGCAATTTCTATGCAGCGTTTTGTATGTATCTTGAAGTAGAATTCTCAGTATATATTCTCAAAACAGTTAATGAAGAATGTAAATGTAGTACCAAACACATTGTACATTCAAGCTAACATTTTCAAGCCCTTCCTCCCATTGCACTGGAAAAGTAGTCTTTTGACTTTGAGTTAATGTTGCTCAGAGGTGTAACTTGGTGATAGTCCTTGTGTCACTGTCATGTAATGGCAGTTGGCACTGTTGTTATTAAGATGGAAATGACAACATTTGTCATTCAATGAACACCAGTGTCAGAGATACACACTCATTTACGACCCATCAGTACAGGACTCAGGAGAGCATATCCTGCATCTCCCTGGCTGAGGATGCCTCACCTAGCAACATAAGCATTCGGCAGGTCAGCCATTATACCCCGAGCTCTTGATGCGTGCTTTTCTGTGCGGGCAAATAATGGCAGAAAGTGAATAATGTATGGTAGTTTCCCAAAATATAACAGCCCTGTATATCTGGGTTTGAATTTAATGAAGTAGACAAAAGTAATGATGTATAGTTCATTGGGCACAGTGTATCCTTTTCTAGATGCATGATGTCATACTAATTGTACTCATGCGTGAAAACTTACCTAAGCCGTTAATCCAAGTGCACGTCTGCCAAGGACTTCCATAATTTTCATGTGACTTGGTGAGCAGTAAACAGGTGTCCTTGAGTAACTATACACACATCAACCAGCTACTCAGGCTCTGTATGACATAGCGCACACCTCTCTATATTCATGACTCCAATGCACCTGTCTGTCTCTGTGCATCCATACCTGTGATTTTGAGTTTGTCAGTGTGGAGGAAAAGGCATCAGCTCTTGGGATGCCGATGGAACACACCTAAACTGACAATGTTGATTGTTTGGGTATAATATACAACTGCATCAATGGCTCACCTTGCAGAGTATTGTCAACTAAGCAAAAATACAGCTTCCATCCAATAATCCTCCAAACTCTAGTCGTGGAGCCTATGCCAGGCAACCTATAGCACAGGGGAGAGGTTTCCCCTGGATAGCATGCTTGTCCCTTGCAGGGCACATACACACATGCTTATATTCTCATGCCCAGACACAAACTTATTGTTATTGCCTACTATTAGTAGTGGTAGTACTAATAGCACTTTCAAATGGAGCTCTTCTGGTTTGGCACCTGCAGAGGGCAAACTGGCACGTTATTCAGGCACATGGCTCAGGTTGAATGTCGCTGAATATGGTGTTGAGTCGACGATCAAAGTTTAACCTTCTCTGGACAAACTGATCGTCACAGAAGACAGAGATAGAGCTGTGGGTGAACCTGGCTCAGATGAAGACACTCCAGCTGAAGGAGGTAGTGCTGAACTTGTGAAGGGCATAATGTGGTGGTTTCATTAGCTGTTACAGTGCCACCAAGAGGACACTTAGGGTAATAGTGTGCGGATGAAAAAGGCTGCGCTGACAGAAGAACAAAACAGTTAAAATGGTAATACAAACTACAAAGTAGCTGCAGATCGACAATGGTAGTCGGGCAGCTTGCTTAAGGATGTGTATTTTTGTATGATGACCACCTTGAAAATGAGAAAACATTTTGTCCAGGTTATGTTCTATTATATCAGTCTTTGCCCTCCCGTGCTGCGCATCTGCATTACGTTGTGCTCAGTCAAAGAGTGAGGGCGATCAGCGTTACTCTGGAAACCTCTGGGCTCTGAGTGAGTGACATATCTAATGTTAATGTGGTCCCCTGACACACCAGCTTTCTCGAATCCTCCCTTGACTGGCAGATGACAGGTACGACTAAAAGGGAGGTCTAAGCTGTGGAAGTCAACCTGCTTTCAGGAGCACTGCTTTTATTAACGGGGCTACCGAAGCTCACAGTTTAATGTTTCATTGTTTATTTTAAGTGATCTGTAAAGCACTTGCTTTTAGATGATGCTTAAAATTGCACGTAATATAGCAGACCATAAAAGTACTAGCGTACTTTTCAAGAATGCCGTATTTGGTTGGCATTCGTCCTTATTCTGCCAACCCCTCAGTTCTGATCTTGTGTGCTGTGGTGAAAGGTGTAGCTTTTGAAAAAAAAAAAAAGGCTTTGATATGCGATTTTGTCTCTGGGGAAACCAGAAATGAAAGTCCAGGGATGGCCGTTGGCAGCCATCAGCAAAAGGGAGTTAAAATTTTTATTTGCTGCAACTGAGATGGGACAAGTTATAGGTGAAAAGCCTTGTTAAATTAATATTAAAGTTTCCAAGCTACACAAGCAAAAGAAAAACTTGCTGCCTTAATACTTACTACCAGGTATTTAAGTTTGTTCGTGTGACATGGTGCCTGAAGTACATACAATGTATTTCTCTAGTGGTGGCTGTAAGAGGATGAGAGTTTGACATCTGCCATTTGTCCATTTAGGCCAATATCAGCAATGTCCATAGGGCCTAGTGTGTAATGAGAAGATGGCATGAAAGTAGAGGCTAGTGGAGTAAAATCAAAAAGGTTTTATTTGCTAACCATTGCTTGTTAGGACTGATCGTCAGATTGTTTATGCACAGCCTCGACTTGACTGTGGTTTTTAAAATAGTAAAATTAGGCGCAAGTACTTTCCAGCACAAAAAATTTGCTGGAATATACAATTTCATACAAAAGTTTGGAGAGTACTTGCCAAATTGCATATGTTGTTGAAATTTGAAGCAAAAATTGTAAATACAAGTCCGACAGCAAACAAACTAAAACAATGGCATTGTTATAAAAATGTTAGTGTAAAACTGTGATTTATTTTGATGAACTGGTCAAGAATTGTCCTTAGGAATTATCATCTGATGACAGTTCCAAAGCTAAATAAATTGGCTTTCCAAACATTATGAAAAATTCAACAACAATGAGCTCTTCTAAGCAACTGACATAATCAAAACTAACTGAGCCCCATAGAGCAGGTGAAGGCTATAAAAAGATACCAAAGCTTTTCCAGCAAGCAATTTTCACAATCAAAAATGTCATTAATAAATGGCAGTTAAGGGGAACCGTGGAGGTCAAGCCAAAATCTGGAAGAAAGAGTAACCCCTATATGACTGCATGGGACCTGCAGGCAGGTTTAGCTGAGATAGGAGTGGGGATGTACTACTCTACTGTGCAGTGTCATGCTCATGGACATGACATTCATGGATGAGCCATCAGCAACACCTTGAGTATACAAAACAATGATCGTATAAAATAGTTGCATTTTGGAACCAAGTACTGTTTACAGATTAAATTAAAATCAAGCTATTTTGGGTTGTTTGGTGAAATAATGCACTAGCATTTGAAGAGAGAACACCTTGAAAATTGTTAAGTATATGGATGGATCTATTATACTTTGGGGTTGTGCAGCAGTTATCCATCCATCCATCCATCCATCCATTCTCTGCCAGTTATTCGGGTTGGGGTTATGGGGGCAGCAGTCTATGCAGATATGCAGAGATGCCCAGACCTCCTTCTCTTCAGCCACCCTCTCCAGCTCCTCTGAGGGATACATGAATGGATTCCACTAAATATCCCCAATTTCAGAAAGGAGAATGTCAGACAGTCAGTCAGGAACCTGAAGAGGAGAAAGGACAGTTTCTACAACAAGACAATGGTCCCAAACACTCTTCAAAATCTATATTGAAGAACCTCTAAAAACACAAGCTGAAGGTGTTGGAATGGCCCTTACAGGACCAAGATTTGAACATCATTGAAAATCTGTGCATAGACCTTAAACCTGCTGTACATGCAAGTCAGCCCAAGAATATTTCACAGCTGGAAGTGATTTGCAAGGAAGAATAGGGCAGATTTTCCAAAACGAGATTTCAAAGACTCATAGCTGGCGGCAAAAAATGTTTGCAAGCCACAGGCACACACACACAATCACACCGTAGGAACAAATTAGAGACTCCAATTCACCTGGCTGCACATTCTTGGACAGCAGGAGGAAACTTAGGGGGAATGTGTAGAGGCTAAACATGCAGAGTGGGTGGGTGGAAATTGTATCCGCAGGCCCATACGTCCAAGCCTGCAGTGCCATCTACTAAACCCCAGGGTTACAATGATCTATTATGAAACCTCCCTGGTTATCGTGAAACGCAAAGTGATAGAATTTGCCAGAACTCTTGATAACAAAAAGTGTCATTGGTAGCATTTCAGGTATATATTTAGGAAACCGGTGGAAGATTTTTGATTTGGCTGTAAGAAATGCCATTTATATCTGTTTTTCCTGTGCTGAATTGGGGATTGCCCCAAGCAGAGCGATGTTTTGATGTCACTGTGCACTCCTGAGAAGACAATGCATACATTGTGTGGACACCTGCTCTTTGAAAACAGAGATATTATTATATCAGTCAGCAGCAGTGCCTGGGTTACAGAAGAGGGCCTTACTCTGATCAGTAGCAAGCAAACACGCAAATGACACTTCACACAGCTGCAAAGCAAAAACACGGCTTCTGTTTAATAGCCATTGTGAGAAAGGGAAAATTCAGTCATTGTAAATATAATTCACAGACTTGTCCAACACCCTCTACAGTTACAAAAGATTATTTGTCAATATATTTAAATGATGCAAATAGTACATTCAATGATACTGAATATATTTTAGCATTTAATTTATTAATTGGTTTACTCCCATTTAATGCAACTTATATGAATAAATTGGTAGATTGATTTAAGACCAAACCAACTTTTAATTGTTGTAGTATGTGTCATTGTTATATAGTTTTCAAGTTTCATTTTTGCACACAGGTAGAGTACATTTGTTTTCAAGTAATTTGTTATCCATTAAATAAAGGCAATTATACTGTATATAGAAAATGTGAGTAAATGTGAGTATGAATCTTCAATGAATACCAAATTTAGCATTTTTTGTATCGTAAGATAGACAGGTAGGTGTTTATCCACAGGACCACAGACATATGTTCTAGTATTCATTATCAGAGACATAGATGTAGGTCCTCAGCACCGTAGATGTACTTGCTAATATTCATTATCACAGACATAGATGTAGGTCCTCAG
This sequence comes from Gymnarchus niloticus, assembly GCA_009936485.2. NCBI lineage: Eukaryota > Metazoa > Chordata > Actinopteri > Osteoglossiformes > Gymnarchidae > Gymnarchus > Gymnarchus niloticus. The sequence goes on along the minus strand of JAACJT020000028.1, from coordinate 2,379,248 downwards.
CACCATAGATGTACTTGCTAATATTCATTATCACAGACATAGATGTAGATCCTCAGCACCGTAGATGTACTTGCTAATATTCATTATCACAGACATAGATGTAGGTCCTCAGCACCATAGATGTAC
>JAACJT020000028.1:2344561-2379022 GCA_009936485.2 Gymnarchus niloticus | reverse complement strand
ATCACAGACATAGATGTAGGTCCTCAGCACCATAGATGTACTTGCTAATATTCATTATCACAGACATAGATGTAGATTCTCAGCACCGTAGATGTACTTGCTAATATTCATTATCACAGACATAGATGTAGGTCCTCAGCACTGTAGATGTACTTGCTAATATTCATTATCACAGACATATATTGTCATGCCCTGCCTCCCTGCTCCTTCTGTTTCCCCAGTGTGCCCTAATGGGACACACCTGTTCTGCGTTTTCCCCTTGTTACTTGACTTTAAGAGAGCTTCCCAGTCCTGTTGGCCCCAGTCCGGTCATTGACGTCACCCCTGTGTGGTTCCTGCCTTGGTCCTGCTCCTCGAATTGACCCCTGGTGATCCCCTGTTTTATGTTTTGGAGTGTATTATGCTTTTAGACAATAAACCCCTGTGTTACCCTCTGTCAGTCTCCCGTCCTCAATATGACAGAATGACCAGACTCCTTCATAAACCCAACCTAATGGGTTTCCTCCCATCTTGTGTTGGTCCATACACCCACCCAATCGGATCCCACGAGCACCCCGACCTCTGAGGTCCATGGAAAGGTCCACACTCCAGGAACAACCCTGTCTTCTCCTAGCCAATTTTTATGCCCTCCTGGACCTCACCCTCGAGCTGAGGATGAATCCAGTGGTCTGGAGGACCCCTCAGTCCAGGGACCTATTCTGTGAGGCACCCCAGAGGCTCACCCGACTCACCCCTGGAGCGGATCCCCAAGAGGTGGAGGAGATCCTACATCTGTTGACAAGGGTAACGGAGATTGTTGAGCGGGAGATTACCAATCCACCTGCCGGTTCCCCGCAGTAGGCTGCTGATTTATTTACAGGTTCCCCAGGGTTGACCGATGATCCATCTGCCAATGCCTGTGTCCTAACCCCCTCCCGGTGTAAGAGGCGGAGACAACCTGGAGAGGCCACCACCATGCCTAAACCAGGAGAGGCCACTTCCACCTCGTCCGGGCTCCAGGCTCCCGGTCCAGAGAGGGTTGCCTCGTCCAAGCTCCAGGCCCCACATGGACTGCTACACCCGGCCATTGGTGCCTCCTGGGGTCCTCCCATCAGCCTTCCATCGACACCTCCTGGGGTCCCCCCAGCTCCCCCTGACCCCCTGGCCACAACCTGGCCGGGTTAGGTCGATCCTTATGATGCCCCACCAGAGGACCTGGAGTGGGACCCTGTGGGCCTTGCCCTAAGCCCCACTCCTTGGGTCCCTGCTGGGGCACAACTACAGCCCCGACCCATGGTGTAGAATCAATGTGGTCAACAGGGTCGGTGGAGGTGTAAGACGAGGGCGGGCTGCATCTCCATTTCGAGGAGAGGGAGGCGAGAGCACGCGGTTCGTAGTGACCGCTTGGACCTGGGCCTTGCTGCGTCTTCCAGCTCCTGTTCCGGTCCTTGCCCTGCAGGCCCTGCGGTGCCCTCTGGCCCCTGTTCCGGTCCCGGCCCTGCGGGTTCCTCAACGCCACCGGGCCATCCTGCATCATCGAGGCGTAGATGGACTCGCGTTCCTGGATTGAAGTCCAGAGGACCCCCCTGCCCGGCCACTTTTGTTGCGCCCCAGTTTTGGCTCCCTGGTCCTGTCCCATCTTCTCTTTCCCCTGGTTTGTGCCCCCTGTGTCTGTTTTGTCTTTGTCCCTGTGGTCCCTCCTCCTGTCTGCCGTGTCTGGATGGGTGTTGTGCGTCTCCCCCTGGCTGTCCCCAGTCTGTTCAGTGCCCCTAGTGGTGTCCTGTGTCTGGTGTGTTTGGTCATGCATTTCATGTTTTGTCTGTTTGGTCGTTCTCTGTGTAGCCTTGCATTGTGTCCGTGTTTGGTCCTGTTGTCTGGTCCCTTTGGTCCCCTCTGTTTGTCTTTCGTGCCCAGAGGGCACACCTTTGGGTGGGGTACTGTCATGCCCTGCCTCCCTGCTCCTTCTGTTTCCCCATCATGCCCTAATGAGACACACCTGTTCTGCGTTTTCCCCTCATTACTTCTCTTTAAGAGATCTTCCCAGTCCTTTTGGCCCTAGTCCGGTTATTGACGTCACTCCTGTGTGGGTCCTGCCTTGGTCCTGCCCCTCGAATTGACCCCTGGTGATCCCCTGTTTTATGTTTTGGAGTGTATTATGCCTTTGGACAATAAACCCCTGTGTTACCCTCCGTCGGCCTCCCATCCTCAATACAACATAGATGTAGGTCCTCAGCACCGTAGATGTACTTGCTAATATTCATTATCACAGACAGTAGTCTTACATGGATGCTCAGAGGAAGTGCTAATTCAGCTCCACTTTCCCCACCATCCAAATGTACATATTTTAACTCTTCTTCAGCATGAAGTCTCATGTTCAGTATCAGTAGGGTTAAGTTGCTCCTGCCCACGAGTGCATTTGCCCACTTGCTTCTTTTCAGCCCTGAGTTGTTGCTTAATATTATTTAAGAACATCTGCAAATTCGCTTATATCTGTGAGTGACACATAAATTACACTCAAACACCTCAGAATACAAAAAAATCACCTTTACGGTTTGTGCATGCATAAGGTAGAACTTAATTATGGTATTTAATAGCAAATACCTATACATTGTTTTGGTAATTTATACTGCAGACCAGGGTGGATGCTGTAAGTCTTTAAGGATAGCTACAGACACTAACTCTTGTCCAGATTTCCAGACTAAGAAAGGCTGTCTTTTCTAACGTGCATGGCATGAGGGAGCCTTTCAGGGGCCAATGAGGGAACACTGCTCCTTTAGTTTAGGAATACATTTCAATTCCAGGTTTCCTGAACAAATTTTAAGTTTCCTCCTGGTTTACTCTGGTATATATTGCACACCAAAATAGTAGAAATATTATCCCACTTTTTCAGCTGTTGACTCAGTTGATTTATGGTTTTCCATTGAAAAGAATGTCTAAAACAGTGAGTTAGTTGTGCAGACCTGACTGCAAAGTTTAGGACAATATTTTAGCTATACACGACAAATTTCATTTGGTCATTTTCCCATTAGACATGTCCCACACAAAATAACAAATTCTGTGCCTGCATAAAGGACTCTTAATAGTGTTTGTGGTACTGTTGTATTTCTTAATTTCATCCATCTTCCGTTCCAGTCCAATGCTGCGGTGACCCTGGATCCCATCCAATGGCTCACATAGTCAAACACACTTAAGGAAACATGGCACAATTTCACTTAAACTGCTAGTCCTTGGACCATAAGATGGAACGGAATTATGGAAGAAAAGTGGGCACACTCTGTAAACATGGCAGGAACTGAACCTAGCAAACTTAGCAATGTGAGGCTACTGTACTATCACCTCAATATATCCAGTTATAAAATAAAGTATTACACTACTTAAAGTATTCTTATTTGTAAGCAAGCAGATGAGCACATCCTCTTGGGGGGCATGGTGGCTCAGGGGTTCACTCTGCCTCTCACCTCCAGTGTTTTGTGTGTGTGTGTGTGTGTGTGTGTGTGTGTGTGTGTGTGTGTGTGTGTGTGTGTGTGTGTGTGTGTGTGGAGTTGGCATGTTCTCCCTGTGATTCATGGGTTTACAAAGATTGGCTTCATTAAATTGCCCACAAGTTAGTATGTTAGTCTTTGGTGACAGGGGAGCAATGTGACTGTTGCAGCCCTTTCTTGTCAACTTACAAGTGGACCTTGTGCAACTGTGGGACAAATGCTGAGTGAGACAGTGGCTTGCTGTTGTACCTTTGAGGGATTCTGTGTTAAATAACTATTGCAATACAATAACCTGAATCTTGTTAAACGAAAACAATCACAACACGCGTCTGTAGAACATGGCCCTTGTATGTGTGATTTATACTTGTGGCCACATGAGAGCGCTGTTTCCAAGAATGTTTATACACTAAAAGCTTAGGAACAAGTATATGTGGTTCATGGTGGCTGAGTGGTTAGCATCTCTGCCTCACCGTGAGAAGGTTCTGGGTTTGGTCCTTGCTGGTGACAGGGGCCTTTCTGTATAAAGTTTGCATGTTCTCCCTGTGCTTGTGTGGGTTTCCTCCCACATTCTAAAGACATGCAGGATAGGTCATCTGGCTACTCTAAATTGCCCATAGGTACAAGTGTGTCTGTCTTTGTTGGCCCTGTGGTGGATTGGCAACCAGCCTGGGGTATACCCCACCTCTTGCCTGAAGTCAGCTAGGATTGGCTTCAGCTTCCCCACAACCCTTAAGGATAAGAATATGGATGGAATATACATGGTACTAGGCTATGATTGAATTAACTTTTTGAAAGTTACAACTTCAGTAGTCTAGATGGAAAGAAGTGAAAATCATTTTAAATACTTTACAAATAGCCTATGCTGATGGCTCAGTGGTTAGCACTGTTGGAATACAACCCCAACTGTGGGGGTTCAAATTCCAGCTCTGTGTGTGTAGAGTTTGCATGATCTCTTCATGCCTCGCAAGCTTTGTCCAAGTACTCTGGTATTCTCCCACAGCACAAAGGAATGCAATGTAAACCAACTGGTGTGTCTGAATTACCCATTGCATATGCAAGTGTGACTATACCCTGCAATGGGTTGGCCACCAAATCTAAGGTGTGCCATAAGTTGCCTGGGACAGGCATAGGATAAATGCTTTAGAAAATGGATGGAAATAAAATATACAGATGACCACTTTTAAATGCCTCTTCTGCATTAGAGTTAAGTAAATACACCAACATCTACAATCAGTTGTACATAAGGCTCTCTCATATCAGACCAGTATAGGACTCAAATACTGTAGGTCTGAATCTGTGGCTCACAGGTAGATTATGGAGGTTTTTTGTGATACAGTGTATTTATAATGTGCTATTTTTATTTGTTCTTCACTGACACTTAACAACTGCTTCATGAGTTTATTATGTGGGTGTGACTTTTTGGGGTACCGGTATTTCATTCATTTCTGACAAGTGTTACCATACCCAAGTATGGAAAGTCCAACTCACTACCTTAAGTAGCATTACCTTTTACAGTAGGACTATGCAATGATTTTCATTAAAGGTCTCTGCTTTATTCAAAAGTTCACTAATTAAACACTTATTCAGCCTGAGACCTACCCTGCCCTGCAAAGGACGGTAATGATTGTGTGACATGCAGTGGACATGCTGTGATGACTACAAGCTGCTAAGCAATTATCATAATAGGTGGGTCTACAATTTAGGACGATTTCTTTGCCACTAGTTACCCCCGAAGGGTAATCATGTTCTTGGTACAAAAAGCTGAACAGTTTCAGTGCCTCAAAGGGAAATTATCTTCTGATTTTACAGCACAGTTTTTCATGCAAAAACTACAACCTCCTGATTTAGTTCCTAAAAAAGACAGTTCTTAATTACTTTGGCACCCAAAAATTCTACCTTGCAGTGATCTTAACCTGTGTTGCCTTGAGTTACATTCTGTTACTTTTTTATTACCCCCTGAAGAGCCAAATGAGTGTCCTCCAAGAACTGTCTGAGTAACTTCAATTAGTTATGGCTGGAGAGGTTACTGCGGCAACTTGAAGCATTATTGTTCTTTTTTTTTTTTTTGTGCTTACATATCCAGACATCAGGATAAATTGTAAAAGATTTTGAAACTGCCGCATCAAGAGAGACTCCATTCAAGATGAAAGTTGTGGTGGCGATTCGAGATTATGAAACGGTGCACATTGCAAACCCACCCATGATTTGTTCATTGGCTGGGTGTTGTCTACAAAAAGCAAATGAAATACTTAGTGAATGCAAGAGCACTCAAGTGATGACTAGAAAATTGGAAATAGGAGCAGAGAGTAGTTCAATTACTGTCCAGCATCTCATTTTTAAAGAAATCTAAGCTGAATTTCATATACTCGAGTCCTTAATTACTTGAAACAGGTGTTTGGCCACATAGCTAAAACTGATGTGTGCCACCCTTGGAATCGCTAGGTCTAGTTAATTTATTCATCTAGTCAGTCAGTTTAACCTGTCCTACTCTAGCAGCATCACCAAGCAAATTGCATTAAAAAAAATTCACTGTGACAAAGTGTGGCTTCGTCCTAGTGACGTGCTTTTGGTGACAAACTGTAGAATAACTCAGAGTGTTACAGTGCCTGTCCCTCACCATATGGGTTAGAAGGGTTCTTTTGTGTGTGTGTGTGTGTGTGTGTGTGTGTGTGTGTGTGTGTGTGTGTGTGTGTGTGTGTGTGTGTGTTTCAGAAGCTTGACAGTACAAAATTACTGTGTATTAAGTACATCAGAAAGCTGGTGTATTATTATTATTATTATTATTATTATTATTATTATTATTATTAAGCAAAAACAATAATTGTGCAAAATATTATAGAGATGAGTATGGCTTAGCCAGAAATCTGAGAGAGGAGAGCTGGTGGACTGATGGACAATAAGAATGAGGAGATGAGTAAGTTACTCTGACAGTATGGAGAGCATCATGGACAGCAGTGAGAAAAAAGCCAGTTGACAGAGACTAATTAAGAAAAGAAATAAACGAATGGAAAATTGTGAGAAGAGATGGGCTGGAGCAGAGGAGAGAGATTGCAGGGAGGAGGGCAACTCAGAGAACAGCATAACAAAAGAAAAGCTTGAAAAACACCAACAAATGGGAGGCTATTATGAGAGCTGACCACTGACAGATGGAACCTCCTCCTTGGTGGATAGACAGCTGAGATGAGCCTATCAGCACCTTTCAACCTCCTGTCTACTACGTGTCATCAGCAACAAAGACCTTGGGTCTGGAGTTAAAATGGAGACAGATGAAGAATATCAATATTGTCAAAAACACCAAAATGTCAAATGGTATGTTGAAGAGGCATTTTTTAACCTATTTATTATAGAATCTATGTAATATTTTAAATATGGTATACCTTGGCAAACATAAGAATTATTATGAAGTAACATTTATCTGAGATGAATTAGAATAACTCTTCTGTGCTATAACTCGAGATAAGAACCACTCTCCCAGCTGAGGTGTGCTTTCATTTTTCTAAACAGCATCCATATCCAGATAAACACCAACAAATTTGTTCATCTCATGAATATTTAGGGTGAGTCTGGCTATTCGCTGACCTATTAATCAGTTCATTAAGCTTCTGGAAGGTAAACCGTAACCTTGCTCTTCCCAGAAGGCTGGCTCGGCAGGACATGCATGTCTTCGATCTGTGCGAGTCTGTCTCATTCATCCGCTCCATGTCCTATTTTGGAACTGAAATTAAGTGGCCTATTGGAATTAACTGGAGTGAGTCCTACAGCACTCTGCTTGCTTTGATGATTTTTTCAGTCCGTTATGTTGGATACTATTTCTCTGCTTCCTGATCTAGATTAATCTCAGAGATCTATTACACACTGACAGATAATTATAGAGAAAACTATTTTATGTCTTATTAAAGCTCTAATGAGTGAGTGTTTCAGCTACAATTCAGAAACATGTACCAAATGAAACTGGATTTAGTAAATAGAGGTGCTTATGTTAACAAAAAAAACAATGACATATATAATCGTTTCCTAATTATCAGTTCCTTTGCAGACAGTATTTTTGAAGCCCACATCTTCTGATATACATGCTGCCTACTTAATGACCCAGATGGAGAAGCCAGAGTTCACTACTTGTGCATGTATGCCAGGTAGTCAAGCACACTGTCTTCACATGACATGAGATCAGGTAGGGTGATGATGGAACATAACAAAAATGTGGACTGGCAGGGGTCTGAGGACTGGATTGTAAACCACTGTTTAAATTATGGTGAATCACTCCTTTTTTGTCTCTTGCACCATGGTCCATTATATTCTTGTATATGGATGGCATGACATCAACATGTTTCCAGTAGCAACAATTTTGAGAGACTGATTGATGTAACTTCGTGTCTTTGAACTACAAGGGAAAACCTGTGTGATATAGAGAACTCCACCCACAGGCTGGAAGTGGGATTTGAACCCACAGCCCTAATAATAGGGAACAACACCACTACCCACTAAGCCATGGAAGTATCATTAGAAAAATACCTCAAAGGACTGCCATTCACGATTTGTTGTTCTGTCATTGCATTATTCTCATACCAGATGCAGGGGCAGAGGTTTGGCTTGAAAGCTGGTATAAAAAATTGCTTCAATTATAGATGTGCAAAAGTTAGCAGGGATATTTTCAGTTTTCCTGAGTGTTTGTTGGGACATGTCCCTACCATACTTACCCAAATCTATGCCTATGGCCCTACTCTTTGATGAAATAAACACTGTCATTAGACTGGTGTGTGGTCGCAGGCTTAATCATTCCAAGCCACCATTCCAACTGACTTATGTTTTATATCTTGTACTTTAAAGTGCTGGTTTCAGGTGGTGTTTGGTTCTGCAGGATAGGTGTTATGTCTGTGACCAGAAGGTTACTGGTTTGAATCCCACAGCCAGCCAAATACCTACATCACTACAGGGCTCTTAACCCAAAAACTGCTTCAGGAGAGCTACACAAATGGCTGATGCTACACTCTGCTCTAATCTGTGTGTGTATCTCATGGAGAGCAAGATTGTACATGAAGAAAAAAAAACAGATTTCAATGAATTTGTGCAAATAAAGCTTAGCTTAATTTAAAATCACCAGGAACTGAGCACATGCCTGCAGTTTTGTTTATTAGACCAGTGCAATTTCATCAAACCAAAATTGTTTTTTGGAAAATATTTGTATGGAAAGTTATGTATTAATGAAGTACATATTGTAATCATTTGCTGCACAATAGTTTAAAAGAGTTTGTACTCAAGTTGCAAAGGTATTACAAAGTAAAAAAAAAACAAAAAAACTAGATGCTTCAAATGAGTATAATATCACAAAAACAGATTTTTTTCTTGAGGATTAAAAGTTGATCGTAGTATTCAATTCATTGATTTAATAAAAAGTATTCCCTACTCAGTAAATCTTATGTATAATTAACTTTAATTTCGCTTAATGTGTTTGTGATTGCTTACAGCTGTGTAAGTTAATGTACTTCATTTTTCCAGTTAGATTTTTTAGCATCTCATTTTGAAAACTGGAGCTACGTTATGAACTGAGAGGTGAATACAGATACTAGAAAGGCACAGATAACGTAAGGCTTCAGTTACATCAGCAGGCAGAATGGAAATAAGGCTGCGATTTGAAGGTGGTGACACGCTTTTCTCTTTTCTGCTGTCCCACTGTCGTTTTCTCGCCGTGGGTGACTCGAGCAGATGGACTCACTGTCCACAGAGGCAATGTGACCATGCCGATCAAGTGCCAGCACCGCGAGTACTCGACCTACCCTTTCTGAAGAGCCACGGTTGAAGCCGAGAAGCCAACACATACCAAGGAGTCACATGCATTTACTCGGCGAGAAGGCAGTAAAACGAGGTGAGCACGATTGGATCGACTTGCAGCTGACTGGAAGTGCTTCTCCACCCTACCCCCGGTGAACCTTTGGTTCGTTTTTGGTCCAGCAGATATCTGAATTTGATTCAGCTGTCGATTTTGACCCTGATTTGAAAAGTTTTCCCTTGTGTGCTGTTTAGAAGATAATTGTTTCGATTTACTTCCCATGGCTTTGGTTCCTCTTAATTTGAATTTTATTACATTATTTTATAACAGTTAAGCCAACTTAATTAAAAGTATACAGATTTAATTAAAACCATTCACACCGAGTTCCCATTTGGAACGGACTGTACTTAAAATGAGTATATTTTGTGATAAACCGCCTTAAGTATGGATCATGTCGTTTGTAACTTATTGTAGTTGCTGCATCTGTCATCATAACGTCAAAACGACCCAATCGATAAATAAAGGCAGTTCGGCCTCTAGGGGGCACAGTCAACTTGGTAATGCACACAGTAGCATGGTTTTAGCATTATGCTGAGTTTGTCTTGGCATTTTGCTGCTGAACACAGCACTGAGATTCACAGAACAATTGGGACGAAGCCAGTGCAGAATTCTATCCCCGCGACTTTGCATCACTTTCGGATCATCTGCTCCAAACCCTGCAGAACAGGCTGCGGTTCAGCTGTTCCACATCGCCCCTCGCAGCAGCCATGTTCAACTTTAGACGACGGCGCTGGCTTGTGTTTACCGATGGACTGTAGAGGGCGCACTAACACTACCTCACCATACAGAGTTATTCGAATACACCTGGAGACCATAAAGACAGCCACAGTTTCTGATCAAGAACATGCAGGCGATGTTCAGAGCAAGTGCTTATCAATTTCTCTGAGATTCAGTTTTTATCTGGTTTGTTGCAGATAGAGCACTTTTGACTAAAATCATATAAACGTCTAACTTTCAAGCAAGACAAATACTCAGGGTAAAGAGTTCAAGATATAGCTACAGGTCACAGGCCTTTACCTACTACTCTCCTTACAAACTATACATTTATACATAATATACATTAGTACATTAGTATGCTAACTTGCTCATTACGTTCACTAAAATGTAAAGCAGGGAAAACAGAATCCTACATCCATAGTGGCACATTAATCATCTGACATTCCAGGAAGGAACGTCCATTTGATTGGCAGCGCTATGCAAACACCAGCTGATGAGAGTAAAGCAGCCACTTCCATCATACAAAGTGGCTCTTTTCAAGCTTTGCACTAAACAGCACCCCTAGGTTCACACTTTACAAATGTGCCTCCATGGCCATCCCACTCAATTTGTGACAATAGGCCACAGTGCAGAAACTCTCAAACTTTTCTGCACAAGTTTTCAGAGCAGCACGTCATGTACCAACATGCCACATACACATCATTCACTAATATGGAGTCATTCGTGTTAAGTATTGTGTCCATCTTGACCCAGCTGACGTTCATTTAGTCCAGCTGATTGACCGCTGTGCTCCCTACAGCAGATGCATCACAAGTAATCAAACCAGAGTCCCATTCCAGAAAGTGGGCAGGTTTTATATATCCTTTCGCCAAACCTGAATCCTGATTGGAGAAAACTGAAAGCTCCGCTTCAGGATTTGTCAATTATGATAATTATGTGAATTTTATGATATTCATGTTGTTTTATCATGATAAAACAACACTACCTTCAAAGTGCATCATATTCAAGTACATTTCAAGTACTTGGTCCTGCATATCCAGACTTTGAATGCCAATGGCCAAGAAGGACAATTAAGCAGCTCTTTTCCAAAAATAGACACATCCTAAAAATAGCACCAGGCGATATATTGTTCTTCTGGACTCTCATTGACTGCATGATGATGGTGCCCAACCAATCTTGAGGTGTAATGTCAACAATGGTCTCATTCAGGTGTAGCACTCAACCAAAGGTTTCAAGTAGAGTGACAGTGGCAAAAAATTAGGAACAAGACTTTTGAAATTTTAATCAAAGACTTGTGTGGTTCTGGTTTGACATGCTAATCCTGAATTAGCATTACACTGGGGTTGTCCAGTTTGGGTTCTCAAAGATCAGAATCGGTCTTGTGACGGCAGCTTTTGATCTTTGCCTGCTTAACACTTTTCAGCAACTGTTTCAAGAAATGTTACTGCTGCTAACATTAGTAATACACATACCACCACTATTACCACACTTACAGTAGTTAAAGAGGCAGTAGAAAGCTTTTCTTAGCTATGTTGTACATGTCAGGTTCAACTTCTACAACTAAAACCCATAGTAAAGGATTACTACTGGTTAGAAATGGTTAGAAGATGGATGGATATGCAAAATAAAAAAGTACACAATGGGTTTTATTTTCTAGTGTAAAAAATAATGTTCAGGTGAAGCCATTCACAGCTAACACACCACAAGCTAAGAGTTCACTTCTTATACCCCAGAAAATGGGATGATTTTTTAATAGCATGAATTGTCTAAGACCCAAGTGGACCTCAGCCTGCGACTCTCCTATTCTGAATGAAGGTGAGCCATGTCTTAAATACATAGCCATTGCTCTGCCCGTCTCTTTAGTCATATGGTCAGTTAAAGAATCGTCCTTAAACATGACCGGACTTGTCTCACGCTGCAAAGAGGTGAAAAGCAAATACCTGAACGTAAGTACTAAGTTCTCCCCTTGCTCGGAAAGCCAGGACTTTGGCCAGGGCTGTGTAAAAGATACAAGCGCCTCTGCTAACAGGATAGAATGTAACAGTGGAACACGGAAATTCCCTTGGAGCATCTGCAGGACCGTGTAGATCTGATAGGACCCAGAGTGAGACTGAAGCATGCAGTTCACGTGTTTTGTAATGGGACATGTCACAGAAAACAGAACAGAATTAAGCAGAAGTCAAACTTATTAAAACAAATGAATGGCACGGCCCAAACTGTGCATGCCAGGTACTCTGCCTGTCCAAGCTTTCCATTTTGGCTGAGGTCCCTCCAAGTCCTCAATGCCAACAGGACTCAGGTCACCGACTGCAAGGCACATCCTTGGGGCAGCCATGGGCTGTTCCCAAATGAATACCATTAAGCACTTAACAAAATCAGGAAATAGCCAAATGAGTATGAAGGATTTAGGTGTAAAGCAGAAACCCAAAAACAAGGAAAAGATCATAGCCAGACTCAAACTACCAAATCAAAATTGCAGAATCAAATTCAAGAAGACAGAAATCAGGCAAAGAATCAGACAATCTTATCAGGAAATCAGACCTCAAGACTGAGCAATGAGGCCTTAACCAGCTGGAGCTTAAATACTCTAAATGTGTTTCCATAGAGATCACCTGGAGGTGAGCATGGTCTCATGTTACGACTACACTCAGCTTCTGGACTGGATGTAACCCCATGGCTAATTGGTCATTCACACCCATGCTGAGGATGAGCAGCCAAACAGGGTATACCTTAACCCGCTATTCCTGCCCATCTCATATGCCAATCATCTAGAGAAAAGCACATAATTACATCTGTGGGCAGCATGGTGGCGCTGTGGCATCATCCCTATGTAGAGTCTACCTGTATGTAGAGTATACCTGTTGTTCTCATGTTTGTGTGAGTTGGTTCCACGTATTCCAGTTTCAACTTACAGTCTAAAACCATCTAGTCATGGAAGATGAATACTTACATAAACATTCATGCTTTGGCAAACCATTTATCCTGAGCAGGGCCACAAGGATTACATATAAGTTCAACACCCCCAGCGCACAAGGACAAAACAACAATGCAATAATTATCTATCATAATGTCTTTCATTGGGGTGTTACTTTTTTGTGTCCCCTTGTAAGTGCCAAGTAAGGGGTAGCCACTCCGGTTTTGGTAACACTGTTGTTGTGATGCCCATGACCCTCAGAGTGGTGATGAGGAATGAGTTCATCTGGCAAACAGCCATAAGAAGCACCTATCACCTGGAACTCACCAAAAGAGGAACATATCACTAACACTTTTGACTGGCTTTCCCTAACATTAAAGGCATTTCTTTTTTCTGCTTACTCTGTTTCAGATATTTCATTACTAATGTAAGTGATCATTTTCAGTGAGTCACAACATACTATTGAGACAAACGTACTGCAAATCATTCTGTAATTTAAAGAGCAACATTTGAGTTCAAATGAGGTTATGTTTCCTGTAAAATAAACCCTGCACACTTTAAGGATTTCCTGTGGCTTTTAAATAGATTAAATAGGATTTAACATTAGAGCATTGAGATAAAAGTATATCAAGTTTGATATTAAGGTTTTCTTAACAGGAACAAGTTCAGTGTTCAGAATGACCATTTCTTGTCAAGTGATATCATTACAAACTGAATTGTAATGCTGAGCAGTTGCTCTGAGCTTGCAAACTTGAGAAAACCTCACAATGATTATGAATTGTAAATCGCTGGTTGGTATTTCCAAGCAATTACATATTTTGATAACAAATGGCCATTGCAGTGATCTATGCATGCTTAAACAAATGCAGGTTTGTGCTGTCAGGACATGTCCAGATGAAGAATGAAATGCATTGTTGACCACTTTGTAAGACAGGGACAACAGACATTGCAGTGAGTAAACTGGTGAAAAATGCAGGTTTTATATGAAAAAAAAACTGTGTTTTGTGTCTTTAAACCTCAGTTAGAATGACTTTCACAACCAAAGTCATTAAGTGATACGTCAGATCGTTCCTGGAGCACTTGGTTTTTGGTGCAGGCCTGACGCAGCTGAAGAGGGCGTTCAAACCAGTATTGGTTGTTTCAGTCTGAAACACAGGGAGCAACACAGTGTGACGTTGCTCATGAGTATTGATACCTTCAACCTTGATGCATCTTCATTTCAGTCCTGTGTTTGCTCAATTTAGGAAGTCATTCCTACAGATTTAATTTCATATTAATGCACATTATTTGTTTCTGAGGTCACACTAAAATCTCCGATGTAGGTTTAGGTGGCAAGATGGCAGAAGTAACGGATGTAACATGGTTGCTGCAGAACTCCGTGATGGTCTTGTCAGCTGGCTGCACACCCGCTGGTTCCGGATAAGTTCTATGTTGTGTTCTGTGTGCTCTCCCTTTTGGTGGATGAACTCATATCACACCCATTGCTGTTCGGTCGTTAATGTGACAAGGGCACAACTGTACAAGTCTGTATGAACAACAACAAAAAAAGTATCTCTCATTAACAAACATGCATGATATTCTCCATTATACATGCAGGTCATAAGTCATCAGTTTCCTCTCAACTGAAAAAACTGTGACCTGAACGTCTTATGCAATGAAGACATCAGGCAATCTCCTTATACTCACGGTACAGCTATTAACCGACAACAGTAATAAATCATTCCCCAGTTTTCAATGTGTAAATAAAAAGTTGTTCTTCACTAATCAGGATTTGGTGATTTTTTAAAAAATATATCCATTTAGAGCCTGGCTATACTAAGCTGTTCCTGTAGTCATGTCAAATTCCAGCTTGGAGATTTTAGATCTATAGCCAACTGTCTGATCACCTCAGGTCTACTCTTTGTCAAAAATCCTTGATGAAAGCAGCTTCAAGATAGCTGATTTAGTTTACAAACAAATGCATAGATTGTAGATAATGGCCATGGGTGAAGCTAAACTAAGCTAAGCTGTATGGATTATCTCCATTTCTGACAGAGTGCTGATGGAGCCACCTGCTCATCACCTACACATGCTTGAAATGCCTTCCATTCCACTTTACCCGTTCATTGAGGGAAATTAAGAGTGGTGACCCCTGCAGATGGTCAAACAGTATGAAGTCTCTGGTTTGAGGCTTTAAGAGGAGACCTCTCCTTGTTCTATTCATTTCTGAACTCTGAAATGACACATCAGAAAATACTCATGGAAAAACGTCAATGAAGGGATCCCTCTTAATTAGGTTTTGTCAGCTTCTATATCTACCAGCACTGGGCCCCGTTTATGAACCACACATGCACCCATGCAGAGATTTTAAACACAATCTTATGGCTCCTGAGTCAGCTGACATCTTGTCCTACATATGACATGTGCCACCAAGGCTGTGTGCTGTGTGTCACATTCAAAAAATATAGGGGCAGATGCCAACAAAGTCATTGAGACCAAAATATTAGTTATAGAGAATAGATTTAGCATAACTTTAGAGCAGTATTTTTCATTACACACATTTTCTAACTACTTACCCTGGTCAGGGATGAAGGTGTCTAAGAATGTTGCACATTTGCATTGCTTCTTATCTGAGAAACAAAACAGATTGTCTTGGGTGTTGACACCCTTTTTATAATGATATGATAGCTTAAGCAAATATCCTGTGACTACCGAGCTACATTATTATTAGATTCAGGACCAGAGCTGCTGAATTGAAATGTCTCAATGTGAGTAAAAATGTAGTGTATGAGACATGCTCTTGAAAATAGTAATGTTGTACCCTCGGTGGTTAGTGAGAGAGTATTTCTCAGTGTGTCTCCAACAGCAGCATGCGTTCACCGGAAAATTGAGTCCCACGTTACATTTTTAGAAGTCTGGCAGCTCATTTTTCTTAAATAACGACATTGTTTTCACATTTGACGTTGTATTTCCAGTTTCTGCATAAATTTGCCTGTGGTCTTAGGGACGCTTTTGAATTATTTATTTTTTACTAAATACCACTTCATCGGATTTATTGGACAATTAAAATTAATAACTTTATGAGAAGAAACACCCTTTTATTGTATTATTTCAGCTGGGCTTACTTAGTTTGCAATAAAAATTAAAATAGGTCTTTACTTAACATATAACAGTACAAAAGTTTGTTTGCAGTATATGCTGATTAGAAAGATAGAAACGTTCCATTGAGAAAGTGCAGAATTGTTTTGGGGGTAAAATATTCTCCAAATGAAATATGTCATTAGCATCAGATCTCACTTGCCTATGTAGTATGAAGAAAGCTTTTCAGAAGGAGTTGGACATGCAGATATAATTGCACATGTGAACAATGACGGCCAATAACTGGCTGCTCAGTCAGGAGCAGGGCAGGAATTCACGACCAGTTTTGTGAAATATGAAAGGCCTTTATTAAAATTTTTAACATGCAACATTTAAAATAATGATGGTGAGGACTCCAAAGTGCACATGTGAAGACGCTGTGTGTCTTTAATGTCTCTAGAAAAGTGAGTCCAGAGCTAAAAGCTTAGATGGTATTCACAAAGTTAGTTATGTGTCTTTTTTCACATAACTAGTAAAAGGCTATAGCTTCAATACAGCCATTGTGAATTCTTCTGGGAGTTTCTTGCTCATTTTTAACAACTTTTGACAAGGAGATCTTCTTTTTGTTTCCAAATGGAAGCAGAACTGGAGACTAAAACATGTAACTTTCCTGAAAGATAACCTCCGCGACAGTGAAATGAAGGAATTAGGATACATTGCACAGGGAGGAAATATTTCACCTTTGACACAGCCACAAATGAATTATGAATTTGAAAGCGTTGCCTTGGCTGGTATATTGTCTCCAAGGTTAAAGAAGTCTGGGACACTGAACTTTCTGGTTCTGACTGGTCTAACCACTCCCTATGAGGCCACAAGTGACATGGGTGTGTGGGTGCCAGTGAATTTCACTGGAAACCTTACCCTCCACTGCCCTGAGCACTGGCATGGAGCAAACAAAACCACAGAGCTCGTACAACACATGGAACGGGACCAGGCTTGCTGAAAAGAGTTGGCTGAATTTTGGAGGCTGTAAAAAAAATCTTGCAGCCGTTGTTGTAAAACTTACTGGCAGAATGTAATAGTTCAGAGCTGTATGGAGATGTCAATTTTGAAATATCTTTTGGTGTTTTTGATCGTTTGGCGCTAGACTGTAATGACATGGTTCAGCACGAAGATCAGACTCCATTCTGCCGCCGCGCATCCTCGACACGGAGTTATATTAATTTTCTAAATCCCAGTTGTCTCCTTTTTTCTTCTCTTTCCCTGTCAATCGAGCACTGTGTGAAAGGGCGTCCTGTTTTCCGTGCTAGGCGCGGATCACCACGCCCAGGCTCGGCCACGGCTCTATGGTCATAACCAGTGACTGGTGTCCTTCCGCTCTGCCTGGACGTGTTCCACTGACAAAGCTTCTTTTCGAGGGGCAAACAACCGGCATCTAGCCAGACATCATGTGTGGCTAGCCCAGACTGCAGCACTTTTGTTGTAGCGCAACACTACTCCTCTGATGTGTTGCCAAGATGCACTGTAATGCTGTGGTGAAAGTGCTTAGTCAAAGATAATTCATGGCTCTATCAAGACCTTTGCCTTACATGGAAGATGACTTAGTGCTGACAGACATAGCCATCTTCAGCCTCCTTAGATATAATCACCTCCATATTTATTACCAGCAGTACATTACTATCCTTCCTAGCTGACAAACATAGCTATCTTCAGCCTCCTTAGATATAATCACCTCCATGCTTACTGCTGTTGTATTTACTGATGTACTGCTGGTAATAAGTATGGAGATGATTATATCCAAGGAGGCTGAAGATGGTTATGTTAGTATATATCACCGAGAAGTCAACTGAGCCTCTTTTGAAAGCTACAAAGTTATCAGTTATTCTATTGTGATGATCATCTCAATCAGTTAATTATCACTAATTCTCTGTTAGACTGAGAGATGCATGAAGATGTTTGTTTACTTATGGCAGGACAAGAAGGCCTGACTATCATGGCGTTGAAACTAAAAGTTTTCATGTAAATGATTATTGTGCAGGTTTTGGCAAGCACAGGCTAAAATACCATTAGGAGCAGATCAGATCAAATCAGTGACATTCAGATGCACTTTTATAATACTATATCCTTTATTATTTTTGTTTTAATCTTTTGTAGCTCTCATGAGATCACAGAATGAGCTGCATTCAGCAAGCTGAAATCAGATAACATTTCCACTAAGTTACATACAAAAATCGTCCATTCTGCTTCCATTGTCACAGAAATCTGGTAGAAGTAACAAGGAAACAGTTAACAAGCAACAAATCGGTTTTGGTGGTAGCGTGGAGGCTCAGTGGATAGCACCGTGGTCTCAGACCATCCCAGAGTCTGTGTGTCCCAGAGTCTGCATGTTTTTTTCTGCGTGTTCTAGGTATTCCCAATTCATCTGTCAGTCTAAAGACAGTAGGGTTAGGTGAATCCAGAACGCTGAACGAGTAGCATGTGAGTAAGTCTCACAGAATCAGGAATTCACTGAAAAACTCATCCTCAGATGTAACAGATGTCTGTTTTTGTAGAAGCTTTTGTCGAAGGTAAATCCAGACAGAGCAGAATACTGGCACAATTTACTTTGTAAATAGGAAAGAGCCACTGAGATAACAAACAAATTCATGAAACGCTATATAATCAAGACTCAGTTGTCATATTTGAAGATTGGAATTTTACTTGTGTTTTAACTTCAGTCCTGTCTGGGGCGTAGCCCGGCTTTGGGCCCTGGGTTGCCTGAGAGGCTCTAGGTCCCACATGATCTTCACCAGGATAAGTGATTAGTAGGCGAATGGTTAATCAAACTTTGGAGGGGCATGCCTGTTACTGTTCTGTGCATTGATCGAGCATGAGGGCTAGATTATTTTGGAATGTTACATGTAACGTGCCTTTTCACAAGGAGGCTATAAATAAAAAAAAAAGAAACGCGTAAGAATCAAGTAATAATAGACTGAAAAGAGACTGTAAATAAATTTTATTTGCAAACAAGCAAACAAGAAGATTCTTCCATGTAATAAATATACTGTAACATTAATACAAGGTGTCCATACACAGATTAGGCTTTATGAAAAATATTGACATACCCTTTTTAATATCATAAATCTTTTCTCAGAATCCCTTTGCTGATTATTTTTGCAGTCATGTAGAAAGTTGTCCATCATTTTTACTTTTTTGTCAGATAACTTGCTTCACCGTTATTGGCTTTGCCTTCTTTCACTGACTGGTGCCTGCTAGTAGGCAGAACCTTCACCTATAGGGTTGGGGATTCAAACCCCATCCATGCTCTGCGTGTGTCTGAGTATAGTCTGCAATAGGCTGGGGTTTGCCTGCCTGATTCTCTGTTGTTTCCGGGCATAGGCTCCAGACTCACTTTGAGCCTGTGCTGGAAATATAAGCAGTTGTTAGATATACATCTGAAAGAGAAGCTGTACCTTTCCCATAAGGTATGTCACAAAATCAATACTAAGAGTGATTTTGATATAGAGCAATATTTGATAAGAGTCAGGCTGTAAAGACATCCTGCTATCCTAAATGTTTTTTTTTAATTCATGAATTGGAACAATTAACGTTTAATTTGTCTAATATTTTTAAAACAATTGCACAGCATCCGCACTCATTAGACCTATTTCTCGTTCAGTTGTGGGAACCTGTCTGTTAGTTCCTCAAGTTTTATAGATTTTATAGTTTTTTGTTAAGAAATATGTCAGTTGATTGGAACCGATCAGTCACATACTCCTTTTGTTTGCATTTTTCCTACAACGCCGCTCTACATGACTATTAATTGTTCTTTACTCCAAGAGCTGAGTCCCTTTGCGAGGTTGCTGAATTGACACCTCTGAGTAGTTTTACGGCGAGCCTTGCCTGGCCATTGGGTGGCCGTGCACCATCACCCTACAATGCTTCCGCTCTTGCGGCGCCATTTTACGAAGAAAGTTTGGCATTTAAGCCGCATTAGTGAAAAGGGGGAGGGGGAGCCTGAGAGAAGTTTTCTGATTCGAGGGGAAAACGAAAAATTAAGGCAGACTAATGGAATGATCTAGAAAATGCCCACGGAACACTTTTTGGACGCGTGGATTTAATATTGCACATCAGAGACATAGAAGTGAATTGAGTTTTTTTTTTTCTCTTTAAACTAATCTTAGTGGTAATTGAACAGATAACGCCAGACTTTGGGTGGGCGTCATAATGAAATGTCAGGAGCTGCAGGCAGGCAGGTAGGCAGCTTGAGGACGGATGAGTTGAGTTTGACATCAGCAGGGATCGTATGCCAGGTACGGTCTTCCACGTCAGTGCTGGACGGTCCGGACCCCGGCGCGGCCAGACTTGGGTCAGAGTTCCGGAGACCACCCTCGATTCGATAACCACGACTACTTCAGGCTACCTTACCCGGGCAGAGAGTGAGGTTTTCGGCGACGGTGGCTCGGAGTTTCTGCGAACGTTGTGAAGTGAACTCAAGCGTCCAGCTGCAGCGGCGTTCGCTTTCTTGACATTTGGAGTCTGAAGATGCCGGTGAGGAGGAAAGGTGAGTTTGAACTTTCCCCGGCGTTATATTCAACAATTCTTTTATTTTGCCACATTGACTGCAAATATTAGGTGCAGTCTTAGTACTGAACCAGGTGCTTCTCAACACGAATGTGACGGGTATGAATGAACGAATGCGTAGATGATGAACGTCTTTGAAGTTACGGTTAATTGCAGTGTGACAGCGGCTGCGGATTCAGGCGCTTGTCGAAACGAAAAGGCTGCTTTAGAAGGAGAAAGCCACATTTCGGGTGTAACTGCATGCAGCCCCGCATTGACTGTCTTGCAGACGCTCAGCGCGCCCTGTCGCTGCTGCAGGAGTACCGGAGCAGACTGAGCCGCACCTCGGACCGGCAGCTCCGGCAGTCCCTAGAGAGAGTCATCGGCATATTCCAGAGCAGCCTCTTCCAGGCTCTCCTAGGTACGTACAGTTTTTTATTCTGCCTGCCTGATCATTAACTTTCTTGTTCTTTTTTTGAAGAAGGGGGGGAAAAAAAGAAATGGTACGGTTCTGGTTGCAGTAGTCATTTTCATGCAATAAAATACGAACGTTGCAGTATTAGGGTGGTTTAGGTTTTTGTTTTTTATTTATCATAATTTACTTTCAAGAACTAACCACGGCTGCTTAGAAAGCTTGAACTTTTTTGTTGGCCTGAATGTCTGAATATTACGTGGCGGTAGGAAGGGTACAGCCGCAGCGCCCATTCATCAGGTTCTTCATCACTCTATTAGTAAGGTGGTGAGAAACATAAAAATCTAACCACTAGTTCGAGATCAGTGAGGACGGCCTCGTTATTGAAGTGTTGTGTATAGAAGTGTGTACTGCAACACTTAATAACAAAGGTATTTAATGCATTATAGTCAGAAAAATCACTGAATAAGGTTATATACGTTGTGATGCCCTTGGTCAAGCTTTCCTGCTACTTTTTAGGCTCCTTGTAAAACATTGCGATTCTCAAAAGAATCCAAGGCTTTAATGTGCACGGTTTAATGAACAATTTTAAACTGATCCAAGCGCATGTAGAGTGTGTGTGTGTGTTGTGTTTTTTTTTAAAAAGCTTTGTTTTAGCTTTTTGCATGTTGTAGACCTGAATAAACTTTAATTTAGGTATGGTTTTTCTCTTCTAACCAAGGTAAATGGTCGTCACAGGTGTGAAGTCAGGTGATCTGTGAGGATGGGCATTGTGTGCCTACAGCCCGCTTGGTTTCCATGTTTTAATTGTGCTTGTGAACGATGCGTCTCACACTACCTCATAAATAATCCAGTGATGGTGTGAGACCTGCTCATCCCTGTATGATGGTCATTTCAGTCTTCCAGGGACTTTAACATTTACAGGACATTTTGCAAATGAACTTTGGAATTTTCTGTCTGAGTGCTGTCCATCCAATTTTACCAGTTGCTTGGGGTCACATGGGTCAAATCCGCAGGAGTCGAGTGTAAGTAGTGGCTGTCGGCGGAGGACAGAGCACACCTCTGTTAACACTTACTGACACACACCCACAAGTGTTTATTCAGACAGTCACGCGCTCAGGCTGCCTCACCTGAGGCTTTGGCCTGCGGGAAGAGACATCCCACAGGAATTTGTAGTCTTTACTGTCTTTGTAAAATCCCTGAACTGTTTGGTTTTTTTTTTTTCCCTGTAAAAATGAAAGTACTATTGCTACTTTGTTTTGATTTCTTGTTCTATTTTCATATGAACCCTGAAATTTAGTGAAATTAATCTACCTGCAGCTGGTTCTGTGCCAGTTATTTAAATGATATTGACATCAAATTAATGCCAGCCGTCTTGCTGTCTGGCAGTTCCAGTAGCTTTGAATAGACTTGTGAATGGGGTTTTTGTAATTTATTAGGAATATTTTGTTTTACCTTCAGAGTGCGTTTCTCTCACACCTGTTACTGTACATTGCATGCCATGGTTTTTCACATCGCTTCCATTACCAGAATGCCCAATTCCACTGAATTTCAGTCCTTTTAATACCCAAAAAGTCTTGGAAAATGAAGAACCACTGTCTTTCTTCTGTTTTTGTCTTGCCAGTTGACCATGCTCTGTTCCTCATAACATCAGCTGCTTAGAATCTTTTAAGTACTCTTTTATTCCCATCTATTTGGTAATGATGTAGTCTGTGCTCAGCAGAAGGGCTTCTGTTGAAGTTATTAGTAATGTGTATTTATTTTAAAACAATTCAAAATATTTTGTCAGTAGCAATTTAAAACCAGAAACCGAATGCCATTTCTGGTTTTGCATTTACTCATTTTCTGAAAAATTACAGAATCTATCAAAGGCCATAAACTGGGGTCTAGGTAACTTTTATAACTTGAAAGGTGTATGTAGTTAGTTTTAAAAATTATGCTTCAGTATACAAGCTGCATAGTGATGCAAACTGGAGATAAATGGACTGTGCAAATATAAGAAATTACACTAGCAATATTAATACGGTGGTTGAAAGCCAAACAATATTTCAAATTATATATATTTTTTTATATAATATGGATCATCTATCAAAAGTCTTGGAGATCAAGTTTGATGGATTGTCAGCCCTGCTAATGAGCTAACATTGAAATTTGTTGTAAAGTGTATACAACGTGGAGTGGTGGTGCTGTGAGGAGTGCTCTTACCTTGTCTTTAACGGAATGGGGGATCAAATCCTCCTGCCCTATCCTGTGTGTGAGGTCTGTATGTTCTTCTCTGGCCGTGCACGTTTCCACTGGGCAGTATTCTGATCCCCGCCCACAGTCCAAAGACACTCAGGTAAGGTGAATTCTTGTCCTGATTACTCCATAGTTTCTACAAGTGAGAATACCATGTTTGAAAAAAGTTATTTTTGCAATAACTTTGTTGATCTTGAGCCGATTTTAATCATTTTTGGCAGAAATACACCTTAAGAAGCTCATAACAAAGCATGTACTTTATTTCCTGCCACACCTGTTTTATGTACTCCTACTGTACCTTGTAACACAAGCAACAAACCTGACTAATGTTCAGTGATAGAAATCAAAATCGGACAGGAAAGTCAGGTAACAGTCAGGTCAAAACTGCTGGTTAAACAAGTCCTACAGTTAGAGCAAGCATTCACAGTGTCATCCATTAGCTTTCAGACATGACTACAGCTGTTCAGCCAAAAATGATCAAAATCTTTTTGTTAAATGCCATCTTGTCACGGATTGGCGTCCCACCCAAAATGAACCCCTGGCTTATGTCCACTGTAGTCTGGGATAATCTCCTTGCCCTCTGGTGACTCGTACCTGGATCATTCAGAAGACAAATGGTAAAACTAGCAATGGAGATTTCTTTGGTCATCTTCCATGATGGCTTATCCTGTGTGGTGTTTATTCTGGCTCGTTTTACCGTTAAGCAAAAGTTTGCTTACTTGGGCAAGTCACAAGGTGGAGAATGGAGAGACGTTGGAAATGTTTTCCCTGAGTGCCGACTGAGGACCCCGCAGTACGTTCTGTACTAAAAGCATGTTTTTTTTCGTTGCTTGCACAATAAGCTGGCTTTGGCAGACTCTTGCCCTTTTATTTTATCAATTGTGCTTGCAGTTTCCGGTATTGTTTCAAAACTGCAGAAGTGCCAGCATAGTTTGAAAATGGAAAATGATGCTTACCGAAATATTGAGAAGGAAAGTTAATTAATTGCTTGGAAAAATCCTTCTTTGCGTATTTCTGCTTCTTTGTTTTTGTTGTGAGAACGTTGCTGAGGAAAGAATATTAACGTTCTGTTTTACCTCAGAGATGTCTATGCCTGGTGAATAAATGGATGGTTGCACTGACATGGACCCACACACTAGTGTTTGTGTTTTTACCCAGAATTCAAAATCTTATCACAGGAACTTGGAATGGGGCTGTTTGGGTGTTTTGTGTGGCGTTTCCTGTGGTGGGGTTTTTTTTTTTTTTTCTTTCAGCCAACATCATCCCGGTGGCCTGTATGTCATCTCTGGGTCTCTGCTCTTTACCGCCTGGCTGTCTGCCGTGGTCTATTGCAGTATGGGAGCCCCTGTACGAGGTCCAGGCAGGGCAGAACTGAGTGTTGCATGCATGCACACCCGGTCCCAAGAGCACCAGCTTGCACGCAGCTCCTTGCGTAAGGCCAGAATTGTTCACTTGAGTTATATTGGAAGGCGTTTAATTGGACCTTAAGTCAGCAGATGCACCCAGAGATGACATGGGTAACCACAGAGGGACAGGTGCTAAACCATCAGTGCTCTGAACCTGAATGAAGAAGTAGAGAGAGACTGATGTAACCTTTATTTTTCTGGGTGGTGCGCAAAGCGTGATCAGAGTCTGACTTTTTAAATAAACGACTTCCCAGTGAAGTTGTTCCTGGACAGATGACCACTGAGGAGGAAACGCTAAGATGGAGGAGATAAGAGAAGCAGAACATGCTGCAAATGCCTTGTCCCTGCATAGGTTTAGGCTTTGCTGCACTAAAAGATAATGTTACTCCAAAGTAATGATATCTCACCGATCCATCCTGTCGGGAATGTGTCTCCGAGGGGATTGTCTTTCGCGGGCTCCACGGAGATGGCATCTTGCGCTGTATCCTCGTTCAACGTGGCTTCACACTTTGCTTATTTGATTATATGTTGAAAAGCGTGAGACTAGACTCGCTGGCTGAAGGTGTAATTGGATAAACCGCTTACCGGGTTAGAATGCGCCTCATAAATGTGTTTAAATTTGAGGAGCTGCAGGCCCTGTCTTCCATGTAGGCCAGCCTAACAGCCTATCCCCATTTCCTTTTTCACTTAGCCATTAGTGCTGGGAGCTTTTCTCTTTGTTCCCCCCTCCCTTTTGTAAAATGAAATTGGAATTATTTAAATGAAATTAGGATTATTTCCAGCATTTGGCAGCTGCATGCAGTAGTATAAGCTTTGCATGTGGTGTAGATTTGTGCAAAGTCTTCATAACCAGGGCTTTAAGCAGTTAGACTGCTGAATCTGTATTAGGTGGTGCCAGTTGCCAGTTCTTTACAAGACACCATCCGGTCTTGCTCCCAGCTTAAAGTGCTGCCTTGGTGTTTCTGCATTGTAAATGAAGGCAATTGGTTACATTTTGCCTTTTCGATGGATGGGTCGAAATTGCTCCCGGTGGAGTCTCCGTTTTATCCCAGAATGGCGAACAGATGACAAAGAGCAGGCGGGAGAAACGGAATTGCAGGACGGTGCTAGGGTAGGGGGAACTACAGGATGGACCCCTGTGATTAGCGAAGGCAGTCGCGGTTGGAATTGACGTGTCCTGTGTGATTGCAACGCATCCACCGAGACTCCTGCTCAGTGTCGTGCATTCTAAAGGGTGTCCTCATGTCCACTTTATTGCTGTAAAAATAGCTACAAATGCCAACAAAAATCCATTGAAAGTGAGATCAACTGACACCAATACTTCACAAATTATTTTTACGTGTTTATCACCTAAAGCACAGATTCCTTTGGTTTACCATACTAAATAACAAAAAACAAAACTTGGTAACAACAAAGCAAGAAGACCAGTTAGACCATATAAATACGTGGCAATCATCAGGCCTTCAGACTCTGATCATAAGTATAGTAGTGTGTTAATAGCTATGATCGTTTCAGACACTCATTAAAATGTTGACTATTTATATTGAACCCCTTTGACTAGATTAAATGTATTTCCAGAATATGTAACAAAATCAACAGGAATTAAATTCTATCATCTCAAACACATATTGCTACGCTATTACTTTTGTGTTGAAAGTTGACAGAATGCGCAGGAAAATACCGAAGAATTTACCAAAAACACAAGAAACGTACCTTACATTCCTCATCTCACGTCTTTGCAATCTACGAGTCAAAGGGCTTTACTGATAATAGCTCTTTCAGTTGTTTACTGTTATTTAGGAATTCCAAAAAAAATCATAGCCTCTTACAATCACTGCTCTCATCCAGACCATAAACATATTTAAATCTCTTTGGTAAATTACTTAAGTGGGACAGTGACTTGAAGTTCATAGAGTTTGAGGATTGTGCTACATCCAGTCTGATGTTTGTGAGTGAGAAATTAGGAATGACGAAATGTCACTTACATGTGGCCATTCTGAGTTATCACCTCAGCTTGCTCTGCAAATGTGAGCTAATTCAGAAGTGGGACTTTTACACCATATCGGAATCGGACCTCTTCGCGTTAATGCTTTGCTTAGCCGTTTGGAACAAAAGGTAACCAGAGACATTTAGTGGCGTAATGAAAAGTTTTATTCTTGCCGCTTCTGCTTTCTTGGGTTACAGGATGATCTAAATGAAGACGAAAAGCTCTTAATATTTAGTATTTTATGAAAGTGATACTCCTCAGTGGCATTGACCTGTTGGTGTTTTTTTTTTTTTTTTTTTCCCCCCCCTCGATGTGGAGTGCTCATCGCAGTAAATGAGCTTTGTGAGTGCATCTGTGCACAGGCTGCTGCAAATCCGGATTAACTTGGTGCGACGGCCTGGCAGACTGCCGAATGGCCAGACCCTGTGAGTTCTCTTTGCCCATATGCACCTGTCATTTATCTCTTAAAAAGTTTAGATACACCTTCCCTCTGTCAAAATCCTTCGTATTGTTGTATTAATGAGAGCTGAGCTGAAAGGATCCGGCAGACCCAGCTAAGGTTCCCCAGTTTCCACGACTTGCGCTGCATGTTTAGCTCTGCCGCTGGGGAACTGACGATGGGTGGAACGTGGTTAAAGGCCTCACCTTTGTAAACAGGCAGGTATGCTGTCACTGATGTGGTTCTTTAGAGAATTTCAGGTATTTCACCTTTAATCCCGGAAAGTGTTGATCTTTATATAAAAAAAAAAAATGGCCAGTGCGACGTATTTTTGACATTTTAATTGTCTGCTTGTGACTCGCTCTGATGAGCTGTTATCTCACAGACGCAGACCTACGCAGTCCGATGCTCGTATTGGTGCCGCGTGTCGGTCCCTTTCTGCGTGAAAGTTGAGTCTGGGGGGTACCTGTGGTGTCACGATGGCTCTGCTGCTCTTACAGTTGAGGTTTGACAGATTGTGGGTCTGGTCTGCTTATGGTTGTACAGTAGTTGAATGGTAACTGTAGCTTCGCAGCTCCACCAGTTGGAGGTTGACTCTGGATCTTTGCAGAGTGTGACTGTTATCCTGGCACCCCCCCCCCCCCTTCCTGGCATTACAGTTAGGCATTTGTTTACTGATGATGTTATTTAAAAATGCCTTGCTATTGGTGGATTAGCAGTTTGGGGGTGGGGCATTTGTCCCAGAGGTGTATAAATCTACATCTGTATCAGTAACAGAGTTCAGTCCTACTGAAGTCCATGTATTTTCCAGGTAAAATCCTACTTGACCTGTCGCATGTGTGGTAGATGGGTAGTGTTTAAAATGTGGTGGGAATAAGACCCAAGATGTCCAGCAATGTCGTTACTTTTCCGGTACTCAAACTTAACGCTGGAAAAAATGGCATAGTGGCATATTGTAACATAGCAGAAAGTATCAATCAAGCAAACGTGGCTTTTATATACAGGCCGTAAGACACTGCTCATTTTCGCACCTTTATGGAAAAACTTCCAAAATTATTCATACACAAAGCATACATGTGTAGCAGTTTAATACAGTCCTGCTCTGACTGTTTAACCTATTCAGTTAACCACTAGAAATTTTGTCTTGTCAAGTAGTTTGATTTCATGGCAAGGATACAATGGAAATGGAACGGAGGATGACTGACAACATCGCAGCATCCAGTCGAAGTCAAGTGCTCTTTTTCCCCTCTTCGATGTAATTGGCCACCACTGCTTCAAGTTTATCATCAGCCGTTTGGAGGAGTGACATGTTTGAATGTGTCGTAGAAATACTTGACACTCTTTCCATATCAGACTGCCGGTCTGCCGTTTCGTTTTAACGGTTTGTTTGTTGGATAATACCTATAGCTGCTGCTCATGAATTTGCTTTAGAGAAACATTTCCTTTGTGTAGTTAACACAGAAGTGTGGTCAACAAGCCTTTAATGCTCATAGAATACCTGACGAGTGGCCTTCTGGGAACGATGTTCACATTTATTGATGTTCTGAGTAAGGTGGTGTGGTGGCTCGTTGGGCAGTTTAGGGGTGTGTGTGTGTGTGTGTGTGTGTGTGTGTGTGTGTGTGTGTGTGTGTGTGTGTGTGTGTGTGTGTGTGTGTGTTTGCTTGCCTGTCCAGTTATTTAGTATGATAAACCTGTTCTTCCAGTCACCTGGTTTTCTTGTATATGTAGTTAACACACATTTGCTTTTTCTGGCAAAATAAATGGAAAAACTCACCAGGCAAGAAACTGGAGAAGCTGAAGTGGCCGCCTGTAAAAGGTGATCAATACGGAGCTGCTAAATTGAATATCAAAGTGTCTCTTTGAAGCCGCGCGTGCACACGGTGTGCCGGGGAGCAGGAGATGCAGCCTCGCTGCCGAGGAGCATGGCTGTGGGAAGCGCAGCTTGTTTAATTGCAGGAGATTGGTACGTCAATGCCCAGCGAAGTTCTTTCATCCTTTCTGGGGGGATTTTTTTTCATTCTGACTGAAGCACCTGTGAGCATCACAGGGACGGGTGAAAAAGACGCCTTTCTGCTCAGAGGGGCTACGGCCTCCCCGGCATTTCAAAGGCTGTGGGCTGTCATGAAGATATCTTAGTGGATCTGTATTTTCCCTGATTCTGTGGTAATTTTTCTGTGGGTTTATTTTTATGTGAGCAGGTGCTTTTAGTAAAACTGTCAGCCTAATCTTACTCCTCCTGTATGGTTTTTCCTCCGACTGTTCAGGTTCGTCTCGCACTGTGACTCCACAGCTCTCGTCCTGTTTATTTTGTGTCACAGTTTCTGCTGCTGTGACGTTTGACACGGCCGGGTCATGAAATGGCTCCTACATCATGGGATGGCATTGGCATTTTAGCTTTTCTGTTAAGGGTGCCTCTCCACTACACTTTTCAGGTTGTATTCAACTCTGAGAAGACTGGCTGGTTTTCACTTAGCAACTGATTGGTGCAGATATTTGATGAGTCATGTATGTATGATCCCTAACGCATTTTGTTTTCAACTGCAGTTGTGAAATTCAAATATTTGAAATACTGCAACTCATCAGAGCCACTGTTGGGAGGCCAGAGTCTAGTGTCTACTCATCATGCACTCCAAGATTGTCTAATCAGCTCCAGGTCTCCAACCGACTGGTGCCGACTCATTATGACGAGAATCTGAGCTAAAATCGGGAAAATCCTGTCATGTAAACCCAGCCTAACTCAATTCTCAGTTACTGTATATTTCATAACCCCTAAAATCTCATGACTTTGTTAAAAAAAAAAGATAGCTTTGATTGAACTTGCTTCTTCATAATTTGGATACCTTTTTACATGCTGAATTTAACACTCAAAAAAAAAAAAAAGGAATCTCTGGGGTGATGATCATGTCTGACTATGGCCTTTAAAACCCATTATGTACTGGGGGCCTCAGGCCCAGAAGCTAACACCAGATGAACAGAGTCTAAGAGGTACTTGAACCTGGCTGTGTAAATATGATGATCATTAGAGAAGGAGATGAGAAAAGCGTCAAGTTGTGGAAAAGCTCTCCAGTCTGGTATCTTTTGATGAAGATCTAATCTGGTATCTTAAGAAATTTTAAGATAATTTCATACAATGGAAGCACATATTTAAATTTTAAGTGATATCAAGTAAATGTCTCTTCATGCTATGAAGATGATGTTTATAGTAAACTACATTGGTCAGGTCATGTTGCCCCTCAGTGGCCATCTGACAGGTAGGATGTTCCTGTTTGGCTTTTTTTTTCTATTGCTATCAGTTCTCAGGTTTAATAAGTCATCAGCATTAAAAGTCAACGCACCAGCAGTTCTCTGCATATTCGGTCTGCCTGGCACTGTGTTATTGCCACAATTAGGTAACTTTTATAACATTAACCTTTGTAAACTTAGTGGGTTGTAATTAGCTGTTAAAATTTTATCTATATATTATGGCACAACAACCGAGTACCATTACTTTTCAATAAAATCCGTACATTATATCTAGGGAGACTCTGCAGATAAATCTTTCTAAGATGCCACCACTGCCAAGTCTGACACGTTTCAAGCTAATTACTCCCACCTACTGGCCAGGTTGCGCGGTGCAGCCGGTTTGTAGATACGAGCCATGCGCAGTAAAGTGCGTTGACTTCGTAGAAGACGGCATTTACGCAGCTGACTATCTTTACATGTACATTTTCGTCAAAGGAGTTGGCTCATGTAGCAGAAACTTTGTACGTATAGCACATGGAGGTGGAGCGCAGTTCTGCTTCGCAGCAAAAAGCCGACGGTGTACGGTGTCATTCGTTCAAATATTAACAGTTTACCTGCCAATGATGATCTGTTACTGAAGTAACGCAACATTTGAAGGAATCGTCTTTTTTAACATTGCTTTGTACTGAATGTGGTCAAAAATGAATAACACATTTATGATGTACACCAGAAAAGAGTACTGCTGTCAACCAGTTTGGGTTTTAAGTTTATCATGTACAGATAACAACGGAACATCATTACCAGCAATGAATTTTTTTGACTCAGAGCCCCCTCAAGTTTGCACAATAAAACATTTAACGTGACGTACATAAAATGAGTAAATAATAAAATAGTAAGGTGCATAATAAAAAACAGCTGCTGTTCAGTAGTCAACAGTGCTGTAATTTTAGTTGTGCCTGTTTTTGACTGAGAATCTTAATTAAAATTGCCAGAGTGTCTTTAATAGTTTGATCTGAATCTTTTAATGCGGGGCTTCTGCTTTTATATTTTGGCTGTGTGGGCTCTGTGTTCCAGATGACGGGTAGCGTTGTGACCTCAGTACCAGTCCATGAATAATTTAGGCACACCCTTCTGTAGCTCTGTGCTGTTTCTGGGTTACTCTGATTCCCGCTTTTCTGCCGGCCTGTCCTGTCGATTTCGGTCCATGTTCTTTTTTTGTCCCCCTTTTTTATTTTTTTAAAATCTTGACTGTGCTGAGATGCGGTGGGGCTTGTACCTTAGGCTCTGCATCTTGTGGTTTGCTTGTTGTAGCTTTTTGTACTGATTGCTATTTGCTTGACAAACCCTGGTTTGTTTTTGCTTTCAGATTGCGGCACATTTCGGAAGTCATTTGGGTTGGGGCCCGAATGAGACCAGAGTGTAATGAGTGAGCTGGACGTAGTGTAGGAAGAGGGTCAAGCAGGTCAACGGCTGGGATGCACAACTGTATTTCAGAATGCGCTCTTGCTAGTTGACTGCCTTGTCTTTCATGTTACTGTACTATACCAACTATAAAATGCATCTGCTTTGGCTAGGGATGTCCCGGTTGAGCCCCTGCCCCCCCGTCCTGTTTCAGGTCTATTAAAATTTGCTATCTGCCTGCACCAAGTCCTGATCTGATATTTGTTTTTTCTTGGATAATATAGCCGCACATCTATACAAATTTCAAGTACACCACTGTTAGTAAAACAATCCAAGATATTCAGAATAGCTCCGCATTGAGAAAAAATTGCCTGCATTGCATCTTTCTTTTAATGATTTTCTTCCAACAAAATGGCAAAATACCTGTAATAACATTTAATACTTTTAAAATAAACTAAGCAAAGATATATAACATTCCAAAGAATAGTATTGGAATAACGGATCCTTTTAGAAGTGACGTAACGGTTTAATACGAGTTCACAACATCTGTTAAAAGTGACGTATCAGCTTAACCTGAACAGAGAACCGAAAGAGGAAACAATCCTGGCAGGTTAACCTTCTGGTAAAACCCTGGTATAGCTTTGTCTGGGGGGGGGCATACCATGGCTCCAAAAAATGCCAATATTCTTAACACTGAGCTGGGCTGCTTGTCTAAAACTAATTATCCTCTAATGTTTTTCATGTTGTCACTGTATTGGGGGTAAGTTTCGAAAGTATCTTGCAGTGTTTTGAGGGGGTCTTCTCTGTATATTTCACCAAATGTTTTCCTTTTAGGTGTTGCATTGGTTGTGTTGAAAAGCTGCTCTGTTACTACCTCCTCATCGTAAACTGGCATTACTGATCTTACGGGGGGCTGTTGGACAGTGTTAATTTTGTACGTTAAAATAATTCAACAATAGTTGGACATAGTTTACCAGATTCTTAAATCGTGCCGCCCTGAATCAGGTCATTTTTGTTTGCTTCTTCTATATGGCAGTTGGCATAAAAGGAAGTATTGAATTACCACAGCGTAATGTAGCCAGCACTGATTAAATGTGTTTTGATCAGCTCCATCACCAAGTTTTTTTTTTTTTTTTTTTTAAATCAGATCCCTAACTTAAGTCGTCTGTCTGATGCACAGATGTTACCCTTAGTTTATGAGGACTGAGAGCATGGGAATTTAAGTGTTTCCCTCACAGATTGTACTCAAATCTATCACAAAGTTCTGGGTTTGGTTTTCTCCTACAGTCGTCACGGCATGTAGGTCAGACAAGTTTTTGTCCTGAGAGTGTGTGCTTGTGTGTGCATCTGCCCTGTGGTGGAGTGGCTTCTCATCCAGTGTGCCCCCCGCCTCATGTCCTGAGGTGGACTGGCTCCTTGTCTAGTGTGGCCCCCTGCAGCATCTTCTAGGTGGACTGGCTCCTCATCCAGTGTGGCCCCCTGCAGCATCTCCTAGGTGGACTGGCTCCTCATCCAGTGTGGCCCCCTGCAGCATCTCCTAGGTGGACTGGCTCCTTGTGCAGTGTGGCCCCCTGCCTCGTCTCCTGAGGTGGACTGGCATCTTGTTCTGGGTGCCCTGTATTTCCTTGGATAGGCTCCAGGTTCTTCGTAACCCTGCATCCAATTAAGAGTTCTGGAAAATGGATGGCCCTCATGTCAGAATGAAATGTTCTGTGATTGAACTCAATAAAATTGTATATTAGGCATCATTTATTTAGAGTTCTTAATCTGTAGTGGTGATAATTAGCTGTCCTGAATAATTTTATTTTGGAAAAAAGTAGGCCTATTTTACTCTTGGCAGAAATAATAGAATTATTATTTTTTTTTCTAAAATGGGTGGTTTTCTCTTTTGTGTTCCAGACATCCAGGAGTTCTATGAGGTGTCCCTGCAGGAAAATCAGAAACCCGCAGGGCCCACTAAAGCCAGTGCTCCCCCTGCCCCCATCAACCTGTGGGACTTCTCCAGCCTTTCCAGCACAACGGGAACGACGGAAACTCTGCCCAGCAGCCTCAGCCCAAGCTTGGAGGTAGGTGACGTCGCATGTCCCCGGTGTGGCCGGTTCTGTTGCTGTCTGTAACGCAAGCTTGCCTTTTGTCAGTGGTGCTGTCTGTAGTTCTGCAAAACTTTTGCTAGGCTCCCTGTCCTGTTAGACCACTGACTTTTATTCAAGGCAGTAAGTATTTTTCCGCGCTAGTATAAAATGAGCATCCTCAAAAAAATGATCATTGCACGATGCTCCTGTGTCTTTGGCAACTTACAAGATGTTACGTGTTACTAAGCTTGTTAAGTTGTTCCTAGCATTTACTTCTCATCTTGGCTCATCATACTTTGAGGAAATTTGGTGTCAGTGTTTTCATTTGCTGTGTTTTTTAAATAAAGGGCATTCTGTGTTTTGGTGTGAGGATCACAGCTGGTACCTGGCTGTGAACATTTTTTTTTAAATGATCTACTCATAGCAGTGGCAGCAGAAAACGATCCCTTAAATATGAGAGAGGGAGACACTGCAAATGCCGGAATAATTTTAGTGATGCTCTTTCAGAGCTGAAACATTTTATCAATAGTGGACCAGTACTTTGCAGGAGAGAAGTAATATCTGGTGGTGTACTGTTAAAAAGATTTCATCGTTCCCTTTCGGCTGCTCCCATCAGGGGTCGCCACAGCAGATCAACCTTCGCCATCTCTTCCTGTCCTCTGCATCCTGCTCTGTTACACCCACCAACAGCATGTCCTCTCTCACTACATCCATAAACCTCCTCTTTGGCCTTCCTCTTTTCCTCTTGCCTGGCAGTTCCATCCTC
>JAACJT020000028.1:2309545-2344461 GCA_009936485.2 Gymnarchus niloticus | reverse complement strand
CCTGTCGTCCTAATGGACTATACATGATTTACAAGATTGTTTCACTTGCCATAGGTGTTCTGCTTGCATAGTTTCTAGTGTTCTGCATGATTATAGTTTTCAGCACTTACAATGTTAGATTTGGTTACATAACTTTGTATATAATGGCATACATAGTTTGAGTGAAATATTCCAAATGTTTCAATTTAACATGCATTTTTGTGTAACATTGAGTTCGGCCTGAACTGTGGAAATATACCAGGTATCTTCAGGTTGCTGCATAGAAAGACATGATTTTTAAAATTATTTAGAATTTTATAAGAGCTTTTTTTTTTTTTTTAAACATCAAAGGGTATTTGATATGAACAAGAATGAATCAGCTTTTTATTCAGGTATTATTGTGTGCGTGTTAGAGAGGAGAATTTCATTAAATGGTCCCTCCCTCCTGTGTAATTAGCATGGCTTCCTTATGAGTCACTTTCCGGTGAAATGTTTCCACTTCTTGGAAAAGCATTTTTTTTTTTTTTTTTTTTGGTTGTCATCTCCAGAGAGCATCATCTGCAGCAGGATGCACTTTCATTGCTCTCCTCGGCACGCTGTGTGATTGAACCATCCCAGCTGGCCGACTGCAAACTGGCCACGTGTTGCCAGACCTTTCAGCGGGTTCCTCTTAGTGAGATGTTTTGCAAGCCCTTGTCACGCAGACCTCCTTCAGACCCACTTGGATAAGACCTCTTTGATTCTAGTACCTGACAGCTGAACACGATGGAAATTATGGTTCTGTAGAGCGACATATGAATAGATGTGGGCAAGACTGAACCATTTTGGAGGCCCTGTAGAAGATGGCCCACACATGCAGGTGTTCAGCCTTTCAGCGTGTGACTGTACTGCTTGCTGTCTGATTGACAACCATGAGGGGATGCTGGCAGAAAGGCAGAAGAGCCTCTTTGAGAGTTACTACTTCCATTACTGCTAAAGGGGTGCCCAGAAGTATTGGGGACCTCTCGCAATTATCTCAGCAAGGTTTTACATCAAACAATGCAGATATTTTTCACCTCTGTCCACCATCGTCTTTTATGAGGTGAACCTCAGTGTTATCTTGATCACAACAAGCGGTGAATCATTGTTCCATTGAATGGAGATTTTCACTGTCAAAAACAGAATTTTACACATGGAACATTTATTTCTAAATGGTATTAGATGTGCTAATAGTACTTTTGTATATATTCAGAAAAAATGTTTAAATCTCAACAGTGCCTTGGAAATGGAGGGCCCAAATGAGCAGTAACTGCAGTCAGCAAGCTATCTTTGGCTGAGCTGAATTTGTCAAACAGGCTGAGGAGTTCCTTTTCACTGCTTTAGCAGTGTGGTTCTCTTCAGAGTTTTGGCAAAATGCGAGAATAATGGGGGTGTTCGGTGACAGATCCCGTTTATGTGGTGTAGTATATGCTGCTTTCCCAGGTCTATCAGTCCAGCTGTGATCCTTATGAACAATTTGGGAATGTATCATCTCTTTTTTGATGCAAGACTGATTTCTGAACATTTAAAAGCCTTCACTCACAGGTGATGACCTGTAACATCGAGTGTGTGGTGCTTTGGTTAACTCGGAGTCCAAAAACGCTGGAAAACAAAGTCAATTCTGAGTCTGCCTCTGATAAAATGGCTGTGCGTCAAAGTGACAAATTTGGTATTTTAAATGCTTGCTAAATTTTCTTAGTCTGTGTAGCTTTTCTCCAGCAGTTATCGACTTATAGCTAATTTAGTTACAGATGTTTATTTTCAGTAGCAGATGAGGTTGAAAGCTCCTGTTAAGGATACAGCCACAGACCATTGATGGACAAAAGCCTGTGACCTTCTGGTCTCAAGTCTAATTCTATGATAGTAGTGGGTGCCAACACATAAACATAGGAAAACAATGTATACGGAATTACTCTTATTTGGTAGTCTTCTGTTAATCTACTGTGAGTACGTATATTTATTCTGCAGGCTGCATGCATGCAATGTTTTTGATATGGATTGTAATTCTAAAAGGTGCTTTGTCCTGTGCTTCACAACACGCTGAGATGAGACTTTATGATTGGGGTTTTCAAGTAACATGAGTGTTGTTTTAATGATTCAGAACATGCTAAGATCCAATTTCAGAATCACAAGGTTTAATCGTAGTCAATACAGGTAGGATTTCCAAAAGCCCGTGGAGCGTAGAAAACATAGTTGTGGTCACAGGCAATAGATCAGTTCCAGGGTAGAGCAACAAGCACAACAAACAGAACCAAAACAGGAGGCAATAGCTGAAGTCAAATAATCAGGGTCATACACTGGCAAATGCTTACAAAGTAAGGCACACTCAGTAATAGCCACAGAAATGCAATACCTCACAAGGAGGCAACTGAATTGCAGGACTTATGTAGGAGATTGAACAAGGCATGGCTGTAAACTGCTTGATGATAATGAACGAGGCACAGCTGGTTAA
Source organism: Gymnarchus niloticus (assembly GCA_009936485.2). Classification (NCBI taxonomy): domain Eukaryota; kingdom Metazoa; phylum Chordata; class Actinopteri; order Osteoglossiformes; family Gymnarchidae; genus Gymnarchus; species Gymnarchus niloticus. Next base: position 2,342,012 of record JAACJT020000028.1, on the reverse strand, counting down.
TACTCGGGATGATGAATGGGAGTAGGTTGGGCATGGCAGGTTAGAGGCAGACTGGCTTGGTGTTTGGCCTGATAGTTGCAAACTGTTGCATGTATTCTTCGTGTTAGATATTTTTATTTTTTAACTTTGTAGAAACTGCTTTAATGTTTTCTGCTGAATGGGTCAAGAGACCATAATTCATCGGTGTAGAACTTTGCCATAACATTTCTTTGAACATGTCAGAAATCTATAAATGCTGTGCATCTCTGTTCTTCTCTAGAGTGCATAAAAAAGAACTTCTGGATCTGTGTTGTGTTATGAGAAATATATGTAGAATATATAAATGGCAAACAAACCTGTCTTCATATCTGTCATCTTCCTTTTGTTTCCGTTTCCTGAAACCTCAGACCACTTTTACTGGGAATTTAAGGCGTACTCTGATCTGTAACAGCATGCTTGTGTACCGGTCCTAATCTTGACTCCGTGTGCAGAACCCTTCCAGTGTGACTGGAATTAATTGTTGCTGTCAATTATAAAAGCTGAGCTGGTTTTTTTTCTGGAGTTTTCAGTATTTTATATGCTGAAAATGTCAGAACAATACCTTTTGTTTGTAAACCCGTTAGTAAACCTCTGTTTGTACCTTCCATATATTCAATTGAGGAAAACAAAAACATTCCGGTTTCCTCCTGCAGTCTAAAGACAATCGTTCTGGGCTACTTGGTTTTGCTAAAATGTGTGTCAGCTACACGCCAGTTAATTGGGGCCCTTCCTTGTCGCATCAGCTTACAAGTGGACCCTGCGCTGGCGTGGGACGTAGCACTAGAAAAGAGGAGATAATATAGACACAACCATATGCGATTCTAGACCCATTTCAGGGGGGCTTCAGCCCTCCCATTTTTTCCTCAGCCACCCTAAAAAGTTCTGGTCCATTTATGTGGTTGGTTCCTGAAAACATGAAATGACACATTTAAAAATAAAACCATCATTTTTTCTATTTACATATGTATCATTGCCCTCCCCCATTTGAGGATTTCCTTTACATTCCTGCGTATACATGAAGCTCAAAGGCGCACTTTTTAAAACCAGATTATGGTTTGACAGATGAATTACATGACCCCAGCGACACAGTTTATTATTTTTATTGTATAATTCAGTGTAGTAAAATACTGAATTAAATACATGGACTTAAATCATGTTGGTTAATCATGTTGTGTCTGTCTACTTTGTAACTGAAAAGATTTCATATAAAAATGTAATGTTACTGAATGTCTATTAAAACAAACTCTAACAGTACAACTAATGTAAATATTTTTGGTAACGTTAGCCTAATGTCTGTTTCCTCACAGATGGCTATAAGTTTTTTTTATATATATATATATATATATATATATCAGGCCAGCAGCAGGCAGGTGTGTATTCTAAATGTTGAGCCATGCGAAGGTGGTGTTAGCGGTGCGGGGGTTTGTTCTTTCTCTGCATTTGGTATCATTAGTGATACTTGCTGTGGTATGCGCTTCATAGCCTTATATAAGAAATATAAAGGAAATAGCTGTTCGTATTTTTAAGAAGGCAGAAGTAATTCTTAGTTATCCCATTAGAAAATAATGGACCATAGCTTAGGGTATTGCAGGAGGATTTGATTCCTATGACTTTAACTCACTAAGGCTGAGACCCCCTAAAAGTCCAATCCTAGAATCGCCCCTGGACACATCACAACATATTAAAAAACTAAAAGGCAAGAATGCCAATCATCACGCATATGTGTCTGCAACCTAGGTTAAACATCCATCCAACCATATTTTAACTGCTTATGTACACCGGCATGTGTGTAAGTTTCTAAGTGTCACAAAAAATCCATAAAATAAATCCATAAAAAAAAAATCCATGTACCCCACTGGTAATGGATAACCAAAATTTTAAAAGATGTTTTAGTTGGTTTAAAGGCCTATAATTCTTCAAAAATATAATTCACAAAAACATTTCCAACATTTATGAAAACATGTAGTTTAAAAAAATCCCGTAAATTCATCAGGACTTATTTCCCTTGCTGAATTTTTATGTAACCCTTGTTAGTTGGATTAATTGAAATGAGAGGTTACTCTTGGCCATTGTAGAGAACTTTGTTCACCGCCGTAAAAGTACACTAGGCTTTAGAGCGACTGAAAACGCCGACAGTTAACCGTATCCACGTGACTCGAACAGATGCGCGTCATCGCAATCAGCAGCTGTGTGATTTCTCTGCTGGAAGTGGTCTGTATTCTGTATGTTTATTGTAGCTCCACTATGATTTGTAAACACCGCTAGATCGTTGCATCTGGTGAAGACTGACCAAAGTATGCTCAAGTAAAACTTGGCAAAACAAAGAAAATTAACAAGGTTTATATTTACTGCATCTCAATATTATCATCTCTGGTTTTTCGAGCCCCCTAGCGTAGCCCAGTTCTCTGTGCTGAAGAATGGAATATTCCGCTTGTCACTACATGTACATGTGTGTATTTTATTGAATGGCTCATTAGTAAGATATGAAAAACTAAAGTCAATTAAAGCTTTTAAAATCTGAGGGAGTCGTTTCTGGGACTGCTTGACTTTGCTAACGGTACTTGAGCAGATGTCCAGGGACACTTGGCACCCGTGCTCCGGCAGCGCAGTGACTGCACGGTTAGTGCGGCCATGGGGTCCGAACGGCGCGAGGCGAGCCTCGCGCGCCTTCTCAGCATCTGTGAGCCTTGATGAAAGAGGAGCAGCGCCTACCCCCCTTTTTATGCACCGGACTAAGCTGGCATCCTTGACAGAGAGGTTACCTGGTAGCCTCGGCTGAAAGCTCCAGAGCACTAGCCCGATGAAGGTTTCTGAGAGTGCCGTAGAAACGGGCTTGGGGATCACGATGAAGCGCTGATCGATTCATACTGTGCTGCTGCACTTCTCGCAAGCATGGATTGTTTGTGCATTGTAACTACAAAGGTAAGACTGAGTATTTTTGGAGGCACCGATGAAGGCTAGCGGATTGTGCATCGGCTACTAGGAATTATTACTTTACCATTTACTTAAGGTAGTCTGTACAGCTGATATCAACTTCAGTGGCTATGCATACGGGATTTGTTTTTGAATTATCTCGAACCTTAGGTTCACGTGTTGAAGAATCGCCTTTTAATGTACATTTGCAACAGTTTAAAAAAAAAAAAAAAAAATTTTAATCCACCTTTTAATATCTTGAGCCAGGGAATACAAAAAGTAGTTATGTATGCGGCTGGGAAGTCTTGCACTTTAGCGGTTTAATTTAAAAACATCCTTAATTTAATGCTAAATATTTAAAATAAAAATACCGTTGGTAACTGCCTGTTATGAACCGGTCGTCCGATATGAGGGAAACAGAACTACGGAGTACTTTCTGTGAGACTTTAGCAGTGGCGTTTATCTTCGTGTGTAGCCTTTCTGTTGGCAGCTGTAGGTTTTGAAACGTTGTGTCGAATGTAAGAACTGTGAGCGCCGTAGTTGCCCACTCCCGCCTCTTAAGTGGGCGAACTCCCCGCACATCCACGCAGTACGAGGTGGCAACATGAATCAGAGTCTTCATACTCATTACTTACCCTTTCCTTTAATTAATACAGCAATGCTTGTTCAGCCCTGCTTTCTCTCTGCCTTCGCCCCAGTTGCATCTCTAGAGGGTATCGCGCAATAAACCCGATTGTTAAACAGTTTTTCAGCGCCAGTCCTCTTTTGCCGGTGGAGTTTTTTTTTCCGTATCTTCCTCCATCCTCAGTGAACAACTGTTGATGGCAGGGCACTTAAGTCAAGCATGTGAAGCTGAGGTGGGCGGTATGACTAAGATGGACATCGCGGCGCATTGGGTACTGAGCACCATGCGAACATGACAATATTTTGCACTTTTAAAGGAAGGCACAATAATCAAGTTAAATGCTTATATAACAGCGTAGTCTTTCAGCTTACAAATAATGCTATTAAAACAGGCAAAGATGTAGCTCTGAATGTTTTGTGAGGTGATATTCTGCATGTTTTACCTCAGAATATGTTGGTGGTGGTCTGTATTCCACACTAACATTTCCTTTGACAAATATGGAATGCTTTCATATTGAATTTGTTGAAGAGTTTGTACCTTTTAGATTAGGTATCACTTCCTGAGGTATTAAGTGATTCATACATATAAGCTGCAGCCTCTAACCCTGGCAAGCACTCTTCATTAGCTCTAGTAAGTGGCTGCTAAGAACCAGACATTTATCTCCAAGCAATCATGATAAATATTCTTTAATTTATGGTATTGAATGTATTTTGCCATATTATAGTATGTTGTCTGTTTTCCTGTTCCTCCTGCAAATTCTGCACTTAATTATGTCTGTTAGCTCTTCTAGTTAGTATTAATTTTTCATTTTTAGTAATTCTAAATGATTAAATAGGTGATTGGCATCTCCCTTTAAACTCTTATGAGCTGTCGAGTGAGTTAGTAACTCTTTAGTTAGTAAATTCTTTTGCTGTGGTACAGCGACCCACACAGGGCAGTTAACGTGAAGCATCACACTCGATGTGCCATGCGGAACACAGCGTCTCGCACTATGACCTTTCTGTAGGGAGGCTTTAGGCCTTAAAGCCCCGTGCCAACGTCCAGCCACCCATGGAGTGAAGGGAGTTCATGTGGTTTCCAGGCCATCCCCATCACCCTCCTGGTCCAGCAAAGCCCTACCTGTCTTCAGAACTCTGCATGGTTATCTCAGTACCTCGATAGTTTTTTCGGCAAGGTTACGGGGGTTACTGCCTTCAGTGCACAATCTGTCGCATGCAGAAACCTGCCTTGTTGTCAGGGACTCTGGTAGGAACTAGTGGAACTGCATAGCTGTGCATTGCTGTCATGCAGGGAACAAATTTGTATTGAGACATGAATGGGGCTCATTTCATGTCTGGGTAATGGAATACCTGCTTGGCCTTCATGTTAGCCTGCTTGCGCCGATGTAGAGTGATCCATCACATCAGTTACATTTTAATAGATGCAAATCGTCCGATGCGACTGATGAATGATCCTCTACGTCAGTTACCTTTTAATTGATGCAGAACGTCCGATGCGACTGATGAATGATCCTCTACGTCTGTAATGGAGACCGCTCGTAGATCCGGCTCTGTGGACCCAAGGTAGCGGAGACCGCTCTTAGTTCCCGTTCTTCGGGAACCGCTGATAGCTCAAAGGACTGTAGGTACAGTGTAAATCACTGTCGGGAATACTATCCCGGCGCTGCTCGTGGATTTCAGCCGTCCATACTTCAGAACACCCCGGTTAGGATCCTGGATGATCTTAGGTTTCAAGCAAGTTACACGTCCACTTGATCACTGAATACAAAGTAAGGCTTGACAGCATAGACTAACTCCTACTCTTACTGAACTCCACTCTCTCCTCTCTCTGGTCTACTCTACTCTCCTCTCTGCCTTCTAACTTCTCTTCTCACTACTCTATTCTCTACTCTATTCTCTACTGGTCTCTCTGCTACTCTTACTACTTTCCCTCTCTCCTTTACTACCTTCCCCCTCCTACTTTCCCTACTACTTTTCCCTCCTTTCTCTACTACCTTTCCCTTTTCTACTCTACTACTTTCCCCCGCCCAGTCTCTCTACTACTTTTCCCTCTACTACTACTCTCCGCTGAAATACATATATACTCTTTAGGATCCCATCACCGAGGTGATGAGAATACTAGAATGACTATGGTTCTCCGTAACCTCGGAGATCATTGGGAGGAACAATCAAGGTTTATAGTCCTTAACGAGGGAAATAGAACCCAACATTCTACCTACATTCTGGACGGTTCTAGAAGACCGAGGGCCTTTTCTACAACGTCAGTTACCTTTTAATTGATGCAGACCGTCCGATGCGACTGATGAATGATCCTCTACGTCAGTTACCTTTTAATAGATGCAGACCGTCCTATGTGATGGATGTCGATATGCTGTCAATCCGGATTCACAAGTTGGAGATGTTTACAGGCTGTGTCTATCTTTCTATTGGTTTTGCTGTTTTAATGAAAATAAGAAACCGCAAGCCAGTGACCCAGAATGTAGTATGAGAAACTGTTGGCTTTCTGTCCTCTGACACTCGTCTGAAAGTCTCTTGCTCTTCATCTTTTGTGCTCCAGTTTAGTCCATGAATTATTTTCCTATTTTGGTAACTGCTTTAGTACACTTGATCTGATAAATTAGCCAATGATACTGTAAAAATGCAAAGCCATTGAGTTTTTCCTTGGTCTCTGGGGGCTGCACCTTCCTGTCGCGGTTTATCTGAGTGTGAATTGCACGTTGAGCTGTGCGGCCTAGTTGGTTTGTGTAATCAAAGCTCACGGTTACTAAAAGTGTGAGATTTGATTTTTGGAAGCAGTGATTTTTCTCTCTGTCTGCACTGAATTATGAGCAAGTTCTCTGCATTTGTCTGTTGTGGTCTCCTACCAACCTTATTATCCGAATGAGATTATGACTGCTTCGTCTGCATTGAAACGTGTTTATGAGCAGAGTCCAGAGACTGTGTGGCAAATGAAGACATTTATCTGACTGCGTCAAAAGACTGCTCTTTTGCTTTGAGAGAAGCCAGTATGAGGGTAACATACCACTAGTGAGTATAGATGTATGTTTGGTTTGACCAGCATGTCATGCGTTGTTTCATCTGATGTCATAACTGCTTCTGAAGGGAACCCAAGTAGGTATGGAAAGGGGCTGTGTGACCGTAGGCATCCTGACCCCGCTTGCCTGTCTGATCACCCTCTCCTTGTCACATCACCCTTTCCTTGTATTGACCATGTAGTCCCATGGTAGCTCTTCGGTGCTGCGATTCTGGTCACTCGTCAGCTATGTAACCTGGCACCCTGCGAGCAGAGAGGTGAGGTGACCCGAATTCGCTGGCGGCACATAGACCTGGGCTTCTTCTCTTAATCACTGTTCAGAAGCTCAGCAGACACTCGTAGATTTGCCTGCTTCCACACTAAGAGTACAGAGTAGTCCTTTCTGGGATATGAAAGCACAAATTTCTGGTTCCCATTAAGTACTTTAGCCACTATGCCACGTCCCTCCGCTTTGTCCTAAACACTTGAAGTGCTCCCTCCCCATCTCATCAATATGTATCTTGGTAGTTTAATTGTATCGCAGTGGTTTTCCATTCCCCCTGTGTCAGTACCGCGGATTATGGTATGGGGCCGACACGAGGGCGGTGAGAATCCCACCCCGGCAGTCATGCAGCTGGCTGGCATGCAGTTAAGCCCCCAGGGACTAGTAAGTAAGCCGTTTGGCCATGTAGTGCTGCTACGCATAGTCAACTGGTTCCTTTTGAAAACATGAATCTGGAAACACATCTTGCAAAGGGAATGTTCACTGAAACACTACTGTATGGCACAGTAATGCAAGTAATAAGGGTAGCAAAAGCAATGACTGTATGTTCTTTATGAAGCGTCTTCCTTGGGATAGTCCTGAGTGCCAGAGTTGAAAATATCACATGGTTCTTTAAAAAGATATTGTAACCATGTAATTGATTCTCATGACCCAGTGCAAAGTTGAGCTAATTTATCCATCCTTTAATTACATTTTGGCGTTGATTGTTTAACCAAAGCCCTCTGGTTAAATTAGCTGTTGTGACTCCAGCAGTTGAGAAGATGGAGCTGGTTCTTCCTCACAGCCGCTCCAGTGGCAGTGGACTTCGGGGGGGGGCTCGTTGCCAGGGAAATGACTGGCAGCCCTGACAGATCCACAGTCCGTTAACAGCTGGCACAGCATTTCAGCGTTGACGTTCGACCTTTCCATTGTCTCTGGGAAACCTTTAAGAACGTATCGATCCTGAACGATCCAAGATGATTTGTCTCTGCTGGATGATTGCAATTAGTCTGAACAGGAGATGTTTGCTGTGTGGCTTTAATGTGTGCTGCAGCTTTAATCGCCCACCTCATCATAAAATGAATGATGGTGAACTGCAAAGATCCCAGTCAAGTTTTCTGCTCATAGTATAGAAATGAACTTTTTAGGTTATTAGTGTCACTATCTGCTACTGCGGAATCTTTACAACTTTTTCCTCTATATGTTTTTACTAGTAATGAGACAAATGAAGCTTCAAAACCTGCATCAGCATTGATTGGTTCAGGATAATCCCACCCACCACAGGTTTTGAAGCCTCATTTAGCTGTAGCATTGATTGATTGATTGATTGATTAGTTCCAGATACTCTCACCTGTCACGGGCTTTGAAGCATCATTTATCCCATCAATAGTTTTTACCCCGAATGTAGTAGCTAGTAGCAGTAGCACTTTGAGCTGCATTCAGATGTATGAAAGGCCCTGTATAAATAAAGCTGCTATTACTATTATTAAAATACTGTCTCCTGAATGTTTTTCTTGGTATGGTCATGCGTGACATTGTTGTTGTACCTGTAAGTCTAAAGGCTCAAATTAAATTGCAGTAAGCATGGCATCCCCTCCAGGGTGTAGCCCTGCATTGTGTCTTGTGCAGCTAGGGATAAGATCCCCTCTGACCCTTTACACATTAAGTGGTGGGAAGACAGATAAATGGATAGATAGTCAATAGTGATATAAATGACAGTCCAGAGAGGACATACTTATGGAAACATTTGAAGACCACATCTGTGATTATGCAGGCATTCTGACTAACTAGACTTTCTCGGTTCTTTCCCCCCTTTGTGGAGATGGTGTACAGGGAGCTGGCAACTGGAGGTGGCTCTTCTCTTACCAGAGCTTAATACTATTGCCAGGCAGGCTGTCCGCTTGAAGTGTTTTTAGCGTGGCGTGCTCTCCTCGCCACTCCTGGGTTCTCTGTCCTCCCGGCGTGTGTGTGTGTGTGTGTGTGTGTGTGTGTGTGTGCGCGTGCGATGTTAGCATGTTCTCCCCATTGTCATGAAGGCTTTCTCCAGGAGCTCTGGTTTCTTCTCATGGCCCATAAGGTGTTTTACCTAAAATGGTGCCTTTAACCTGCCCATAGCTTGCTTGATTGTGTGCCTTGATGCAAAGAGGTGTTTAGCTCCAAGTTGTCCTTGATTATTTTTCATTTCTAGCCTTGTTCTTGAACCACTTTGAGTAATAAAAATAGCTGAGAGATGCTGAGCTTTTAAACTGTTCTTTTATGCTAATCCTTAGTTCAGGAATCATTCTTTCTCTTCTCTGAACTCTCTCAGAAGCTGCTATCTCCATCCTGAAGCAGATTTGATAAAGCTGCGCGAGACATCCATGTCATTGTCTCGCTAGGGTACTGTGCCAGCCTCGCCGGGACCACCTTGGGGCTTTCAGTCTTCCGCAAACATGCGCACCTCGCTTTTTGGCTGCTTAACTGCATGAAGTCGGCACAAGTTAGCTGGGAAGCTTATTGAGATTTGGTGCCAGGGCACTTTGTGGGGATGGGTTAACTGGGAAGCTTATTGATGAGTCAGTATGTAAATGTTACAGCAAAATTGTACAAAAAACTGTTTTTGGAATATATTTCATCTTTATATAGTACAGGAAAACAGTGATCAGTCCTCATGAAAAGGTCAACTCATGCGTGAAGTCTACCAGGTGGAAGGTGTCAGTAGTAACAGAGGTATTAATATACCTGTTTCAAATTTCTTGTTTTGTAGCTGAAAAAAGTTACACAATATGTTTGTGACTTGAGTTATGTACGTAGTTAATGAAACCAGAGAATAAAAATCGCTATCATATGAATGACTGCATTTTTAGCAGAATTGGTATTGGGTTTTTAAGAATTATGCTGTAGTAATGTGTTTGATAAAAGGCTCTCCAGTGGAACTGTTATCCAGGTGCACCTTAAGATATTTGCCCGTTTGCATGGCTGAACAAATAACTGAAGCGGTGCGGTTTAAGTGCCTTACTCGGGGGTCCTACAACAGGGCCCCTGTTTAAGAGGGTCAAGCAGACCCACTGAATGCTGTGTTGTAAAGTGAGTGCTCAGATTGACGTAGTTTGATTGTGCTACAAGTACTCAGTGTGTAACATTGTGTAAGAGTACTGGATAGTTGCAAATCAGAATACGAGTCAAGTGCCTCACAGCTTTTGCTAATTTAAAAAACGGCAAGGCTACCCTTTCAGCTGACAGGTAATCTGTGGCAAGTTTAGGGTGTTGTCGCTGCTTCGTGCAGTAATTTGAGCAGACCTGGAGAGTGCGTTCGGGAGAGTCCACCATCACTTGGCTGCAAATGTCTGACTTTATGGAGAAAGTGGAGCTTGGTGTTGTGATCGTCTTGCAGATGTAGCCGTTTTAGTAGTGAATCATGTACTTCAGAGTGGAACCACTTGGCTGCTACTCTTCCCTTAAATGCGGGTGCCGGCCTGGGCTGCTGCTCAAGGCCACTTACAGTGTGACTAAATATGCAAAGCCTTCAGTTACGTCGTGTGTCTACTAAGCCAGCGTTTCACAAAGGTGCTCTTGGGAGTCCTGTGCCGCGTCTGTGGCCTGGCAGGTACTGCACACCTCACCGTTTTCCCAGAAGCACTAGTGGCGTCGGCCGGGCTGTAAGTCTAAACTACAGCCTCTACGCCGGGTAACCCTGCGTGAGGAATGCTGCACCCACCCCATGCTGAGAGACAGCCCCTCTGTCTGGCAGCCTTTATGCCAAGACGGCTGTGTGTGTGCGCACCGATGTTCAGTTTGTTTATTCGGTTTACCTTCTTTCTCCGTGTCTTTAAGCTACGGTAAGGGCCTTGGTCATACCGCCGTCCTAAGCATGTCTGTCGGCTCACCGTTGAGCTTTTAGCCACTGTAAGGAGCAGCTTTCTGACCGGTGGACATGCCGATCACTGAAGTCCAGCATGTGGGAGGAGTGTGCCCCCTGGAGGGGGTTGAGGCGGTACAATCACTTATTGATCCATTGTGTTTTTAATGTTTTTATTTCACCACGACCATGTGAATGGGCAAGAAAATACAGAGGATGTATGAAAGGAACAGTTTTATTTGGAAAGATTTTGCCGCACTCTTTGCATGGTTGACATTGGCTGTTTGTGGTTTTGATTTGAATAATTCTTTAAATACCTTTATTGATGAATCATCCCTTTGATTAAGAGCTTTGAATCAGGGAGGGGGAAGGTGCGTGTGTGCTATTTGGTCTGAGAAGTAATGTTTCCTTAGCAATGAAATGGCTCAGTCTACAAATGGTAATAATTTTTATTATTGGAGTGAGTTCCCGTTGAAGGGATTTACAGCTGGATGGTTAGTGAATGAAGTGCTTCACCAAAGGCAGCTACAGCTGCTGCATTTAGGATTCCTTAGCCGCTCGTGAAATGCTCGGCGTGCTTGAGAGACCTGTTGATTGGTGCGTCGGCCTCATCAGAGGGTCAGTGCATTTAACGATTTGCTCTGGTTTAGCAGATTCTTTACGGTGTCGGTCCTTGACGGACCCGAGCGTGTGGACGGCTCACGCGATGTGAACGTCGCCTACGTGCCGACAGGATGAGCCAAAGGCGGCATGACAGCTTGCTCCAGTTCTCCCTGTTCCTGGTGGTGTTCTGCTGAATCTGGGTCTCGCGGCAGATCTCCACGGAGATCAGATGTCTGTCGCTTCTCTGGAGTCCTTGTTACGTTTATCTTTGTTTAAAATGGAGAGAGTCAAAGGATGTCACTTTTTCAGTTTCCCTCACTGCTGTGCTTTTTTTTTTTTTTTGTTTTTAAATATTTTTTTAAAGGTGGTTGCCCCAGTTTCGCATGATAGACTGAGGCATGGCTGCTTGTGTGAAAACAGTGTGCTAAAAATGACCACGTCGTTATTTGAAGCGAATGATCAGCGTTCAATATGCTGGGTATTTACTGGTACAAAATCCCGTCACTTTTGGAGAAGGAAAGATCACTTATTTTCAACTTATTTATTTATTTATTTTTTTTAAAGTCCCTTAAATAATGTACACTGCCAAAGTGCTGTGTGCCGGCTGCTGGTACCCCGTGCTTAGGGCCTCACGCCCAGCAGGGTCCACTTGGTTGCCGGCTGAGCAGCAGGAAGCCCAGGGCAGTCGGCCCGGTGAGTCATCACAGCCTCCCACTCTCTGCAACAGTGTCCCTGAGCTTTGCCCCCCCCCCCCCCCACCACTAACTGTGTAAGCTGGGGTTGGGTGAGCTTTCTGGTGGACATTCTAACTTGATGTGTGCGGTCCCTCCCCACCCTAAACCGAGTGAGTATGTCCATTTTGGGGCCTTAGTATGTCCTCTGCAGGGAGTGAAATTAAAAGGTGTGCAAAAACTCAGGGGTCCCGTATGTGCAGTTCTGTAGTGAGTGGTTACCTGTAGCTGCCTTCACACTGGAGCGTCTGTGAGGAAGGCGGTGAGAGCGGCGACACGTGGCCAGTCAGCTACAGTTCCTCTCTGAGAGTCACAGGGCTGGTCGCGCTCCGCCTCGAAGAGCGGCTCCCTGTAGCGCTTTTTCTCCGACCGCGTGCAGGGCTTCCTCGTCAGCTTGGCCGTTTGCTCAGAAAAGAACATACAGCCTCCTTTCTGGACAGGTTGTTGGTCATTGGGTTTGTTCTCTTTCCATTTTGGGGGAAAGGGCAAAGCTTTTCTGCTGTGTCACCTTGGTGTTGGTTTCTGGGAGTTTTTCTTGTCAGAGCTTCAGTCTAGGATTTTCTAGTCATCATCAACCTCTTGGTACAGGTATTTCATAGTGTCCATAAATTTGTAAAGCTGCCTTTAAAAGTGACCAAGCCAGGCCAGCTTGATATTCTCCTGCTCTGTTGGCTACTACTGAGACATCGGTTTAATCCGTGTCCCTGGTTTCAGCTGTGTTTTTGCTCTGCCTCCGTAGGGGTGCTTGCCCCCCTGCTTGTGGTGAAGAGAAGACAGCAGGGTGGAGTGCCCCCTGGTGTTCTGAATGACATGTGCCAGCTTCACCATCCACACTGATTTTCCTTCTTTTTCCATGTGTTCTGAGCCCCCGCTGTTCACAGCCCAGCTCTGCGAGTGGGGTCCCCCCAGCACTACACGTGTGTTTCTAGAATATTCCTAGGAGCAGCCAGGTTCTCTGAACATCCATTTGCAAATGACACTGTGAATGCCAGGTGACAAATGACAGGTGTCTGCGAGAGGCAGGCAGATGCCATGCTGTCAGTATGGGTGTTTCTCCCCGATACCCCCTAGTGCTCTGTAGGCCTTGTTCAGCTGCTATCCTTACAGACCAGAGAAATAAACCTGGGCTCCCGTCAGCACTGCACAGAACTTCTCCGCATTAATGATGCATCGCGTGCCACTGGGGTGCTGGTTGGGCAGTACCATGTGGGTAGGGATCAGGATATTGCCGTAGCCCCACAGGTCAGGGTGCCGGCCAGGTGTTTCCACAGTCAACCTCACTACACCAGAAATGACATCTTCCTTGGGGGGGGGTGAGAATGACCAGAAGATTGGGAGGTGGAGCTTCTCTGTGCTGCGACAAGCACGCCACTGCCCCGCTCTAATCCCCAGTGCACTGAACTCTCCGGGTTACTGCCATGATGACAGCCTCCAGGAGCGTCCAATCCGTCTTCATACCTTAAAGCACAGTGTTAAGTTGCGCTGTGCTACACTCTAAGCACACGGCGGTGTGAACGTTGCTTGTTGGACATGGAATGGATGGCCGAGCCGCTACCTCCAGTTGACTGACCTGCTTTCTTGAAAACTGACTCGTTGCCGTTTTCTCGGCACCCGCTGAGTGGAGCTCTTGGTCTCACGCCAACAACCTGCCCGAAAGGAAGGATATGCTGCTAAGCTGTGCACCACATAATGCTGCCAATTACCGTTATTTCTGTCTAAAGACAGAGATATTTTCAGACTTCACAATTTCCTCTGTCGTGTTCATTGGATTAGGAAGCTGTGATTATCTAGCTGTTAGACTGTGTGCCGATTTCTTCTATGCCTGGCTCTTCCAAACCAGCGCTGTAAAAATAAACCATTTTGCCCCATGTGGCTTGAGGAGAACTGGCTGAAATGTACATAGTAATGTACTTCTGGCATTTTTAAAGATGTGCCTGTCTTCTTTGGAGCTTGTGTCCCTCTGGAGCCAGGTTAACCTCTCTGCCCTCCCCATGTTCCTCAAGATCATTTAGGGCTTTTTTTTTTTCCTGGCCGGTTTGGGTGGGTCTCTGAGCTAGTTAATAGTTTACAGCAGGGGTCTCAAACTTGAATGACCCAAGAGCCTCAGTGGACCATTTTAGCAAAAGAGCGTTTTGGGAGGGGGGGGTCCCACAAAACCAGCGAACAGGGGGATGAACTAAAAAACGAAATGAGCTAAATGAGCCTCATGAGATGAGCTAAAAAAAAATAAATTGGTGGGCCGGACTAACTTAAACATGTTAAGTGCCATATTCCACCGTCTGCTGGGCTGGTACTTTGAGACCTCTGGTTTATGGTCATTTACGTAACTGTTCTGGGGGCACTGGAATGCCTTTATCTTGTAGATGTGGGGTGTTTTGAAACATCTGGGGGAATTCCTGCCTGCTCTCCAGGGTCGTCCCCCCGTGTGCTGATGTGAGCTTTGAGTCACTGCTCAGCTGCCAGTCGTCTGCACTCCGGAGAACCCACACATCAGGCTGATTAGGCCGACCCCCGATCAGCCTGATGTTAAAGCCTCCCACAGCTGAGTGAGTGTTTGTCGGATGAGTGTAAAGGCCACGGGCATGGTGTGAAGGTTCAAGTATCCTGTGAGGACCCATTTTCAGGCCCCAGGTTTACAAAGGTGCGGTGTGAGGGTTCAGGTATCCAGTAAGGACCTGCTTTCATAGGCATGGTGTGAAGGTTCAGGTATCCTGTGAGGATCTGTTTTCAGGCCCTGGGGTTACAAAGGCACATTGTGAAGGCCCAGGAATCTTATGAACTTTTGTTTTCTTTTTTGGAATTGAGCATTTTGCAGGTACTACTCATCCTTTTTATTTATAGCCCCAGGCATCACAACATGTGAACGCTGCCCCCTGCTGCCACCCTGAAGGTCATGGTATTGTGTGAGGTGGCAAAGCCTCCTTGTTGGCTAGCCCCCGTGCTCTCTGCTATGGTGCTGCTTGGCGTGTTTTTACCCTGCCCAGGCATGTAGGTCGGTCATTACCGGCCTGATTTGAAAGGCCATGTGGCCCCATGATGGAGCTTCAAATGTTCTGTGACCACTCATCTGTTTGCTTTGTGTTCAATTCATTTTGGTAGACATTTATGAGAGTTTAAAAGAATTAGTACGAGTTCTAGTACAGGCTTAAAACTTTGATTTAACAGTACAACAGATCTTGAGAATGCTGTCCCCCCCCAAGCCAGTTTTAATGTTTTTTTATGCTGTTAAAATGTGAGCTTATTTACTTTGGATTAAACAGTTTCTGTGAATCTGGCTTCAGTAGCTCAACACTGCCCTCTGCCGTTCACAGCGAGAATGGGCAGCTCTTCGTTTTCTGTTGGAGAAACAATGTGAGGTTACTGGAACGTGGCTGCCTAGTGTTCAGACTTGTCACACATCTAAAACCCTGGAGACTGCCTTGTTTAGTTTTCAACAGCAGCCGCTGATATTTCCAGTCGAGGCCCATTCCTCGGTCTGGGTCGCTATGGGAACCAACGCCATGGCGGATCTAGGCCTTCTTGGGCTGAAGTCTGGCTCGCTGTTGCTTCATGGTGTTCCTCTTTGGTTGGGCATCCCCTGGAGTGCTGAGCCCCTGTTTCATAGCTAGTAACTACAGGAATGAGCCTGATGTAATGGCTCTCCTGGAACGGTGAAAGTGCCAGGACGAGAGCACAGTTTGTTTCTTCCTGAACCTCTGATGAGCCGCCTTCTGGTTTTTGCTTAGCAGTAGCTTAGGGTGCTTTTAGTCAGGGAGTCATATGACTTGCCTTAAATGCGGTTGATATTCTGCTGCCGGACATCTGTGCTGTCTCAGGGGGAACGTTTTGAGTTGCCTCCATCGGGTCCTCTAGCTGAAGCTCAACAGTTGACTTTTCATGAAATCCTGCCTCCATTAACTAAGGAGGGTTATTTTTGTGAGTTTTCGTAGGAGATTATGTGCTCGTGGGGGGTGATCACCCTAGAGAGCCTCCCCTGAGCTCCACTCAGCAGCTGCTCCTTTTCCTCAAGTAGCACCCTCCCCCAATCTTAAACTGTGTGCTAGCTTGCTGTAACATCTCCTCAGGTCGTGTGCCACCTGGTTTCCCGGGGTTCTTGGGTCTCTGGCCTTGGTGCTGTTCTGTAAGATCCAGCATCTGTGAGGTGTCCTCTTGACCCCCTTAAAGGCACAGGGCCTGCGAGTTCTTTGAGAAGTTTTTGTGCCAAGCTGCCACGGGGTGCAAGAGACACTTGACTTGTTTATTTTGTATTCAGCTGGAGAGGAAGTCATTCAGAGGGCTTCCGCAGGAGATGGTGGGGCTCCTGTGTTTGCCAGTTCATGCCCTGCTTCGGCGGGTACCTTGCCTTAGCGACCAAGCACAGTTGAAGATAGCGGCTTTTGTCACTGGAAGGTCATCAGGCTGAGGAGAGCGTGATGTTTTTGTCTAGAAAGTGCTCTGGAGTGGATGTGTGTGTCGTAAATACACCGGGCATAACATAGGGAAAAGGCGACATTGTGACGAAGTGCTTGAAATTATAGAAGAAATATGACTGTCAGTCCTGAAAGTTGACTTACATTAAAATAGCTGGTGGCGAGTCTGTACGGCAAACCCGTTAGGATCCAACATGAAATGCCTGGACTATGAGAATCAGAGCATGCAGCAATGAGTTCGTGCTGGTTGAATGCTTGGATAACCACGGGGAAATAGGGCACAGGAAGCTCATGCCATGATGTGGACCCTCAGCCTATTGGGTGAGCTGTGCTCCGGGAGGGGTGGCTTTTTGCCTCTGTATATGGCTCTCAGATGTCTCTGTGTGGCTCTTCAGGCTTTTCCCCTTTCAGCCGGCCCGGACTGCAATCCCACGCAAGGCTGGGGGCTTAATCACAGCTCGCAGGCAGAACTTGGGACTGAAGGCAACGGGAGGAGCATGTCACATGGAGGTTTATGAACAGGAAGATTCCAACTCCCTCTACTAAAATGGTGAAGACTTTGAATGGCATTTTGGGCGAGCTGGTTTAATAGTGAATAAACAGCTATTTACTAGCTGGTGTAAATAGAAACCTGCCGGGTGCTGGTTTCCACGCGTTTAGGAAGGAAGCTAGATTGCTGTAGTGCTTCCCCGTTCTGCTGCAGATTAGCCGTAGTGACTTACAGGATGGTCTGAGTGTTTCTCTGTTGGCGCTCATTGCCAGACAGGAATGTTGGTGGAGAGTACACTAGTTAAAGGGACTACCAAGGCCGGAGGGCTGCCCCCTCACCCCCTTGAGGAACGTGTGACTCCATTAGCTGCCGTGAGCGATGCTGCATTAATCTCCGTGATCGCGGTTTTGGTGCCTCAGTGCCGTGGTCCAGTGTTTGGAGGGCTGCACCACAGGACTCGTGTCTTACCAGGGACGTGATGCCTACGTGCTCTTTGCAGCACCGTAACTCCCACCATGTCCCAGAGCTGGCTGCCATATGTTGCCATGCAAGACGACGAAATACTGTACATACCGACACAGACACCCCCCCCAAAAAAAAATCCGGGAGAATAATGGCCTTCTCTTTAAGACTGGGTCATATCCGTGACATGCCTGAAAAGTTGCAACTTACTTTTCTTGCGGAGTCGATGTTCCTGTCTATTGGATGAATGCCGGTCTTTTTCATGTTCAGTGTCTTCTGAAAGAAGCGTTTGACCTCGTTTTGAGCGAAAAGAGAGCCTTATTACTGCATCACTTAGTGTGGCAAGTTTTGACTCAGACCCCTCCTGTTTTGTAATGCCCAAGTCTGCCCTTCCTTCTGTAAGGGCCTCTGTGGTCTAACTGGCTGATTCATGCCTGTCAGCTATGGCTTTGACGGGCCCCCTGATTATGATGCGTTCATCTCTCAAACCTCTGTTCCATCCATCCATCCATCCATTTTCCATATGTCAGTTTTCCTGGGGATGGATGGAGAGAATCCAAATCAGAGGTACTAGTTTAAACTTGCGCTCTCTATGTCATGTGACGATCAAAACTGTGCATGTGACGTTAGTGAGAATAACCATCCGGGAGGGACTAAGTAGGAGGGAGATCATAACTGGTTAAAAATGCATGAAGGTTTCCAGTGTTTCAAAGGTTTCACATTCTGCGTAGGTCCAATTTTTGTTGTAGCTGCTACACCAGCCAGAGTGTTACTCCTTTGATTCCATTTACAGTACGTTTCATGCAGATTCTGCTGTACCTTTAGGTTCTGTGTTGAAGGTTCTGGGTGGTCCTGTGTCACACAAGGGTGCTCTCTTGTCGTGCTGCCACCATGCCGGCACGGTTCCTGTGTGGCATTCTGGATTCTCAGTTGCAGTTCAGGATTAATGCGATGACCTCTGACCCCTATTCTTGAGGAACACTAATCAGTAGACCCCTTGTTCTGCGAGCTGTCAGTCTGAACAGTAAGTACTCTATAACCGGTGACTTTTGGCTTCCTCTGCTGGGATCTGCCGTTTTCCCCATATGCCCGAGAACGATCTGCAACATCCATGGCGACGTGGATGTTTACGGCCGTGAGCCGGTGGCCTTTGTGCAGTCTCCTCCACTCATGTTGTTCTGAGCTCCTCGGGATGCAGAGTGAATCTGCCTGTGTCCACCTGCTGCTCTCCTGGCATCCACGCCGCCTGTTCCTTCTGCCGCCTCTCTCCGAAGCGTCCGGCCCGAGCAGCTGCCTCATAGCGTCCGGGTTCGAGCCAGTTAGCCCAGGCGTCGCCTGACCCCTTTTTCTGTGTGCATCTCTGCTGCCGTTTGGAGCCTTGGGCAAACACGCCTGCGGATGACCGGTGGGACAGGAGGACCGTCTGTAGAGGATGGAATGGGGTTGAGATAAAAGGAGGTGGCTGTCTATAGTGTTTTTCCACTAGTGTTGAACTGCAGCAATAACTACAGTTAGCCTTTGGTTAAAATGCTTCCAGTGCCTCTTTTTGGCTCTGCAGGCATCGAGACGAACATTCAACTGGCTGGTTTAATTTACAACTGCAGCCTACTCTGAGCCCTCCGTTTCCCTGCCTTTACTGCCTGGTGATACCTCCTTTTCTCCAGAATGTTCTTTGGCTGCTTTTAAGCTCACAGGGTCCCGTAAGAGTCAGCTGCTTCATGGTTCATCACAGTGGTTCAACACCAGCGATCGGCTGTCAATCTGTGGAAGAGCTGGTAGTAGATTTAATAACGTCTGACTTTAAGGTTTTTAACTGTACGTGCAGCAGGTTTGTGTAGAGACGTTTTAGCTCTCAGGTCTTTAAATGGCTGCTGTCTGCGGAGTGGGAATTTGGATGAGTGCGAGACACCTGGACACTCTGTCCCAGCGCCAGGGTCAACGTGTGGATGGAAATGGCGAAGGTGAGGATGCCCCCACTCTGGAGTCCTCCGGAGGACGGCGTCACGCTCTCCTCAGCACCACTGACTCGTTTAATTTGCCCATCCATCCTTCCAGTGCCCGTCCCCAGTGAGCCCCACGATATAGCTGTAAGCTCCCATGCACACAGAGACGCGCACGACCGCCATGGCAGCAGTTCTGCCACGGCCGGTGGGGTGGCGGCGGTGACGAATCGACTGTCCGAGTGGCACGAGAGCAGCCCCCCCGCCCCACTGTGGGGGTAGATGCACTCTGCCTCCTCCCCCTCACTCCACCCCCCTTCCTCGGCTCTGGGGGGGTGGCGGCTCTCCGCGGGGCACGCGCGATGGCTCCTCCGAGGCTCCCGCGCAAAGCCATTTCCCGCGCTGTGCCGGACAGACCTTCTCCCGTGGAGGGATCCTGCGTGAAGACGCGGAATGAGGCTGGGCGCCGAGGGCGAGCAGCGCTCAGAGACCCTCGGCTCCGGGCTCGGCGCCGCCCTTCACTGGAAGTGCCCCGCCACTGAGGAGCATGTCTCCCAGTATCAGGAACCTGGACTGCTTTTCGCCAATGTTGTGCCACTGTAAAGTCGCATGCACCAGCAGCACCGTCTCACTGATATTCGGATGCAAGGTGAGTGAGCACGTCGTCGTCCTCCTCCTCGCGGGGCTGTCCGAGTCTGCCCGATGGATCGGAGTCAAGCTCGCGTTAAAGCTCGCTGTCCAGCCGCTCCATCGGTCCTGACGGAAATGATGTCCAACAACTTTGCATGGGGCATCTTGGTATTTTTGGACACTTTTATGTTTGCGGCTCCACTCTCCTGCCACACCTGTGAAACGGCGTGAGCAGCCTCTGTGCTCGGTCCTAGCTGTCTGTCTACTCTGTTTGCCGCTCCTCGCTGATGCCCTGATTTATTTTCCCTCCCAGCCTGAGGAGTGCTAAGGGGAGCCACCAGGTCGCTCATCGTCATGTAACCCCCCCCCCCCCCGGGATTTCCTCATCCTGATCCCCTTTCTTCCATGAGAAGTCATCATGGGGCTATGAAGGCACCCTGCTTCTTAAAACGCGCCGCACCGGTTGCCGGGGACCTGCACATGTCCGCCAGTCAACACCTGCCGCAATCTGGTGCGGCATCCGGACGTTTTTTGCCAACGCCGTGGGCCGGGGCAGGGTGGCGTGGGGGGGATAATATCAGCTGTGGGGTGTGTTTCGAGTTTGCAGCATGTGAGCTGAAGCGCATTAAAGGTGTGTGTATGAAAACAGCCCAGGCTCATTAATAGCACAGTTTCTTAACACTTGGAAACGAACAGCTTTTCGGGCAGACTGACCCACGGAGATCTGTTTTGGCTTTTACCCCCTGTAGAAACAAGACTGCGTTATCCTCATCCTCGCAAAATGCATTTAAAATCAGATGCATGTCAGGAATTTGTCAGGTTGCTCTATCTTAAAACAACCTAAATAGCAGCTGTTTGTGTGTGTGTGTTGGGATTATGGTCGAAAGTACGTTTAATATTCACAGCAGCGTCAAGGGGACTTAAAATAAGACGGTGATGTTAATAAGACCCTCCACTCACTAATCCGAACTCATCCACACAGACAGTGTGTATGCTTTCATGTCTCACACGTGCTGAGCAGTGTGGCCTGTTTAACGGACTGTAGAGACATTTGGCTGCATTTGGTGTGTGAAAGTTTTTTTTCTCCAAGTTGTTTGTAGACTGTTTAAACTTGCCTGGGATCAGTGTTAGAGTGGAAGGACCAGAGACCACCTATCCTTTGATATAGCATCTTCCAGGTGATGCCGGTTATTTTTAGACAGTTGTTTTCTTAAATGTCATAGCAGGTTTCATAGCTAATTAACATTGGCTGTATTGTGCTGGCGCACCGCCGGTGCTGGGTAAACAGGAGGGTATTTGAAGGAAATGAATGTCTTAAGTAATGTGGAAGGGTCTTTTAGATAATGCATTAACTGATAAGACATTTGACAAAAGACCCCCGCCCCCAGCTGAAGACATGCTTGCCTGTGGCTCCATATTATTAAAGGCTGTTTGCTTTCAGGGCAGTGGAGTGTGTGTGGTGTTTGTCATTGAAATGTCATGATGAACACCTACCAGTGTATGGGGTGACAAGGCCTTCTGTTGATCTGGCCTCCCGATACCATCCCATCCTGCACTGTTGCCTTGCAATAATGCATTATTTAGCAGCAATGAGACCAAAAGCGTGAAACCTTATCTAGCTCTCGTCCGGTCCATCGGCTTGCTCTCTGCAGATATCGGCCTCCTGACGTTCTGGGGCCAGGAATCGGAGCTTTTAGGTCAGGTGAGTCGCTGGGCCCTGTGTGTCTGTGAGAGGAGACACGGCACGGCGTCTGTGGGAGATGGACGGGAGACTCCAGCGTGTGTTGGCTGTTAAACTGAATGAGATGCTTCTCCCAATGTACTTGTGGGGAGCTGCGCCTCTGCATGAGAGTCACTTTAGGTTGTGCACAGCCGTCCTAGGAGTTAACTGGTACCTGCGTCTCTTGGGTTGTTCACACATGATCAGCAGCTGTCTGTCCTTTTGGGGTCTGTGCTGTTCTGAACACAATGTCAGTAGACCTGCTAGGTAGTCTCAGTATACCTGTGATGCAGGAAATAAGGCTGCACCTCTGCACTAGGTGTTTGTGCAGCGCTTGGGGGCTGGATAATCGCAGCCTGATTGCGGTCGTCTTCTGCATTTTTACAGCACATAGTTGTAGCTGCGATTTGTACTAATCAAGTTCCTGGGGTGACCCTGTAAAAAGTGCGTCATCACTCAGGCGCTAACAGTCATCGTGGTCTCCCTGGCAGCGGTGCAGCTTCCTCTGTCCGTGGTGCCGCCATACCTCATAATCTGGAGAGCGCTCAGGAAGGCGGTTGTGTGGCAGCGCCGAAGACTGCCACCCTTGGTGGGTACGGCGAGCACTCCCCTTGTTTCCCTTTCCCGGCCCACAGGTGAGTTGCACCAGCCACCTGTCCGCAGCGCTCTACTGTGACGACGACGCATGGCGCTCGTTGCGGCAGGGCGGCGGGCGTGATTCGTGCGGACGCGCCATCTGTGCACGTATTCCAGGACCTGCGTTGTCACGCCTCGTACGCGTGCCGTCGTGCTGCCGTTTACCGCACTGTGGCGCCGGTGCCGAAAATAAGTAGGCACAACTATCTGTTACTGCAAAGCATTGTGGGGCCACCGCCAAGGAGAATGACTGCTGTGCCCAATGCCGATTCTACTGGTGGCAGCCCATGGTGAGACTTGGCCCGCAGACGGCAAACCCATCGACATCATCAGTGGGCCTCTTAGCAAGGCTTTGGCTACGCTGTCTTACAAACGGTCTCTCGCTTGCAGATGCATTATGGAAAATGGTTTCTCTGAAGCGGCTGCTCCACCTTGCACTGAGAGAGTGACCTGGTGAGTGGTAAGCGTTGGTGGCACCCCGTTCTTCAGGGGCCGGGGCTGAGATGGTGCGTGGATGGAGTGCGGCTCTCTTTCACCAGGATGTAAGAGTGATGGTACAGAATAGAATAGAGGTGCATTTCTCATGCCTTGGGGGATATTGGGTTGTTTTCACCTGCCCTGTCTTGTTCTGAGAGAGAAAAAGACTCACCGGTGTATTCAGAGGTGAGAGTATTTTTTTTTTTTGTGGTCAGAGCAGCATCCATCACTTCTTGGTCCGATTGGTTAAGGGCCTCACTTTAAGACTTAATATCGCAACTGTCTGTAGCACCCTATAAGACAACCCCATCTTTTTGAAGGTCTGAATCCACTGCTTTTGCTGTGACCCATCTACAAGACAATATTTAAATCGGCATCTAAAAATGTTGTTAATCATGGTAAGAAAAAGGTGTTTTCTTGTACTCTGACACACATTCAATAACGCTCCGCTTAAATGCTGTATCATATGAGTCACATTTACTTTTCAAAGTCATTTTAATGCTGACTTAGGTTGTTTTAGTTAGTCCTGTGATATTTTAATACTCGCCAGAAAAGCTCTAATTGACAGACTTGTCGTATTAGACAACTGCCCTTTCTTGAAGAGTTCATCAACCAAAGCTTTAGAGCGTTCCAGATACAGGCATAGATCCCTACCAGTGGTATTGTCCGCAGTCACATGGGCCTACTCGTGTCACTCTCATGTTGGGACACACTTTCGCTTGGTCTAGTGCTCGAGAAATGGCAGCTTATAAAAATGACTTGCTTTTTCTGCTGTGCTGTGACTGTAGACCATTTGATGGGAGAAGTGAGATGCTCACTGATGGTAGAGGAAATGTGATGGACATTTAGTGAAAACCTTTTCCTAGAACAGCCGTTTACACTCTGTTTATGGCCGTTTGATTCATCTTGGCGTATTACAGCTTCTGTTTTTTTTTAATGCCAACTAGAAAGGATGGTTTGAAGCCTGGAGTGTTTGAATCAGAACCCGGTCCTCGGCAGGCGCTGTGCTCACAG
Organism: Gymnarchus niloticus; assembly: GCA_009936485.2. Taxonomy (NCBI): domain Eukaryota; kingdom Metazoa; phylum Chordata; class Actinopteri; order Osteoglossiformes; family Gymnarchidae; genus Gymnarchus; species Gymnarchus niloticus. Next base: position 2,318,232 of record JAACJT020000028.1, on the reverse strand, counting down.
CTCGGTAAATATGGCCGTTTTGTGGAACGAGGCTCCTCCCTGCTTGGGAGAGCCGGTGGTAAGGCCCGGCACAGGTGAACCTACAGAGCAGCAAACGGCCCCCTTGTTAATGATTTTATTTTACAAAGAGGGGCCATGCAAGCTGGACGACAGCCTTTGATGTTGTCGATTGGCCCATCTTTTTTGGAGGTGGCACGGTGTGGATGGTGCTTGGTGTCCCACTCGAGCAGACGCTACGTTGCCTCTTTCAGTCTTCGGTGCAGATGGTTTGAGAGCATTTGATTGGGAGGCATACTCAGGCTTTGAAGGAGAAGGTCGATTCCCATCGGTGGAGTCGGAGGCCGCACGTGCAGGATGTGTCAGTGTTTGTGAGAGCAGTCAGTCCGACCGCAGGGAGCGGATTCAGCCGAGTGATGCAAATTCACGCTGGTGAAGCGTCCATGTCAGTGTGACGGAGGTGAGAATGTGCTGGCTGCAAGCTGGCCGTCGTGTAACGCCGCATGAGCGCTCATGCTTTATCGCATGCCTCTTGTAAGTCACGGTGGCCCCTGTCATCCCCGTAGCTGGAATAACTGCTGACAGCTCTTTTCAGATGTTCAGTAAAGGGCAGCTCACCAAGGTTCTACCTTTTGCTTTATTCCAACCTATAGACCATTTGTGAGCAGAGCTGTGAGCAAGACAGGTCTCTCACTGGCTGCGTCCGCACAGAGGCAACGTGAGTCGAGGCTGACGGTTAAGTGTTTAGAGCCCACGCTTGTTAGTAGAGCACCGGACGTCTTTTCTGAGTTCCAGCTCAGCTGAAGGCTCCAGGCTCTGAGTGACACCTTTCGTCCTGAAGCCTGATCCAATCACTAGCCTTATCACTTATCACAGCTCCAGCATGTACCCTTGCATATGGTTTAATATTTTAGTTTGTGTAGTAGGAAGGGCTGTCCTCACTCTTAAAGGGGAGCAGAGTCTTGACCCAAAAGCCACCATGAGAAGGCAGTTAAGCTCAAGCTCTGGTCTCAAATAACTCCTCTCTTTGGAGCCCAGCTTGAATCTCGACCGAGGGGCTGCCATCTTAGAAAAACTCAACAGAGCACCTTTACAGTATCTATTAAAAAAAAAGTGGCCTATCTTTACGTTTGCGTTTATAAAAAAAAAAAAAAAAACAGCCCAGCCTGAACCAATTCAAATGAAAATGTAGGTATTTTGAAAGGTGAATTGATTTTTTTTTTTTTATAGACTGCAGGAACCCTAACTCTGCTCTGTAGTTACACACGCTAGGAGTTTCTCAGTCTTTCTGGACTAAAACATCTATATACAAGTATGTGACTCTGATGTGAAGGATCACTGTTACCTTTTAATAGATGCAGACAGTCCGATGTGACTGATGTCGATATGCTGTCAATCTGGACGCCCCCCCCCCCCCCACAGTGTGTGTGCGCGTCTGATTTTTGTGTGTGTCTGTGTGTTTGTGTTATGCAGACCTGCTGTCCTTCTCCTAGCTGGTAGCAGCTAAATGAATGGGGTTTTGGTAATTACTTAAGCTCCCTTTGCTGATTCCCTCATTTCCCTACAGGGATTGGTAATGTGCCGTCTTGTCTCTCTCATCTCCATGTCTGCCAGGTGATGGATGTCAGGACCGTGTGGCAGGTTTCCGTCATCATGCCACCGGCAGTTTCCTTAACAGGGTCCGCTATCTTCTGATGCCCGCGTGGCGGCCCTCGCCACACATATACGCAGCTGACACTGGCTGTGCGCTGTGTCCCTGTGTTCCAGGTTGGGTGGGATTCACAGGGCATCTGCTGCGAGGCGCTGACAGCCCTCTGATCTGCACTGGGGGGGCCTAGCTTTATGCAGAGGTGTGTGGATGCAGACAGGCTGATAAACTCGCCTAGATTTGTCTGTAATCGGTTTACCGCTGTCCTCGCATCATGTGAGGGCTTTATCACAGCCTGCGCTCATCCAGCAGCTGCTGAACGAGCCCAACTGGCAGGGCCAACCAAGGGAGGTGCCCAGGGGGCTTCTGGGATACGTTGCAAGTGAACAGCAGTGACCCCAACTCAACATCAACCTGTAAATCTGAGTCACTGCCACCCACTGGCTCACATTGGAAGCTTGTGGCGTGTCGTGGCCTGGAGTGCACGCCCTGCTTGCCTGCTGCCTGTTTATCTGAAGCAGTGAAGCTCTTGTCTGCTTGGCACAGCTTCAGAAGGGTCATTTTACGTTAGCCACGTGCAGCTAATTCTCATATTTTCCTGGTTTACGCTTACGCTGGATGCTGTGACTGTATCTGTTAGCCATCTGCTCATCCAGTGGATCCGTGTCACGGCTGACCTGTGTATTCCCCACGCTGGTTTCTGTATGCACGCCACCCTCTCAGCTCTGGGTTTGGGCAGAGAAAGGCAAAGCTGGTGGCATCGCAGTTCGCTTGACACCAGGCAGTTTGCCGCTTTATCGGGAGTCTTATAGTTTCCAGAGCCTCCATTATAAATCCACAGAGTGTAAAGTAGGGCTTGTGCATATTGCACATTTTCTAGGGTCTTTACCTGCACGGTTGCTTAATGTGCTGCACAATGTGACCTTTACTTTCAAGTCCCAAAAATCTATCTTTAATGTTAGGTGGTTAAATTTATCCTGGGGGAGTCCCCAGAGGCCTTGTCTGGGGAAAAAATAATCACACAGATTGTATGTGTTGTCCTAAAATGGAAATGACTGCACTATTTCTGGCCATGTGACCCAGTCATAATGCAAGGTGTTAGTTTGCTTTTGCTGGCATGGTTCGGAGGGACATTTTTAAGAGTTTTCCATATGGGAACAGGCTGTTCCCTTGGGAGCTTTTTCTCTGTAAATGGAAGAGAAACAGCCCATGATCTTGAAGCACGTAGAGGCTACATGCTGTTTCCCTCGATGGCAGGCTCCAGGACCCATGCGGGAGTTTGATGAAAAGAGAACCACCAAATAAAATCGGGGGGCAGTCGTTACCCTGCAGTGGTATAAATTGGTTAGACTTCAGTACCCGAGCACGACTGACAAAGCGTTCTCATTACTTCTGTGATTCTGGAAGTTGAATAAAACTGTAGGTCTGCTTGTCATATTTCTAACCAGTCTAAAGTGTACTGGTCCAGTGGATGTTTGGACCGACTAAAGATCAGCTAGTACTGCTGTTTTTCCAGGTTGTGTGATAGCCTGAATTTTAATCGTCATGTGTCTGATTAAATGGCAATACTGAATATAATCCCCCCCCCCCCCCACCCCGTCTCCCAGAAATACAGGTACCAAGATGAGGACACAACGGCCCCCCAGGAGCATGGCTCACTGCAGAGGCCTGAGGCAGCACCGGCGTCCGACAAGAGCGTCCAGCAGACGGACAGCACTCACGCCTTTGTCCCCCACACCCACGTTTCACCCATGAAGGTAGAGGCTGGGCCCGTGGCCTGTCTGTTCATCCGCCCATCGCAGGTCTCATATCCCATCTGTGTGTCCCATCAACCCCCATCATGCCTGGGAGGTGCCCTGTCATGCACACACGCATTTGCCAGGTGTGGTTCAGTACGGCCTGGGGTCAGTCATGAAATGGGTTTAACAGCCGGGGCCCTTTAAGAGAAATTAGCTCCAATTCTGCCCTGTCATTATTCTAAGTTTAACTGTTTTATTTTAACATAATTATTATTAAAAACATTTAACTTTTTTTGCTTTTAGAATGTTATATTTGGGGAATCTGCAGATATTTCATTTCATTTACTCTTAACCGTTATGATGATCTACTATACTCTGTGTAGATTTTCAGCTGCCATTTTCTCCTCTTAGTTCAGCTGACAGCACAGGCACCTTGAACGCAAACCAAAGCCCCATGTGAAAAGGCAGTGGAACGTGACCGCTTCTCTGCTGACGTGGATGGGCTGGGCACCTGCCTCTGGTCCCTCCGTCTCGCTCTTGGCACACGTTTGGTTTCGGTTCAGAGGACCAGGCACCTCGCAATTCGGCAAAATATCCTGGCCGCTGTGGGTTTTGGCCGGTTTGCCGAAGTAGAACTCTGAGAATAGCAGAATTGGCACGTTAGGTAGGAGCTCCGGCTTGGTAATCCACACCAGACGGTTATCCACATTCTTTGTGTGTGTGCTGTAAAAACCACTAGGGTGGGTGACGCGTGCCTTTAGAAGGAAACTACAGTCTGCAGGAACAGAGAAATGCTGTTGGTTTCCGTGAGAATAGGTGGAGCAGTGTTACCCTTTGATCACCTAACCCTAATCCCTTCGCTATATGTCTCCAGTGTAGGTCTCAGCATAGGTTCCTGAAAATGTTTATTATTATTTGACATGGTGATTTGCTAGCTGCCGTAATATGTTGAAGTGCACCTGCAGATATAATACAAGGTGAATGTAAGCATTTATTTTCATCAGATTTCTCAGTATAAGTAAATATTGTATCTATAGTATATATTTTCTGTTATCCTTGCTAGTCTAGTTGATGGTTGTGTCGTGTGAGGATCTACATGGGGATGGTGGCTAGAGGTACTGTAAGCCCGCTCATCTAATCGTAACCGCAACCCTGCCACCGCCTGACCGTCATGGACCACACACTGCCAGTGATTGACCATAGCCCCACATGAAGCCCAAGGTCGTGTTACGACTGTTGCCCCTAGGAGCTGTCCCGCTCGGGAGGCAGCATGCGTCATCTCCCTGGGCTTCATGTCGTTCCCACACCTCTCCTTGGCCTCCCGAATTGTTCTGTCCACCTCAAGGCTCACGTCTCTCTCTGGCTTCCTACCCAAATGTGGATAGTCACCTCACTGCCGTGTCACCAACCAGTGTCTCACAGCCTGCGATGGTCTCTGTGAACAAACATCTTATGCATACCTTTATGAGATAATGCAGAGCAATAACCGAAATATATTTACTGAGATTGTTTCCAAATTTCTGATAATTGGTAATGATCATTGGAAGTTTGTGTGGAACACTTCCTAGCATTCCTTCCATATTCGGTGTATGATTCTGATTAAATGTTTAAACTATTCCCATCTCACTTGCTCCACCTTGTGGTCAGTGTCAGTACCTGCCTCTATGTGCTGTGCACAACTAAAAGACAGATCAGCTTACCCACCACATTAACATCTTGCTTGCTGGACCGATTCAGGTTCTCCTGACTATTGTAAACAGAAGTTAAATAGAGCTGTTCTTCTCCCAGAAGCAAGGTTGTGTACTCTCTGCCAAAAGGGATACTGCTCAGATCTCTCTTATACGCACAGAGTCCAATGAAATGCTAACTTGTATGATTCTTCCAGATTATAAAAAACAACAAATGCAGAAACAAAGATGGTTGCAGAGCTTCTCTACCCCAGTAAACAGACACTGTATTTGTACTCAGACACATCCACAGACTCTGTAGGGACTTGTGTTTTGGGACACTTCCCTCATGAATGCATAACCTTGGTGCAGATAGACACACTAATTGCTCAATTGTTTCGTGTAAGTTGAAAGCTAAGGTTTTTCGAATGTGGTGCAAATAGGGTCATCTGTGTGTTTTCCATGTGTACTGTTCCAGGGAGATTGTGCCGTGTGTCATCATCACGGTGTGGGTTAAATTCACGTTGACGTGTCCTGAGAGACGTGCTCCTGATTGATGGGCCAGCCGACAGGTGCCTGGGGGGGGCCACCCCCATGATGTAGCCTCCATGGGTCCCCGGGGTCTCTCCGTGACAGTGCCCCACGTCCGTCGAGTGAGGCAGTGGCATTGTCATAACGTGATTCTGCTTCACCAAGGCTCTGCCCACGCCGTGCGACGTTCTTATATGATATACCACCATCACGGGCTTTGTGGTTGCATGCGGCTCTGAAGCCGCCGTGTCGTTCCGGGCCACTGGCGTCCTCCCTCCTGGCACCCCGTCTCCTCCTTGGCTCGGCTCGCCCTGCCAGATGGTGCTGACATCTTGAAGCCCCCATGCTCCCGAGCGACGCTGGCCTGAGCTGCGCCCGTGACGGCCTGCAGATAAGGCTGTCAGATCCGCCGATTTTAGCGGCGCTCTGAAGGGGAGGGGAGCAAGAAGAACAAAGTCTAAAAAAGGAAGAGTGCAGTTACATGTAAAATGGGGCATTTGTTTGGGCCTCTCTGTGCCTCAGCCTGCATTTTCACAGTACTGATGCATCATGGGAGTCACAGTATAGTTTTATATGGACACATTAAACACCCAGTGAGGTTCCTCATGAGGTTGGTCATTTTTGTCCAGGAAGTTTTAATAGTCGTCTGGCGCCTGTGTGGGCACCCGGCCTTCAGGCCCCCTTGTGTTTTGGATCCCTACTGCAGCACACCTTTCTCCATCTCTCTGTGTGCTCTGAGGATGCATCGTTTTAGATGTGTGTCCTTGGCTTTCCGTTCTCTTGGTGAAGTGGTCCCATTCATTCTGTTGTTCCCCTGCCTTCTGTACTGCTGCTTCTCCTCAACACCATCCTGCTTGTGCGATTGGCTCCATGCTGTCATATGACCACCCTCCATTGACCACAGTGGCTGTTGTTTTTTTTTTTTTTTTTAATAGCTGTGGATGCCCAATGCTGTGTGCTGTGTCGTGCTCTCTCGTCCTGTAGTGACTAGCTCAGTTCCGTGCCCCCCCTTCCCCCTTAGGTAGAGTCCCTGGAATGTGTCTTCAATGGGCCGTCAGCTCTGAGAGCGGAGGAGATCCCCACCCCCCCCTTCTCCACCTTGTACCCTCAAGGTGACACCCTCCTGCAGGTAATGTCTCCTGTTTTCTGGACCTCCCAGTGTCACGAAATTTTGTGCGAGCCGGGTACGTCTGTTGGGTCGGTTCTCTTTCAGCTGTTCTGGTACCACATTGCTGGTGCCAGGGTAGCTGTTACGCTGAGCTTTCTGCCTGCTGCAGTATGCTTTGTGAACACTAGGTGGCAGGCTTCCCACAGTGCATGAGCAAGTCTTATTTTTTAAAATTTTTTTCTTCATTTTTACATCCATATTTTAAGAAGTTTTATGTGGTAGTTACAGTAATTTTCAGTCTGGTCCTTCCAGTTGCTGATTCTGCATTAAGATTCTGGTTGAATTTTAATTTCTATTGTTATGCTTGTGTGCTTATTTTCAGACGTGTGATGTCTTTATCTAGTTTGAGGTGGGATAAATATTTCTGCCTGGCTTTAGGGCATCAACTCTAATTTAAGAGCATGGGTGGTCTAAACCTAAAGACAGACTACTGTCGAGTGATGCGGGAAGCCTTTGTCCTCTGTCCTGTGTACATGTTACCAAGGCTCGGTTATGGGCCAGGTTAGTGGGGGCCAGTATCCAGTGGCCTCCTAAAGTCACAGACCAGGTGGCCCCAGACTGCCAAAGGAAGATGAATATCGGAGCCTGCAACAATAACAGTGCAAGCTAAACACCAGGGCCTTTTGGTGTGTACAGGGAGTGTGTACTGTGCCTGCAGAACACCAGGGCCCTGATCCCACTGCATGTACAGGACAATCTTGCCAACCAGGGGCCCAGATGTTATGTACCAATATGCTGTGGTATGGGGCCTTGTGGGATTCTGATCTGGTCCTTCGTTTTGCTGACATCCCTAAAGTGCATCTGCACTCGGCTCTATCAGATTAGCTCAGCCACTGGTCTCACGGATGCATGACCGAATGTTATGGATGTCGTCTTCAGAAGAGAAGCGTTACTTGAGGACTTGAGCTCACACCATCTGGGCCTTCACTGAGGCATTTAGGGTCCGCTTTTGACCCACAGTCCGGCTCTGCCGTCCTAAGACTTTGGTTGAATTTTTGGTGATATGCGCTGGTATGTATGTGTTGGCTTAAACATGGCATCATAAATGAATTCTGCTTACATGAGTAGATCTGGGGTTCCTGCTTTTTGTTCTGTTGTCAAGGTAACTAGCTGTTGACTGTGGCGAGTGTCGTTTATCTGTTAATGCTAATGAAATAATAGCCAGGATTAATACGCTGGAATAGTTAGGATTTATATTTTTGACTATGATTTTTTTTTTTTTTTCTTCCCCCTTCTGAAAGACTGACATCCATTGTAAGAACAATGCAGCAGACCCAGACTTGGCAGCTTATAGTTCCCGCACTTGCTGACTGAATTGTATTATCAAGACTCCTGGATTAGACTAAACTCGTGTGTTGAAGGTGAATTGTAGTGAGGACCGACCTGTTACGTTTTCCTGACTTATCCCTTAGCGCCATGCTAACAGGGTATATCAGTGTTTGTGCTCCCCATCTGCTTACCATGTGAGTCACATGGTATCCCGAACGAGGTGTACATCGTGCCTCGTGCGGTTACCTCTCAGATCCTTTGGGAAGCTGTATTTGGAGGGCTTGTCAGGCAAGTTAAACTGTTGCTGTTCATATCCTCTGTGTTATTCACTTTGGTTTAACATGTGACCTGACTTGGAAAAAAAAAAACTCAATTATTCACCGTTACATGTGAATTCGAAAGCGTTTTCTTTCAGTGAAAATGATTTTATTTAAAATGCTTATGGGATTTTTGGGGTATTATGTGCTTTGCCACAATTTCAGGTAAGCTTCAAAATCACTTTATTGTGCAAAAAGCTTTCTAGCTGGAAAAGTGAAACCAGTAGGATAGTACACTGCTCAAAAAGATTAAAGGAACACTTTTTAATCAGAATATAGCATCAAGTCAATGAAACTTCTGGGATATTGATCTGGTCAGTTAAGTAGCAGAGGGGGTTGTTAATCAGTTTC
>JAACJT020000028.1:2275347-2300538 GCA_009936485.2 Gymnarchus niloticus | reverse complement strand
GTGTTTTCTCTTCCACTGCCCTCTTTTTACCGCAGAAGCTGGAAGAAAAGTTTGTGTCTGGCTGTCCGCACAATTGCGGACCCCCCTTTCGGCCCCGGGGGAGGGGGGCCGCCGTCTGTCACGCGTGAGACATGCTAGCATCCGTGTGGTACGCGAAGCGGATGGGCCGCCGCCTGATTCGGACCATTCGCAGGACCCGGAGGCTGCACCTGTTGGTAGGTCTGCGATGGGGAGTATGGGAGTGCAGTGGGTACCCCCTCGGTGGGAGGCGTCCGGATCGAGGGGTGCCAGTTGATTACAAGAAAGAGTCGGAGATGTCATTAGCTGCCGGGGCAAAGCCAGGGCTTTTGCTCGAGCGCGGCACTCCTTCACGCTCTTGCCGTTTCCCTGCTTCATGATGCTGAGGATTTAATCTGGCAGTTTCTTCAAACGTCCCTAGAAGAGAAGCATCGGGGGGCTGGGGAGGCTAGGTGGAGGCTGGGTGAGCTGTGGCGTAGCATTTCCGAGGACCGAAATGACATTTTTTTTTAAGGAGAAATGAGTCAGTGTGGGGCTTTGGTGTGTGCTTGACTGACCTGTAATGAGAGTGCCAGACTGATAATGGACCGCTCATTAACTCGGTTAAGTACGGCTGACACTTGCGGTTCAGATCTTTCTGTGTGTGAGAGAGAGCGAGCCTCTGTTGTCCTCTTTACAGCCGTAAAAACCATGCAGGTGCTTACTGCTTGCTGAGCAGTGTCTCTTTGGCTTAGTGAACCATGAGTCCCCGTGTGGTGCCCTTTAAGAGGATCCAGACGATGTTGCGGTACGCAGCGCAGGCCGCGGTGTCTGTCACGACTCCTTGGTTCCGTTTGCATGCATACCCCATTAGATAGCTCCCCGCAACTTATTACATACTTCTCTCTTTCTGCAGTCAGGGGTTTGTCTGCTGTGGATGACAAATAAATTTAGTTCTTGACAGGACCAGCTGGTCAGTTTGTTTGGTTTGGTTTTCTTTATTCCATAATTCTGGGCTCCTGTGCAGTGTTTACCCCCCTCCTTCTACTTTCCGTTTTAAACAGCTGCATAAATGAGTTACTGAAAACAGGTCTGGCGTGAAATCTGATGCTGTCGAAAGCAGTAGGGACCCTCAGAGAGATGAATCTGCTCGCGAGTTTGAGTTCTAACGTGAGCCTCAGGATGAGTTTTGGCTCCTCCTGGCTGGCGGGCTGATATCAGCTCTGAAGGCAGTTCCCATCATAGCTATGCCTGGTGCATTGGCCCGGTTAATCCCAGAATGTAGGCTATGGCCTGGCCAGTTACAGCGAGCTTCCCGCTCCTTTTTCCTCAAGCTCCACTGAGCGTGGTTTTAATGGTGACGTCTTCTGTCGTTGTCGTGATGGGTGTTCATGAGAATCTGGCATCAGGGTCTGGTTCACGGGGTGTGGGTGGGGTCTCAGAGGTGCAGCAATGCTGCCGCACGTTTGCCCTAATGACACACAGAATCAGAGCTCCGTGCTTCCTGATGCTTGTTGCGTGTCTTTTTAGCTGTGATAAGCATGGAATCCTCCACAGGAGTAAGGTAAACTGCTAAATCCATGTATGGTCCAGACTGGCGTGCACCTTTTGGAATCATATTTGATCACTGGTTGGCTGATTAATGCATAAAGAGGTAGAGGATGGTGGTTAAGGGATGAAGAGTGGCCAGTATTGGGAAACGGACCAAAGGAGCTGAGCCCCTTATTGGGAGATTTGCTGTAAACGCACCTGTTTGTTGCCATTCTGGTTAGCAATATTAGCATCTGTTGAATGATACCCAATTAAAGCAAACCCATGTGAACCTGAAGCCCTTACTCTAAAGGCAATCTGTTAAAACGCAGCTCTCATTTTTGCCGCAGAAATCATGCAAATAGCACCTGTACTCGAGTTAATCTCATACCAGGGCTCCAGATGACACCTAAAATGGTCTAAATGCAGCTAAATTTTAAATTTTGCACCTAGCTTTTCCTTTCCAGTGATCAGTTGCAACTGCTCCCCACAAACAAAAAAACATTAAAAAGGTGTGTGTAGTGTGTCATCATGCTGTGCTGAACTGTTTAACCCTGTGGCCAGACAGGAAGTCAACTTATTGTGGCAGCAAAAAAAGTAGCAGGAAAAGAGATGAAACAATTGAAAATACAACTCAATGAAGTTTGCAGTGGAAGAAAAGCCATTGACGAAGTTTAACTCCCAAGGTTCTGTTGAAGTAGAATGGCATGGATGTGTACATGTAACGATAGCTAGAACAGAATTTTCCCAAGTCAGAAATAGGCAGTACCCTAAGTGTAGCAGCACTAGAAGACTTAAGGGCAGTTTATACTTGACGCCTACCCAAGATGGCTGCCTCTTGTGTCCAGCATTCATTTGATGCGTAATTTGTGCAGGTCCCTTGAAATAAGTGCTACGCGTACACGGCTTGCAATATCAGCAAAAATCATGGGGTCAGTTTGGCCAACTTCAGTCAAGAGACGTCAGCAGCACATTTGCTCAGAGACACTTTTCGACACGGTTAGAACTTCTTAGGAGAAGCTCATTGAGCACGTAAAATCGTCCACATCTTTATGATGTTACATCACCTCTCCACAGCCACAAGCAGGGCTGTCTGAATAGTTGGCATCAAATCGGCAGCATATAAAACATGGATATGGAGCAAGTTCGAGATAAATGCCATGCGTTTGTTTTTCTCCAACCATAATGACCTCTTGCAGTGCCCCCGGCGGACATACCTTTTAGTCCTCCTCTTTGATGTAAATTACCCACCCAAGTATATACACCAATGCCACTTGCATAGCAGCAGCAAGAGCAAATGTTGTGTCTGGCTGAGTATAATCCAGACCTTAGTGATGATCAGTAAGGAGGGCTCCTCACTTCAGGTTTTTGATCCAGAACCCACTGTGAAGGGCTATCTATCAGCAAGTAAAAAGAATAGGACGGTCCAAACTCTACTGGCTGGCCAAATGACAATGACATTCTAATGGTTGGTGACACTGGCTGAACTTGAGGAAAAGGCTAATTAATAAACAACAACCTGTGCATGGCTTTTGCATTCTTGTATTTATTACATAATACAAGACAATACAAAAGACATTGCAGACAATGATAGGCAGAACAGACAGCACAGTGACTTAAATATTTACGTATATATCATTTATTTCACATTTAACATAGATATTGGCTCGTGAAAATTTGATTTTGGCCCATAAATATTTCGGATTTAAGGTTTTTATTTTGTCTTGCGTACTGACCGAGGAGCCTTGGGCTTGATCTATATTTTGCTGGCTGTGGCACTCTGTTCCCTGAATGATGTTCCTAAGAACCACTGGGTGCTCATCTCGGCTTAAGATTGTATAGGGTCTCCTCAGGACCTCATTGACAGAAGGTAGAACAAAATGCACCTGGCCTCCCAATCAAACTCTAGCTAGGGTCTGAGCTGTTTTCGACTCGCTCTGTCCTTGTGCTGTACCGTCAGCTCAGTACCCTGGGGCTGCTGGTAAAGTAGGCGGCAGTGAGGACAAGGCCCAGGGGACACAAAGTGACAGTGTGTGGAAAGATAGCCTTGAAATGAAAATTAGGCACATTACCTATAGGACCTTAATACCTTATTACCTGTACTTTAGGACATGTAACTCCTTACCTAGAGGAACTTACACATTCCTTACTATGTGTACCTTAAGACATATACCTCCTTACTTAGATACTCTTAACCATACCTTACTACATGTGCCTTGGGACATGTACTGCCTTACCTATAGGACTTTAACCATATCGTACTACCTGTACCTTATTACGCGTGCCTCCTCAGCCCTAGGACGTTACCTACACCTCGGTGCTGTCACCTCTGTGGGAAGTGATGAGAAGAGAGCAGCTAATGAGTGCTCAATATTTAACTGCTAAAGGTAGTTAAGTCTAAGTCTTTGTCGATGCCCTGATATCAAGGCATCTACAGACTATAGTCTTATTTACCACAATGCTCACCAGGAAAAGTGATGGCTTGATGATGCGGAGGGGAATGTTTTTTTTTTTTTTTTTTTTTTAATCTTCATTGAAATTGTCATAGACTGTGAACTCCAATTTGAAAATATTTTCTGTATAATCCTGTTGGAATGGCCAGCAGAGCTGCCTGTCATGGCCATTACACATCTAACCATGGTTTATTGGGGTCTAGGGTTTGCCTTTACTGATGTTCCAGATGGGGTGGGGGAAGGATCCGACGGCACATAGGCGAGAGAACACAAACCGCAAAGGCAGCTGGGAAGAAACAGGCCTTTCCCACACTGTGCAGTGTTTTACTGTGGGCTGTTGGGAGACCAAAACATTAATTTATGGCCCTGAGAATGGAGGACAAGTGGAGCTAATCAACACAGGAAGCAGTGATCACCTGACACATAGTCCTAAAACTGGCCCTCATTCTCCTTACAATGGTCCCACCTAATGTGCAGATGTAACAAGTGTACAAAGATCATTTTGGAACAGCTACTTAAAAGTAATGGTGGTAGGCAGCTCTAAGCACCCATAGTGCTGAGGATATAGTGGCAGTCTGGGAAGCCTATTGTTTGCATTTCCTGAATGCTGTCGCGGCCTTTTTCCTGCTAGTTTGTTTCTGAAACTTTCGTCTGGCTGGTCACATGTTGGCCTTTGGTCTGTTGTGTTGGTTACTGGATCACAAAAGGCTTGTGTGAATTAGATTTCAGGTCCTGCCTTGACTCCCTGCCCTACCAGGCAGTATCCCAATGAATGGGTCATAAACCCAGGCCTGGACCCACACTCAACCATATCTGATCTTTGGCTGCCAAACTCCTGATCTAACAGCTGAGCTTCTACACATGAAACTTCTTTGGTGCCAGCTTTTCAGCTCCCCACAAATCATAGGTGCCATCCCCAGCCTACCTCTGTGTGGCTGCATATAATCCTGTAGAAACCAGCATGCGTAAACCGAATAAAACTGACAGAACATCCATAACATGTAAATAGACACTTTTGTCAGCAGGACAAGATGCTGAATTGTGGCATGCTGAAAAAAGTCACTTTGTGAGGAATAGTCAGCATGGATAGCTGTTAGAACTTCCTTACCGTCTAAAGAATACCAGGCCTTCAGTTCGGTTCATGTTAATTGTGTATTAATGTCCATCTGCGACTCATAATTGACTCTGCTGGTCCATGTCCTATTCATTTCTGAAGTGCATCAAAGTCAGCAAAATGAGTGCAAGCTGTTTAGAAAGCGGATGTGTGACCTGCCCAGAACTTCCTTGAGGGTGGTTGTTTTGCAGAAGATGACCGACTGACAAAAAAACACTCCAGAACAACCCGCCCCGCTCGGTCCCAGCATGTCATCCACCACTGTGCCCTCTCTTCCCGAGTCACCGAGGGAAGGAAGGATTAATTGTCATGCTGCTGGATGACAGCAACAGTGGCTCCCAGCTGGACTGCTTTAAAATCTCTGGGCGGTGCTGTCTGGACCTCGGTGCTGGTGTCATGAAAAATAGATGCTGTGCGTTTGTGTTTAATTGGGAATACATTATTGATTCACTGCACTGTGTTTAAGGTCAGATTTGAGTTTGCCTTTGCCTGGGTTCCTCTGTGGCCGTTCTCCGTAGACGTGGCCGTGCCTTCAGGTTTAAGGCCGACAGTGGTTGGCAGAGGAGTACATAAAGTCTGTAAACTGTATGCGGGGCCCTGTTGGTGACAGTTTCGTCGCGGTTGTAAGTAGATGTGCTGACTCTCTGGAGTGCGGCCCGTGTTTGCTCGGTGACAGGTCTCTCGGGCAGTGGCACTCGCGCCTGAGCTCATGGAGTAAATGGAGCCCGCAGTGAGCAGCCAGGCGCACGCGTGGCGGGGATCTTTGCTTGCTCCCTTTGATGTGAAACCAGTTGCCATGGATTTGTTCCTGGGGGGACGAGCACCGTGTCTTCCGGTGGCACCCGCTACCTTATCTGACACCTGTGGGCACACCTTCGGGGGGCGGGGGATTCGTTGAGCATTTGTCTCAGCGATCGCCGCAGAAGAAGCCGGCAGCTGAATTTGCCGTCTACTCGAGCGTGAGCTGCTATCCTTTGTTTTGTTTTTCTACCGTTTGCTTTTCAGTCTTATTTTTTTGGTCTCATGGTGCTGCCAGCTTTCCGTTTCCGATGGGCTGTGTGTGGGAGATGGCAGAGCTGCCGTGTCTGGTGGAAAACAAGCTCCTAGACTGGAGAGGAATGTCTTTTTACCTGAGGAAAATGTGGTGATCTGCCTTTTTCCCCTCAGGGGAAACTGCCTGCTACTTGTTTGCTCATTTTGTTTTTTCCTTTTCTTTTCCCTGCCTTCCCGGTTCCACAGACTGCCTCTGTCTCCCGTTCATCCAGCTTTGGGTCTCAGAGTTCGGAGATGGCAAGGCTGTAATCGTTTTATTTATAATGAAACTGAGCTGTCTTCCTGTCTGCCCGTGTGGATGGAGGAGGGATCCGGAGCTCTGTGCAAGGCTCGCTGCAGCCAGCGCTGCCCAGAAGACGTGTAGTAATACTCCGGGAAAGCAGTGCCAGTCTTTGGCGAGAGCTCAGCAGCCTGATTCCGGTGTTTCGGGTTTCGCACGGGCGGCAACGTTCTCCCGCCTGTAACAAGAGAGCCTGGTGATCTGCGCCTGGTGTCGCCGTGGAGATGGCTGCATGCACCCTGTGTCCTTTCTGATAATTGAATGCAATTCCTGGCTGCCTGTATGCCTCTCTGTCTCTGAGGGTCCCCCCCTCCTCTTTTCCCTTCTGAACAAAGGAAGCTGTCTTTTATCCCCAAGCGGGATCTTCTGTCAAGCAAAGCAGCCAGTGGGCAGCACCCAGACGAGGAGCGCTCTCCGTGTCTTCCAGTCCGAGCCGAGATGCTCGGGATAGCACCTCTTCCACATCAGCCTGCGCCTGCCAGAGTGCGGCCCATCGTCTGCTGATACCACTGGGTGGATATTTAATTTTTTTATTTATTTTAAAACCTTCAGGCTTCTGTCAGGAGTATAAGTGAATGCTTTAACCGTGCCCCTGAGGCCCCGCCCCCTCACCTCTATTGGGTCTCGCACCCCAGACCCAAAGGCTCTGGGTGGCACTTCGTCTTCCTTGCCTCACCTACCTGCCCCGAGATGAACTACATCTTCGGAAATAGCGTCTTCTATCCCCGGGGCAGCCGCGGCCACTCTGCCCACAGCCTCGGCACGGCGGCGGTTGGGGGGGGCCCCAGGCCCGGGCCCCGGCAGTGGGCTAAGCGCAGCTCCACAGAGGAGCCGCCCTCTGTCTGGCAGCAGCTCCTAGCCTTCTTCAGCCGCCGTGGCGCCTTTGCAGACTGCATTACGGCTGGGGCCAACCAGGTAACCCCCGCGGAGTGCATGCATGTGACCTACCTAGGGCGAAAGGTGATCCTGGGGAAAGCTGTCGCCCAGGGGTTAACACATGTTCGTCTGTGTTGAGCTGCTCCTGATTAGGACTGCGAGGGACCTGCACGTTCTGTTTGAGAAGCGACGGTGCATTTTGGCTGGGCGCCATCAGTTCACTTTGACACCTTTTGTGCATTGTCAGCGCTTTAAGTGGATGGTGCCAAATGGGCTTGAACACACGGATCTGCTGCTACGTCTGCCTTGGTGGGCTGTAAAACCTGAGTCTTCAGGCAGCCTGGCGCTGAGGCGGCCCCCCCTAATGTGAGGGGAGGCACCGTCTGCCCCCGCCTGCTCTGTGGTCGTGTGCTCCTGCCCTCGCTCTAGCCTACTCCCACACTCTGGTGGCTTGTGGGCCCCTCATGTGAAGGCAAACGTGCGCTGACTGCAGGTTAGGGACACCACACGTGCCTGTGGGGGGAGCGGGGGTCTGTGCGTTGTTTGTGTGTGTGTGTGTCGCACGGTGCTCAGGTACCTATATGCAGAGTGTATTCATGTGCAGGATGTTGGAAATCTTTGTAAAAAAGATGGATTTCTTCATTGGTTTTAAAGAAATGCTTTCTTTCATGGTACACTGATGGTTCTGAGGCTGCTTGGTCAGAACACACACACACACACACACACACACACACACAGCTCTGCACAGCCAATTTTGTCATGCGAGGGCTAATTGATTGTGACACACACCTTGCCTGAACAAAACTGCGGTTTCGTAGGTGTAGCTCTAGATGTGAGTCTGCATCGTCTCATGAAGCCTCTTATGAAGGGTGTAGTTAGTCATTTCAGCTTCAGACTGGCATCTTGCAAGAAGACATTAGCTATGTGATCACAATGCACAAAACCTTCAGCTCTATTACAGAGGGGGAGAAGTTGCTGTCTAGAGATTGTCATCCAGCTTTTGTTTTTATGCTGGCACCATGTGACCTGTAATTAGCAAATGGGCTCAGCTTGAGCCAAGCTTCAGCTTGAGAGTGTTGAATTTTTCAGGAGGTCTTCAGCCAGCGGGAGCCTATAGCAACCTGGCTGTTGACCGAGCCTCGGTCTGCCTCGAGACGCCCGCGTCAGCCAGCCATTCCTGCAGCAGCCACTAACTGTAACCACTGGATTCTGGGTTTCTTTGGGAAGGGGGAGACTCGTTCCTGGGTATCGGGAAGGTGTTCATCTGCAAGGTGGTCACCAGTCTGGCACACATTTCCAGGATGATTTGGTTTCCCTAGGAGCTGAGACAGACCGGATCCGTAATTTTAAACTTAGGATACCTCGGTCATCGTAAAGGGGGCCGTGTGATTGGGGGAGGAAATGAATTGCCAGAACTGAAAACCTCTCTCGTGTCACCAGTTATGAGAACGCACCAACATTTCTGGACAAGTTAATCTCCTTTACCCACAATTCAAGGCTCAGTTGTAACTAATCAAAGACATACGATTAAGATAAATAGCTGCAATAGACTAGTATTGTATGCAGACTAGACTCCTTGCCAATTTGTCTCAGTGTGTTTTGCTCTTCCTGCTTGCTTATTCCTCCTATTAAACACCTTCCCATCCTGGATAATGGTTGTTTCTCTGCAGTTCCTATCCCCTCCCCCCTTAGTTGGCTTGGTAGCACACCCCTTGTTGATCAGCTGTGTTGCTAAGCCGAAGACAGAAGGGGGGATGAAGCTTTCATTTGGTGTAATTTATTGCATACTTGGGCGCTGCATGATTGGGACAGATTAGGATCTCCTCATTGGACAGAGTTCTGTGGTATTACATCACATGCATCCTGCTGGGGGACGGGGTCAAAGAGAGCACTCAGCAGTATGTGATGTAGTGCAGTCTTGCTTTTAGGTCACATCCAGAGAAATGTGCTGTGTTCCTCCTTGAGTCTGTCTGTCCATGCATCTGTGCTTCCCGGCTAAGCTTCCCAGAGAAACGTGGGTCAGTTTCAAGCATGATTTACTGGCCATCTCATTAGCAGAAAAGCTGACAAGGTCACTTAGAAACCAAATGATTACCTCAATCAAACATTGAGCTGCTGAGGCAGGACAAGGAGAAAACCCAGCTAGAAGGGCTAACACACCTCTAAAGTTTGATGGCCCCTCTGAAGTCAGAAACTTGTACTCTGGAAAACCTGTCCAAACCTGAGTTATTGGTGATAATGCTGCCTTATCCAAGTGGGGTACCTGAGCTATTTAAGCAAAGGTGAGAATATTTAGGCTGCTTTTTTTTTTTTTGCTGTTTGTGGTTGGTATGTAAACCCTGCCTTGATAGTTATTGTGTACCCAAGACTGCAGTTTTGATGCCTGTCCTGCAGATGGCAGCGACAGTACAAGCTTCTACTTTTGGCTCTATCTGTAAAGATGTGGGTGGGGACTGTTGCTTATAGTAAATGGTATATTTTATAGTAAAATGCGTTAATGTCAGCTTGCCTTACTGAAAGCTTTTAAACTGTGTACATTACAAAATAGGATGGTTTTGTGCAGCAACCATTATGGCATTATGATTATTGTAACAATCTAGAAAATGTATTTTGTAAATAAATGTCTAACCCCATGTGGGGATGCTTTGAACCCGGGTCACAGTGTCCTTAGCGTGGTATTGGAAATATTAGCATCAGCAGTAGAGAGAGTGATTCACCTCGTATCTGTTTAAAGTTAGATGTTGGTTTCTAGCCTTCATGACCCTTACCAATCGTTTCTTTGATCAATTCATTCATTCTTGGTTTGCCTCAGTGAAAATGAGGTCAGTGGTTTGTGATATTTGGTAAGGCTGCTCTCGTCAGTTCTGCCATTGAACGATGCAAAGCCTTCTTCCTTCACCGTGGTCTTGTGATGAATCATCCTGTATCTCGTTCGTTAGTGTTGAGCAGCAGAAGTGAAGCTTTATTCACTAGGAAGAGCTTGAAATAATAGTCTCTTACTGCTTGAAATTTATTTCCATGCAACATTAATGCTGTTTTTATTAAGTCATTAAGACCCTAATTGCCCCTAATACAGACTGCTATAATAAGCATGTGGCATACGAGATCCCGGTGAAATCTCTTTGTCACAATATTGAGGGTCCTTCTGTTCTGATCATTAGTGTGTTCATTTCATTAATTAAAAATTTTTATTCGATCTCCAGTCAGTGCAGTTTACAGGAATCAGCCTCTTATTGTTATGGTAAAATTGTAAACTCAGTCATGGAATTCCACATCTTTTGAGTCTGGTTTAAAGATGTTTGGTTGGGTGTGTGTACTCTGTGTTGAGGGCTACACTCAGGTGAGTTCACTTGAGTAGATATGACGTAAGGGCCTGCATGAGCCAACAGATGTTGCAGGAAAAATGCATTAGACCTTCAGTGTCTGATCGGAGGTATTATTGCTTACTGTGCTTTTTACCATCACAATGACTAAGGTAACTGAAAGGCAAAGAACAGAATCCTGATGGTGAATTCTCAGCTGGTTTTTAGATGAAGCCTTAACACGTTATAATCCGTGTGCCTCATCGATTATTCATGCCTGGGAAAGAGCAGGCTGCCGTCATGTGCAGTGCCCATTGGAGCTCGTTAATTGGTGAGAGCCAGGCGGGATGAGAGAGAGAGAGAGAGTGAGTGAGCGGCTTTGGAGCGCGAGAGAGAAGCCCTGCAAACAGGGTGAGCAGGAGGACAGGGTTGAGTCGGTTTCCTCAACGCTCCCCACACGTTTCGCCCATCAGAGCGCGGGCCACCTGAAGAAGGCCCTCACGGTCGCCGGGGGGAATGACCACGCCCTCTCGTAACCGCGAGCCCCACTGGGGCTTGGCAGACGGGGGCACAATGGGCACGGGTGCGGCGGATAGCCGTGGCAACGTTTCCTGGAGGCTTCCTCACTCTCAGTCCCAGCATGCACAGCTTCAAGGGCCCCAGGTACCCCACCGACACCAGAACCACGAAGCGGGTCCACGCCGCTGTCAGCACCAGCGTCAAAGTGAGCAGGCGAATGGTCAGTGCGTCCAGAACTTGCACGGCTGCTACAGCTCCTGTACGCTGCCAGCCTCGGCCAGGAGCAGAGCCAAATTCACCAACCTCCGGGACAGTGTCAAAAAGAGCCCCACCAAGAGCGGGGCCAAAGTGCAGGGTCCCGGAGTCTCGCGGCCACAGAGGTCGTGGGCCACGTTGTCCTTGGAGAAGGTACGTCCTGGCGGCTGTGGAGCGAGGGTGGAGGAGCGTGGATGACTACCGTTTTCATTTATGAATAGGGTGTCACAGTTCTAAGTTACCCATCACTGTCAGTAGCTCGGTCCGTACGCCATATGAGGTGCGTATTTAAAAGCAGGAAGTCTGTGGTGCGATGTTCCTGAGGATCTCTGTTGTGCTTCACGTCTGGGCTACATGCGAAGTGAGTGAGTTTGTGTGAGGTGGCTGAATGTTCCAGAGTGTCCCAACGTCAAATACACAGACCTAGCCCCTATGGCTTCCTGGTGAGTCGTTGTGTGGTTGGTGTCACGGTTAGAAGTATGGCTCTCTAACTGATCAATATTTGTCTTTTTATTAATATGGGTACAAACGTAGTTTTCAGCTCATAGTGTAGTTGAAGTTTTAATGAAATTTCTGTTATGTATGTATTGTTGACTAAGGTTCATTAGAGGCGCTATTGAATTTGAAAAAAGGCCTCTGTCCAATAATATTGATTTGAGCTAATTTTATCCTTGTGCTTTCCATGTGTTTGGCAGTGGGTCTCCCTGTGGCTGTCAGAGGCGCTTTTAAAGCGCCCTGTAGCTTTCCTCCTCTCCGACAGGTGCAGCTGATGATACGGATGACCTTGTCTTGTGTACTGTTTGGCTCGTAGTAGTTGCATACCGTCTGTAGATGTTCTCGGAGCAAGCATGGCCTGCCAGTCTAGACCTCATCACAGAAATATAATTAGGCGGGTGACTCTTGGGGAAACAGGGTCACCAGCAGTGGGGCTGTGGTGCAGACGTGCCACTGTGGACTCCCGTGGGAAATGGGACGTGGGGTTCCCAGCTGGAAAGAAGAGGAGCTCGTTCATTTTTTTTTTTTTTTTTTTGAGTAGAAACACAAGCAGTGAAAATAGAACCATCACCCCCTGGGTTCTGCAGCCTGCAGACCTCCCCGACGTTGTCCCCCTCTCCCTTGGTGGCTCCTGTCCAACAAGCTCAGTGACATGCTGTCACTCCTGGATGTGGAGCTATGCGAGTGTCATGCTTATGCTGGGCAAATGAGAGAATATGAGCGATGTGTGTGTGTAATGCGTTCATTGACAAACATTTTATTTAATTTGTGTGTGTGTGGCTTCTCTCAGAAAGCTGTGGCAACTTTTCAGCTCTTTCTCCACCTTATGACAAGCTGTTCTAAACCGTGAGAACAATTTGCTGTTTAAAAAAAAAAAAACACGGTTGTCTTATCAGTCACGTTTTGTTTTTGACTGTCTCTAGGGGGCGACATTCGTGTAGCCGGTAGCCAGTGATTTAAAGATGTGGTTTTGGGAGAAGTGACGCTTCAGAAGCCACACCGGGTGGGACAGTCACGCTTTGCTGGTCGCCGTCTGCTTTCACTGGCTTCCCGCCGTGTACTCTGGCGTGAACCAGGCATCATAGCCACATACGGATAAGTTATCATTGTCTTACCTTTAGGCCGCTTGCTACTATTGTAATTAGTCCTGCTTCCAGTTGGTGAAGCTGATTGGTTAAAAACTCAGGGAACCTTGTCAAGCATTTGGAGAGAGTGGTATGGGTTTTAAGGTCGCTGGTACAAACTAACTTTAGGGAATCGGCAGGACCAAACAGTATTCTATATGTTTTAGTGGATCCGGAAGATGCTAGTTGATTTAATGTGGAATACAGCCATTCCCTGCAGGTCCTTGCAGAATACTCCTGAGATCTGATTCATTTGCTTCTCTGTCCATCTGCTTGGTGGGGAGGGGGGTTCGAAAGATGCTGATCCTCCCAAGTCATCCAAAGTCTGTGTGAAGTAGGATCTTCCACTGCCTAACTCATTTAGATTTCAGGGACATATTTCTCCCACTTCATGAACTGCAGATTCGTTGAACATTTAAAAAAAAAAAAAAAAAAAAAAAGTGGGGAAAATTGAATAGTGCAGCATGTTTTGGCAAAGCCTCTCAGAAAGGCTGCCCGCATGGCAAAGTGACTGTTTTGCTTTTCCTGTCGCAGCATGGCGTGCTGTAGGGTCATGCTGCATACTTGCTGCTGGTCTCTCAGGGAAGCCTAATGTTTAGTATTTTTATTTAAGATGCCATTAGATGACCAGGTCCTTGGACCTTCTTACTTGCATATCTTTATTTTCTGCACATTGATATAAACCGAATGGTACTATGAATGAGCAGCGTCTGTCTACTCAACCTCCCTCCTCCAGCCATCACTCCTGGTGCTGTGCCGAGCTCCCCCCACATTGATGACTGGAATCACGCCAGGCTGTCACTGTCTCATGACTGTCATCTCTGTCTTTGTTTTGGGCTCATGAACCCCACCGTGATTTAGCACGCAGATGCCGTCCCGTCCTCCGCTCCCATAATCCCCGTGGCCCCTGTCACGCCGCTCCCAGCTGAGACCGCCGTCACTGCCAAGCCTGCTCCACAGGTTCATTTTTTTATTTTCCTCTTTCTTTATTAATTCATTCACATGCGTTTTTTTTTTTTTTTTAACTGATCCCTCCCTCCCTCTCCTTCCTCTGACGTTTGTGTGGGGTGACACAGAGGAGAGACTTGAGGCTCTCTGTCACCTGTGTGGGGGGGCTTTTAATGGAGTCCTGGTGCACGACTGTTACATTTATTTGGGCTGCTTGATTGTGTTTGAGTTGCACCATTGCATTTTGATCGTCAAGCTTTACCGTGTGTGTGTGTGTGTGTGTGTGTGCGTGTGTGCGCGTTCGTGCTCAGATGCTTCTGTCCACGTTAATCCCTCATAAAAGCAAGCTGTGCCATTCTAAAACATGCACAGTGTACCAAATCTTTTCTTATATTGAACTGTAATACTGTTCCATGGTGTTGAGCTCTAGCACTGGGGGCCATATGGCATATACTCTCTATATAGCAGTCGTGCCATTTCTCTGTCAGCTGTTTGAATCGCTTATTCCCCTCTTTCAGGTGCTGCTAACGTGTTCCTGCATGAATGTAACCTGTTTTTTTTTTTTTTCCCCCCTCTCCTCCCAAGGTTAATCCACCCCCTGTAGTGGTGAATACGGACATTTTGGACACGCCACCATATGTAAGTTGATGCTGTTTGCGTTTGTGTCCTTCAGATAAGTGTGTAATGTGTGAATTTTGTCAAAAATTTCGGCGCAGAATGGGTTCATGGTGGTTAGTTATACCTCAGTAATGGCTCTTACAGAAGGCTTGTGAAATATGCATTTTAAAAAATAAACTGGTTGTTTTTATTTGCTAAATCTTTGACTAAACTCTAAAAAGTAGAAATGAAAGCAGTTAAACTTACTGTCTTACAGTAAATTGACTTGTATAAGTAAGACACCAAGTTTCTCTTGTTCTCCGTTCGAATGAAGGCCTACCAAAGTCATTCCTATCATGTTATTGTAGAATCCCCCCCCGCATGTGTGGCTCGATATAGAGGCAGCTGTTTTGGGGGTCTCCTGGCAGCAATCTGATAATCTCCCGTTACCTACCATTGAGTGCCGTTGTCTCAAGCTCACAGCCTGAGCTGCCTTGTTCTGTATCTTAAGAGTGTGAAGAGACCTGTGGGGTTTGTGGGACGGTGTGCAGCTGGTGTGTGTGTGTGAGAGAGACCGTCAAAGCAGCTGCCCAGACCTCAGCAGGGCTCCACCTAGTGTTTGAGACCAAGCAGAGCATCAGCTCTGGTCCATTTTCCTGTCAAATTAATGTTGCTCTACCCAAAGGAATCCTCATGTAATTTGGCTCCTCTCCGCTGTCACAACAAACGGATATACGCCATGTTTAGAGTAAACCATAGCGCAGATACACACATGTATGCAGGGCTCGAGGTGTGCGACTGACATGTTTATAAAGCAAAAAGCTTAATTGTGTCTAAGCTTTATCCTGAGTAGGTTAATGCTAATCTAGGAACATGCGGACATTTGGACTGCATGATATCTGTTCTCATGGGGCATTGCTCTCAGTTTTGTGAGCAGAGTTTATGGACAATAGCTGCTTGTTCAGTGGGTCACACGGTGAATGGGTAGGTTCAAGCTTGTAGCTCTAATCAGTAACTTTGATGTTGCATCATTTCTGTAAGGTGCCAGTCCAATACGTGACTGTTTTTAATGTCCAGTCACTGAAGACTGCTAGTTTGAAGTGACATTGTGTGTTGTAGTAGATATCCAGTTCATTTTGCTTTGTATTTTCTAGGCTCATTTGGAAACATTAAATGGTCTATAATCTGGTGAGTAAATGACAGCTGAGCTGTGCTCGGCTGAGGAACCTTTTCAGCCCGTATCAGAGGTGCTGTAGCAGCTTGATCAGATGCGGGGGCCATATGTCTACTTCCAGGAGTCCAGCGTCAGCGCCTGTCACTAGCCCCTGAGAATTTGACCATGCCCCGATCGATTTGCATGCCCGCAGCCAGCCTGATGACCACCTTGGCCCTTTAAATCAAGGCTTCCTGACCCAGTCCAAAATAACGAGATTTAAAAGGTCTTTGGTATACGGCTAGGCCATTGTTGCGTGTCTCTGTGAGGTGATTGGAGATGTTGTGGTCACATGGTTCTGCTTGAGGTTCTCTGCTGTATCTTCAAAATCAGAATTGTTTACCTTGTGTGCTCAGTGCACCCGGTTTTGAGTAGCTAGTTAATTCAGTATATATTGCTGCGGATATACCTGGCATGACACAGAGGGGGAGACGTGCACACGGCGTTAGTTTTTATACACCGTGTTAGGTCTCAGCTGGTTGTTTCAGCGGTGATCGTGGCTGTGTCTTCCAGGAGAGTGTGTGCACGCGACACGCAAACCGGCCGGGGGGCACACAGCAGGCACATAGGTCACAGCGCCACCAACAGCACAGCTCCAATGATTTTCTTCCTCGCTGACGTCTGAAATCACCACATTCATTTTGTTGATAAATCCCTAATAGGATTATACAGAAAGGGTTTTTCATTTTTAAATTCAATTTAACAAGAATGTTTTGAGCAGTTACATTCAATGCGGCCAAATGAAGAGAACGTTATTCAGGTGGGTTTGTAGAACACTCTGGACATGATTTTGCTCCTTATTCACAGCACAAGCATTGTGGGAAACTTGCAGGCCGTCTCATTTGTAAATCTGCACCTAACTGACTACGATGATGCAGCGATTGACACCCATTACCAAACAGCAAAATGACGAAATGGAATTTCCCTCCATAGTATATCGCTGGTCTGATAAAAAGTAGAACGTCAGGATACATCTCCTGGCATCCCTACCCAAGCAGCGAAGCGGTTAATTGATGGTGGCCGTCCCTCTGATCAGGATAGGGAGTGGTGGCAGGGACTAGATTGGTGGTGGTGATGGGGGAAGGGACTGGGACTGAGGTGGGGGTGAAGACTGGGTTAGGGGTGGGAGCTGGGACTTGCTTGGGGGTGGGGACTAGAGTGGGGGTGGTGATGGGGGCAGGGACTGGTTTAGGGCTGGGAATGGGGACTTGGTTTTGGGTGGGGGCTGGAGTAGTGATGTGGGACAGGGGTGGGGACTGGAGTGGAGGTGGAAACTTTAACTGGGGGTGGGGGCGGGAACTGGGTTAGGGGCCGGGACTGGGATTCATTTGGGGGTGTGGCCTGGGATGCAGGATGCGGGCTGCTCATGGAAATCAGGCTGTCGGTACGGTTCTGCAACACAACCGTTGGGCTGATTTCAAGCCATGATAGCACAGTGGCCTGAACAGCCAGGGACTCGACCCTGTTCTCGTCCTATTTGGAAGCATCGAGGTTAATCCCTGCTGGCCCCGTTCCAGTACAGGTCTGACAAGACCCACTTTCTGATGTCCTGTGGGGGGGTTCCATCACACTAAACCGACTTGCTGGATGCCTTCGGACCCCCCGTCCTCTCCACGTGTGTATCACCTGATTACTCACATGTGGCTCAGCCGGATGGGGCTGAGCACAGCCAAGTTCAAGAGTGTACAGTGGGTCTAATTCCCAGGTGTGAAGCTCAGGAACTGTACCCTTAAGCAAGGTACTCAGCCTGAACCACTTCTGTAAGGACAACCAGGTTTATTAGCAAACAAGTAAACGATAGACTTCTGGGTGTCTCTGGATGACGGCATCTGCTCTGCAGCTAAAGGGTAGTAATATCTGCCACGACTCCTGCAGTAGCACACAGGCAAGGCGTCAGAGGTGCAGTACGGCGCATGGTCTACAGCGAGTTAGGAGGCACAGCGCCCCCTGGTTTCCCGGCTGTCCTTGATCTCGCATTCCTTGCAGCTAAAGCTTGTGAATAATGGTCTCTCTGCAGCATCTCGTTCAAACCTTAACTTGAGGACTGGTACAGCGTGCACGATCGGCTCCCTCCAAGCCATGCGTGAGGCAGTCGTCCGGGGAATCCAGAGCCACATTGAAATGCACCTGTCACTCATGCGTCACCTACTGTTTTTCCAGGTTAACGGGACGGAAGCGGATTTTGAATATGAAGAGATTACGCTCGAACGGGTAAGAGAATGGCTGTCTGTCTTTAAAACGTCTGTATTGAAAGAATGAAATTGGTGCCAACTAAAATGTCCAAGTATGTTGCGATGACTATGAAAGCAACAATCTTTAATCTGAAAGTGCCCTCTAGGACATGAAGGTATGGCTTAATCATTTTGAAAGCCACCTTCCTTAGGGGAATGGGAAGGGTTTAGCTGGCTGTGATTCAATGGTATGCATAATCCACTGGTTACTGAACAAGAGTACAAGTGGTGTGTTTATTACATGCATTGTGGTCAGTTACACAGATTACTACTCACTTAGTGCTTTTTATTTTTAAACTTCATTTTGACATTTTTTGTCCCTAATTTAAAATGAAATGCATATGAATATTTTCATGGGAAGTCGATGAAGAAATGCATTTGTATTTTGCAGGCTGATTACTTACATTTTCCCTCCAAAAAATGGCTCTTGTTTCTGATTGGCCCAGGCAATGTGATGCAGCTTATGTCACTGTATATATAATACGTTTGTTTTGGCAGACTAGCTAATCCATCACAGGAAAGTTATTCGAATTCAAAGGAGAATCTGCAGCATCCCTCAGTGTTAAACAGCTCGGTGACGGGAAAAAGTTAGAGTGAGGAAATGCAAATCGGTAAACATGCATCCACTCTGAAGACAGACAGCCAATCACAAAGAAAAATCATCTCATTCGTCCTCCTGCTTCGATCTTTAACGAAGGCAGAATTCACTGTTCTTGCGCATCACTGCAATGCACGTAATTATGAAATCTAAAAAGCAGTTAAGGTTTTTGGATTTTGCCAACTCAGCACCTGAGCAGAGTTAAATGGGGGAGTTTTAGTAGGTCTTCGTGATGGATATCGAATGCTGTGAGGAGCCACCTTCTCATTTTGCGGCTCAGCTCTCCTCAACGTCGCACATTCTCCCCGAGAGAACGTTGCTCATAGAAATGATTCAGCCTGCTTCATCAATGCTGAAATGCATCAACATTGATTTTTGTTGAGGTCCCGAATCTGAGCTTCGACTGCTCTGAGCCAATAACGCCTTATGTTTCGCCTGTTTGTCCTCCTTAACGCTGTGGAGACCCTCCCAGTGTGACCTCAGCACAGGGTGGGCTTGGTCCTCCTCCGTGGCCCTCGGTCCTCCTCTCCACCCTGCTCCAACCTTATTCCCTCTCATGCTCTCATTATTAATAGCGTCATTCCCTTCCTTGCTGCTGTAACCTGTCTTTCTGCAGCACTGGGTATGCCGACCTGAGGCGGACTGCCCCACTTCCTCTATCTTATCCCGAAATGAGACTCGGTGGGGTCATCTTTGTGTTCTTTGCATCACTGACAGAGCTTCTTTGCTTGTGCCATTCTTGTTCAAGGGATAGTCAGGAAACGCTTTCGCGCGTCGGCCCTGCGCGGTGAAGTCGGCCTCGATTTGAAGCCGGTAGCTCCCAGAGAAAACGAAGACACGCTTCTGTCTCTAAGGAAATGGTTATAGATACCTGGAAGCACCAGTCAGAACTGTTTGGTTTGGATCTCAGGCACCTTATGTACAGTATTCAGACATGGTGCTCTACGTTCTTCATATGATGGCCTGAACAGATTCAGCCTGGATTAGAGTCTCACCTCTCTGCCAGTATATGACTCAGTAATGGACAGGAGTGTGCTTTAATGGTCGTCTTTGCCTTTCCTGCATGTATATATTTTTGCTACTGGACAAATGTCCTCTTTGTTGATGTTTGCCTGACGTTGTCTCTGTTAACAGGGAAATTCGGGCCTGGGTTTCAGTATTGCGGGTGGCACAGATAACCCTCACATTGGCGAGGATCCGAGCATCTTCATCACAAAAATCATCCCAGGGGGTGCGGCTGCTCAAGATGGCCGTCTCCGGTGAGTCCATGTTCCCCCATAACTCGCCCACTGTTCAGGTCAGTCACTCTGCACTGGGTGTGAAATAACCACCCCTGAGATGAGCGGTTGGTCTGGAGGGTGATAAGGTCAATGTGCTGCAAGGTCATCTGTGGCTTTAGGAATGAAATAAATGTCTAGAGATCCTTAAGAAGGGCTGCAGTGAGTAAGTATTGAGATGGGTGGGGTGCCTGTATTCCTCTCCCACGCATTTCTGCTCTTTACTCCTCTTTTCAATCTGTAATCTTCTGCGGTGTTTCTCAAAACAGTTTCCTTACGTTTTTGCAAACTCGCTGCGCATGTTGTAACAGTCCTGGACATTAGTCTTGTTTCTCCATCAAATCCCAGAAGGGTTCCTGCTGTTGTACCTTTGAGAGTTCTGCCCTTAAGTGTAATCATGGTAAGCTGATTTAGTTAAAGCGTCACTTGCACCACTGAGAGTTCACGTGGATGTCCTCTTTCCTCTTCCTGTTTATTGAACACAACTCTGATAAACATGATGCTATGTTTCCGCAGAGTGAACGACTGCATTCTGAGAGTGAACGATGCGGACGTGCGGGACGTCACTCACAGCAAAGCGGTGGAGGCTCTGAAGGAGGCCGGCTGCATCGTCAGGCTGTATGTCCGGAGGAGAAAGTCCGCCACAGAGAAGGTGGTGGAGGTCAAGCTTGTGAAAGGTCCTAAAGGTAGGGCTCTGCTGTCCGAGAGGCCGGCTTAGAGCTTTCCATCGGTGATGTAAGGCCCG
Organism: Gymnarchus niloticus; assembly: GCA_009936485.2. Taxonomy (NCBI): domain Eukaryota; kingdom Metazoa; phylum Chordata; class Actinopteri; order Osteoglossiformes; family Gymnarchidae; genus Gymnarchus; species Gymnarchus niloticus. The sequence continues at coordinate 2,279,931 of JAACJT020000028.1, read as the reverse complement.
ATCCCAGCTTTAATTAAACCCGGGCTGAGTTGGCCTTTTGCTGCACTGGTCAGCTGGCAGTGGCCCTGCCACAGACTGTATGTGCATAATTGAGTTCTCGTATTTACATTGATGCCAGCGTCTGTGCAGGCCAGCACGACGCCACCTTCTCCGTCGAACAGTGATGTCGTCCACTTCCAGCATGCATTATTAAGTCATGAGCAAAATGATTCTTGAGCACCCATAAGGATTCCAGATAGATCATTTTTGCACCTTTCCCGCACGATCAGAAAAATGCCGGAGGAAGCTGCAAAACTGCCTGTGCACTTTAGCAGTATATATCATTGGTTTGTCTTGTTAGATTCCTGCATAGTATGAAAAAATGCAGCTGGACCTGTATTTGAAGGCGCCTGTCTGCACAGCCTGCATTTTTACTGAGCTCTGGTTGAAAAAGGTTGAAGAGCAACAGCTTTGTCGAAGGCCCCCCTGGCTGAAGGCGTGATGCCTTTTGAGACAATGTACCTTGCATGTTAAATGTTTTTAGTTTTCTTTATTAATATTGCAAGCATAATTTTGTCTCATGCCTGCAAAATGCATTCAGCTTATAAAACTCATTAAAAAATTATATGCATGAATTGTTACCATGTGCACAGGAAGATGAGGATGAGTTATTAGGTCACCGGATGTAAACACCGACATTCTGTGTATGTGTGTATTATAGACACGCAGCAGACTTTGCTAGATTGTGTTCTTCCCCATTGCAGAAGCATACTGCAGCCAGACTGCAGGATAGAGCAGCCTACTGCTGCCACTGTGGGTGGGAGGGGGCTCAGGAAGGGGCTGTAAAGCAGGAGAGTGCCTGCCCCCCCAGGCCTCAGTCTCGAGAGTGGCCTGTACGAACTTACCCAGCATGTGGGAATTGCCTGCCTGCTCCCTGCCCAGTGGAAGGGGGGGGTCCATTTCCAGGCAAACCTGTGCCTCCTCTTCATGGCGAGGAAGGTGTTAATGAGTTAACTCTCTCGTACAAAAAATTCTCTCGACTCACCTGGAGCACATCTGATACCTCTGGTTCCCTTCCCCCAGGCCTCGGATTCAGCATAGCGGGCGGCGTGGGAAATCAACACATTCCAGGGGATAACAGCATCTACGTCACCAAAATTATCGAGGGAGGCGCCGCCCACAAGGATGGCAGGCTGCAAATCGGGGACAAGCTGCTGTCCGTAAATATCATAGAGGCGTCCGTGTCCTCCTCTCGACCCTGTCTCACGCTGAGTTCACCGCTTGGTCTCTGCAGCCCATTGTGGCTTTGTGCCGCCTTGGGCCATGCCGTCGTGTCCGTGGTGCGGTAGGCGTTATGTGGCTTATCTCCCCATTACAGAAGCGGGGAATTTCAGTCAGGCCCAGTGCTCGCTTTGAGATTGAGTTTGCATCCATCAGTGGTAGAGTACAGTTTAGCTGCAGAATTAAGCACCTGTACACTTGCAGCATGTAATAATGAATGTATGTATATAAATCAAATACAAATTTATGTATGAAGTTCATCAATAATATCTAATAATTTGCGTTTAGGACATTTAGAAAAGCTAAATAGTGAGCTGAGCTTTAAATAACTCAAGTCTAGTGTAGTTGTAATAAGAATATTCACCTTGTAGTTCTGTATTACATTAAATGTTTGTAGAACAATGCTTATTCTGGTCTATTACAGAAGAGCAAAATGGTGAATGAAGATTAAAAATGGGGGAATTATCAGAATAAATATCCAGCACCTTAATCAGCAGCTTTTTCTGCCTCTTAAATTCAGATTTAGTGTTTTAGAATTTCAAGAGATAAGCTTGGTTCTTCATGCAGGGCTTACCACGCATACGTTGCTTACATTTATTAAAAGAGAGGATGTAGTTATGAGTGTCTGTTTGGCTGTAGGTAAACAGTGCTTTGGTTGTGTGTGTGTGTGTGTGTGTCATTGTAGGTGAACAGTACTTTGGTTTGTGCGTGTGTGGTTGTAGATGAACAGCTTTTTGGTGTGTGTGCGCGTTTGTGTGTGTTTATAGGTGAACAGCTCCTGTCTTGAGGAAGTGAGCCACGAAGAGGCTGTGGCCGCCTTGAAGAACACCCCCGATATCGTTTACCTGAAGGTGGTGAAGCCCACCAGCGTCTTCATGAGTGACAGCTACGTGCCACCTGATGTCACCAACTGTGAGTGACCTTGGCTCGCTCGTCTCGCTCCGCCCCTCTCTGGCCGTAGGCATCACCTCCTTGGCCGTCTGTTGCCAGGCCACCCCTGGCGGAACTGTCCTGTCATTGTTCGGATTTAGTTACCAAAGTGACTGTTGCATTATTTACACAGCTGAGGAATTTTAACACCCTTCTGGTGCCAGCAAACACGTTTGGCGCCGGCGTCAGCAAACGCCAGATCAGAATAAAACAAAAGATCAACAAGTGGTTGTGGTTTGGAGGGCTTCTGTGGAGGACTGGAGAATGCTGGTTTCTTTAATTTTCTCAGAGCTTATTCCTGTGCTTGGTCCGCCGTGCCAGATGTCTCTCATTCAGGTTTAAATCACAGCTTTCATTCTTCTTAAAATGCATTTTCAGACCAGGTAGAACTGCATAGTCTTCCAGACTAGCTTACTTTTCTTTTTGATTATTGTCCAAGGTGCCCCTTGCCTCCTGCCCCATGTCTCTCGTGATTGCTTCAGTCTCGCTGTGATCCTTTCCTGGATAAGGGGGACACAATAATGGACAGGGGTGTGCTTTAATGGTGTGTTAAATGCCCTTTCTCATAATTCTATTGGTTGAGTTAATTTGCATAAGGTAGCGTTATGGAGCAAGCTCTCCCTTTGTAAACTGTGCAGAATCTGATCTGCTCACTGTGAACGAAGAGTTGAGGGCAGAGGCCTATATGGATTGGTGGCAGTTTACAGACACATCGGCGTGTTGTGCTAACAGCATGTGGACGGGCATCCATATCGATCGATGACAGCCGACAGTCCCTGTGATGGAAGACTGACACCGTTGAGTGTCATGTGCATCACATGTCCAAGTAAATGATGTCCCCATCAGGGGGAGCATCAGCCAAGTAACCTCCCTTGAAAAGCCAGAGTGACCACCATCTTCGTATGGACCAGGATGTCGCTTGTAGTCCACATGCAAACGCCTGCCTCTACACACTCGATGCAGATTAGCCGTATAGGATGAATAATGAACTCTTTAAATACAAGCAATTCACTCTTCAAAACCAATTTTCACTTAATTCTTGCTGTCTCCTAACAATGGATGATCTTAAAAAAAAAAAAAAAAAAGTCATGTCAGTTAAATGAATCTCCATTTTGCCCTTTCTTCACCTGTGTGCCTTGATTAATGAGATGACCCAGAAAAACGTTACCCTCTATGGGGTGTTCCTGCCTCATGAGAGCTGAAGGGGTTTGAGGTGTAACACATTGCAAATCAAAAAACCATCTGAATGTGGTAAAATACCTGTTTAGCTTGGCACGATGAGACCTTGGTGGACTCTCCTGGTCCAGGAAGTGCTTCTCCCACACATTGCTTACACGGTTCTCTTCGAACATCCAGTCTAGTGCTCTGTGTTCTTCTCCTGCCTCCTCCAGTCAGGTCTTGAGGTTTTGGTTACAGGATACATGGACCCCACCCCCGAGGTTTGGGCGTCCCTGCTCCCCCGGTGGAGGGAGGGTGGAATTACACCACATGTGTATTAAGAGATGGCGACTGAAGCTACATTCTTAGTAGCTCTTAGTTTTTGTGACAGGGTACACTACTGCTAAGCTCTATGTGTGATGGAGGGCAAGCTTGGAATCAGCGGCTCCTAAAAGTACTCTGTGACCTATGCAATCAAACTGACTTTAGAAGAGCCCCCCCGGCGACACCATGTTACTGCACCCAGATCGAGTAATGATGTTCATGATTATCCATCAGTTAAAATCCCGACTGTTTCAGAAGCTGGCTTAAATACTGTCCGTTATCATTGATCCTGTCAGGTGACACTGTCATGAGTCTAAAGGCGTGACGGACCGGCAGATTCAATCGTGAATGGCATTACGTGATTCATTCCCACCACTGGCTAATCTGCCTCGTAATAAAGCAGAGTAGAGAGGAAAGCAGTATGTATAACGATGGCTACATGGCAAAGCAAGACACTGCTTATCCAACACAGCGGGAAAGGGTGGAAAGTCATTTTGTTAAGTGTTCATGACAACGCCCTCCCAGATTAAAGCCTGGAAACCTAGTTATGCACCCGATCTTCCTGTAACACGATGTGCTACAGGTGGAATTGTTTTAGAAATCAGGGGCTTGGAGGTGGTCTATCAGAAACGTGCTGCTAGACAGGTCTATGCTGGGGTCTTAAGCAGAGCATTTGTCTGGGAAGCATCCAGCCTTTAAGCTAAGAGGATTTAGCAATTGTTTAATGGGAAGATATGAATGTGCAAAAAATGCATGCATTTAGCGTGTGCATTTAGCGTTCAGTTCTATACAGTTCAATTCAATTCAATTTTATTTATATAGCGCTTTTAACACAGAGCACGGTCGCAAAGCGCTTTACATAGTCCCGGGCCCACAGTCCCCAGAGAGTAAGCCAAAGGCGACAGTGGCAAG
>JAACJT020000028.1:2253623-2273294 GCA_009936485.2 Gymnarchus niloticus | reverse complement strand
AAGAAAGCCAAAAAGTCATTGCTTTTGAGAGAGGTTGGAATCTGTGGGTATACCTCAGATTGATTCCTAGTTAGTTTGGCCACGGAATCAAACAGGAACCTAGCATTACTTCTGTTATTCTCTATCAGCCGGGAGAGATATGTGGATCTAGCTGCAACCAGGGCTTGCTTGTACTTTAAAATACTCTTTCCATGCTATACAGTTGCTGGCAAGTACTTTGTGAAGAACAATTGACTTAAATTTGTGGCAACATCTCATGGCCGGACAAAAGGTAGTAAGGTGCTGCAGTTACTGCTGTCGGCACTGGGGGGGGCTGTTGGGTCGGTGTGGCAGGTCCCTTACTGATGCCCAGGGCGTACCGAAGGTTTCGCTCGTGTGCGGCTAACGGCGGCCTTATTTGATTTCAGCCTACTCCCAGCACGTGGAGAATCATGTCACCTCTCCGGGCTACCTTGGCCAGCCGCCAGCGTCCACCCCATGTGGACGCTACTCCCCCGTCCCGAAGAGTGTCCTGGGAGTGGCGGAGGTCACCAGGTGAGCCGCCGCTGCCAGTATTGTCTGTCAGACAAATGCAATTTCATTGATACATCATGTCTGCCTTTTAGCATAGTAATCAAATAAAACATCACTTCCCTCAAGACTGCTTGGCCTGCCCAGCTAACTTTTAACCTCAGATTTTCCCCGATGTAATTTGAGTGAAATTAACCTCACTGTGTTTATAAGCAACACCAGCAAAAATGAGATGTCCACATTTCTGTTATGCCTTAAGCCTAGTTCTTGCCTCAACTTTTCCATGATCTGTTACGGTCGAAGCACGGTGCGTGTAACATAAACTTTGTCACCGTTGTCTGTGGAGTGTGTGTGTGTGCAGCTCCTTTTTTGAGTCTAGTGGACTTTCTGCACATCATTGCAGCTGGACTGTGCATGTGTCAGGATTTGATTAGTGCATTGATGGGAATTTCCAGTAGATGGTAGCGCCTAATTTTAAAGATTAGATATGGATGATGAACGAGTAGAAGAAGAGAGTATTGTCATGGATGCCTTTGATGAGCAGCTATGTGAGGAACTGTGGAAGCACCTGCACATTTACAATTTGTCTCTCATGAAGACAGAACAGAAGCAAAAGAAGATCGCTCTCCATCGCCAGTGTGTGGGGTGTGGTGTGTTTTTCTGCTTTTACTTAAGCTTCTTTCAGACAGCAAGGGCAGCATGTGCCCTCTGCTGATCTGGTGGAATATTGTCGCTGCCATAGGCATACACCGCAAATGTAGTTTGGACACAAAGGTCCTTACACTCGACCATGCATGGACTGTGATGGAGTACAGGAAAGTAAAGTATGAACTAACCTTTAACAGACACAGTGTCTTAATGGATCAGCCAGGGGACCTGAGTTCTCTGATTTACAATCAAAGTTCATTCATTTTGCCAGTGTTACACCCTATCAGTTAACCCTGAGGATCAATCTTGGATAAAATGGGTGAAGGGGTATAATTTGTCCTGAAACAAAGAGCTTCCAAGCAGTTGATGAGGATTTCTGATGGTAGGGATGCTGCAATCAGTGTGTGACACAGGGGTCTCTGCCAGAGCTCTGCTTAGTGTGCTGAGGCTACTCAGTGGCTAGCTGTCTGCCCTGAAAAGGAGTCAGAGCCTGAGTCACAAAGCTAGTCTGGGGACGGGGTGGATGAGCTGACCTTGGCGTAGACTGGGGGGGTACATGGTTTTCCACACGCCCTGCCCTCAGTGCTGCTTTGATGTCTGGCTCTTGGAAAGTGGCCCTGGCCTTTCTGGGCAGATTTAATGGATCTGTGCTTATTTTTTTCCACGGCCGGCCCATGAAATCTGCTGTCATGTGCATGAGCGTTAGCAGGCTGGTAAACAGTGGGGCAGATGGCAGCGGCCTAGATAAAATGGAACAGGGGGTGTGAGTGACCGGGCCCAGTGGGTACACTGCAGCCGAGCAACCTGTACCGGATGGATTTCTGTCGCCTCAGAGGATGGAGCTGTCCCATCTGACGTAAGGCGCTCGGGGATAATGAAGGCCCCCATTCCTCCGTCATTGCATGGTTGGGCTGTAGAAATTTTATCCAAGGATTCATAATGAATGTATTTTTGCTTTGTTGCCTTACTGATCAGTCTGGTCTTGGTGAGAAATCGCGTGACATGATTAGATGAACTCTTTGCCCCTAGCCATCTAGTTAAGATGATTGAGAGTAGAATATGATGAGCCGTACATTTTTAAAAGAATCAAAACTTGCTTCACTTGAACGTGATGACATGATCTTTTCTGCTCCTTGTCGGTTGTGTTACCCTTGTGAGATGTACTTAATTTGAAGAGCTTCTGGTGTGCATTTCTTGTGTATACGTTTTGAATGTTACAAAAAATAGCATGCATAGTGTGTGTGTCATGCCCATCGCAGGAGAGCGAAGCACCGTGCTGCCCTCTGGGGACCGATCTCTGAATTACTGAGGATTGCCATCTGATCCTCCTTCGTTTGCCCTTGTAGTTCACTGTCATGTTGTAATGAGACTGTCACCGACTGCTGGCTACTCTGACAGTCTGCGCTCGCAGGGGACGGCGGTGTTCTTCACAATCAATCCACATGTTACACTTTAAACAGAGATGTAAATGTTCAGAAATGCCTAGATGGTTCCTTAATGATATTATGCTTGACAGTGCATTGTTTGCATTTGAAATATTTCCTGCTTGGGTTAGAGTGATATTTATTGCTGCTTGATGAGATGGCAGTTGTAAACATGGCTTTGAATGTGACACAGGTGATTTGCCACTAGCAATGGAACTAAAGAGGCATGTAGCCTTGTACCCATTTATTTTTTTATGCATGCACTGTGTTACACATTAAGCCAAAAAATGGCAGTATTGTTATTGATTGATTGTGATAATAATTGTAATAGAAGTAGTAATAATTCTAATTAATTTTTTGAATGTTAATTTTTGGCTTGAAATGCATGTGCGTGCCCTGCTTTAATCTGTGGATCTATGTAACACACTGACCTTCAAGCTCAGCCACAAATTGGAGCAGTTAGTGATGGGTTTCCACATTTTACTCCGTATTCACCAGTTGAATCATAATTTGCGTAGCAGCTACAATTCCCAAAATCCCCACCAGAGGGCGTATGTGACTATTGCATAGAAAAGTGAAAGGCAGAATGTTTGTAGCCAGCTGTTTTAAAGTGGCTCAAAGGGGGTAGCTTGGTGAGCTGGACATCGCTTCTAGATATGTTATTCCTTACGTTAAATTTAGAGGGATGACTGCACTCTATTCTGAAGTGGACACGTTAACAGTTTGTGTGCTGCTCTTGTTTTTCAGGGAACCCCGGAAGGTGGTGCTGCTCCGAGGTTCTACCGGGCTGGGTTTCAACATCGTGGGTGGCGAGGATGGAGAGGGCATCTTCATCTCCTTCATCCTGGCTGGGGGTCCAGCTGACCTGAGTGGGGAGCTGAGGAAGGGCGATCGCATAGTCTCTGTAAGGGCTATTATGGTCTATCCTATTCATGGGCCACACAGTCCTGGTCAGAGGAGGGGGAGAGTCCTCAGGTGTTCTAACTTTGCCTTTTCTCCAGATCATTATTAGATGGGGATTTACCTATTTTGTCCACCTCACTGTTGGCTCTGAATCAAGTCTTTAGTCTACTGAAGATGTATCACAGTATGCACAGTGCTAGCCATAATCAGCATCTGATCTGAACTGACCTGTTTGCTGTTTATCAGCCGACCCTTGCACGATCCCACGCAGGGTCTCCCGCCCATCTAATGGAGTGAGGGTTGTGCCCCTGTTTTTAACCATGTGCAGGTGAACGGTGTAGACCTGCGCGGAGCCACCCATGAGCAGGCCGCCGCAGCTCTGAAGAATGCCGGCCAGACAGTGACCATCGTGGCACAGTACCGACCCGAGGGTGAGTGGCTGGCCGGTGCCTGGTGACTGTGAGCTGGGGATAACTGCCAGCTTTTTGCTATCACTGCCAGGGATCCTCCTTACCAGAGGCTGGTCAGAGATCTTCCCAGTCGGAGATCTTCCATACTTGAATATGTTTTTTGTTTGTTCTCGCCACAAAAGGAAAAAATAAGGTTGCATTATTTGAATTTAATTGTAAAACCAAAGAGCAGTTGAGTATATTTTTCTAGAATGCTAGAATGTCTTCCACTGTTCCCGCCATTTTCAGTATCCGCCTGCCTAATCTGGTTAGCGATCCTGTTGTTTCAATCAGACAGTTAGCCTGATGTCACTGAAGTTGATTTATTTAAATGGCTGCAGTGACAGGTTCTTTAAGAACATAAAATCATACAACTTGCTGCAGCGTAATCACTAGGACTGATTATGCTGTTAGCATTATCAAATTTCTGACAGTATCATAGCTTTATTGACAGTTTGTTAAAGATTTATAAAGTGAGGTAAAGATTTTTTTCTCATTTTTGCCCCTCAAACAATTACTTTGAGACCAATTTTCAAATGATAAGTTTTCAACTAAACAGGTGTTTCTTAAGCTTTGGGTCGTGACCCAGTTTTCCACCACATGGTTCTGTACGGCTCTGCTGTCTTTGCTGTAATCCTCTTCTTTAGGTCCTGGCATGCTATGTGGATCCTCACCTTAAGAAATTTAAGAACCCCCGAAGTTAATGCATTTGGCTTGAAAGAACTTCTACCTGGACATGCAAATGCATGTTTGAAAGCATAAATATTAGAGTTCAGTTAGACAGCACTGACAGTGGCCCAAATGCCTCAAGAAAACTGCATTTGCGTGATGCACACTTGGAGTGTTTTGTTAAGAGCTTACAGATGAAAAGAAAGCTATACTCCCACCTACACTTCCACGGGCAGTATTGGGGGGGGGGGTCTGCAAGGCTTATGCCACAAATGTATTTAGCGACGCTCCGGTGATGATTTTTTTTTTTTTTTTTTTTTACAATAACCAGCATTGTCTAATGATGTGACATTTTCATCACAAATGGAATCCCTCTGAGCTGCGATTCTCAGACAGTAGACCGCTCTGATAATCATCTTCATTGTTTCCTATTTTGACTTGGACTACCATTCAGTCTTCTCTGGTGCTGTTTGAAACCCACTTACACAATATCGGCTCATATAGAGTCCAGAATTTTGAGTAATAACCGTAGTATTCAGTTTAAAATGCAATCGTTGTGGATAGTGTGAAACTGACATAAATACTAAGGTCTGACCGTCAAAGTGCTCCTGTGGTTTGTTATGGTAACTGGGTTCGTCTTTAATCAGCAGTTAACAGCCTCAGAAAGTCCATCCAAGTAGCTGCCAGACTTCACAGCATGGGGTCTGGACTCTGTGCCGTTAGCCGTACCGCAGCAGCTGTGTGGTGTCTGTGGCCCTCTCCAGTCTTCACTTCTAATGATCTATTCCTGTAATCCTGACCGCTCTGACTGGGCAGTGGACGTCTTCACTTTCTCTGAGGTTCTTCGGCTTTTCTGTATAAACACCATCCGGCCCTCACGGCACCTGAGCACGCTTGTTCCTTTACCCAGAATCCCACTCACTGGACAGACCATGCTCAGCAGTGAATGACTTTGCTGCTTTGTGTGCCTGTAACCCCCCCCTGCTGAAGCTCAATGGGTAGTTGGGTACAGCCACCTTGTTTTTGATAGAGAGGGGCCGGCATGGCTCCCGTGGCGTGGAGACAATGTGACCCTAAATCGGCGAGTACTGTGTGCGACTGAAAATCTAATTAAAGGCACAGGGCCCTGGCCGGATTCCCCCCCACCACCACCATACACCTTCTGTAACTGCACGTGAGCAGGCATCTTGGCGTGGCCCCTGTGTCTGGCACACGGGCCTCGGCTCCATCACATCACACTTCCGGCCAGCGCAGCAGAGCTGTGGCCCCCGCCCGGGGCACAGATTATAGGAACATATGGCCAGGCGGGCCCCCGCGTGGAGGCCGGAGGTGGAGGCATCTGTGCTCTGTGGCCAAGCTCAACCAGGATGGAGGTCTCCTGAGGGGAGAGGTGCTGCATTGGGGCTATTTTTATAGGTGGAGAAGACAACACAGCACACCGCTCTGAAGGAAAACGGTGTGTGTGTGGCTGGACTCACACTGGGAGAGGCCAAAATCTTCGTCTCCTGTTTCTCTTTTTACTCCTTTCTTGCTGTTGAACAATAAGGTTATCAGTCCCTGGAAGATGACCATGTTTCTGCAAATTCCTCTCTATGTATATCTATCCCCTGATGATACAGAATAAATTATCTCCCTTTGATGGTGCATTGCTGTTTGGGCCTTCTGTCTGCTGTTTATAGAGCTGCTTAGCCTGGCACTGTGACTTCCTGCTCTTACTGGTGGATGTTACCAGTGATGGGATAACTTTGGGATACTCTCACCCTCTGTGGGTTTTGAAGCCTCATTTAGAGTCAGCATTGCTTGGTTAGTTTGGGATATCACCACTGCACTTGGAATCAACTTAAGCCGAAGGTTGACTGTGCCGGGAACGTGATATTGATACCTGTATAGTAGAGGGTAATTTGAACTTTCACACGTTGGCTGTCTCTGTGTTCTGCAGAGATGGACATTCGTGACGTTAAGGGCCATGCAGAGATTTTTGTTTAATGTGACATCACAAACATCTTTAAACAGCCTCCTGGCATGAGCGATAATTAATCGCTGTGGTATTGTGACCTGTCACCATGGCAAACGTAAATTTCACACAGGCTTTGCAGGCTTGAAAACACATTCGAAATTCACAAACTGAATTAATGCCCTCTCTCATCCTTTCAGCCACTAATTAGCCTACTTTATTACTCTGTTTAGCAAATTTAAAAATATTGTGTGTAAACTTGGTTTCAGGACTCCAAAAATTATGGTGAGCCAGTGCTGATATTGCCTGATTTAGTAATTTAGCTCATGCGAGTCGCCCTGAAATATCAAAATGTTGGCTCATAAAACTGATCTTTAATTAGAAATGACATTAAAGTCCATTAAATTGTGCACAAATAATACACTACAATTATGCTCTTATGGATAGATTTCAATTTGATCTTATTACAGTGTGTTAAACTGTAACGGTTTTATGCCAAATGTGCTTTTTAATCTCCCTCTTTAATAACCCTCTGACCTTTTTAGGTTCTATGTCAACTTGTTTGACATTTTTCCCCGTAGGTAACTGTTTTTCTCTGTAGAAGTATTAAGTGTTATGTTTTTTGTTCAGTTCATAGATTATTGCTTTAACATTAATAGGCTGGCAAATCTGGAAATGAGGTTGGGATTATTCAGATGGAAACGTGGACACATTGTGTCTAAGATGTTGTCGCTGCACATTGTACTGTCACCTAGCAACTCCAAGGTTGTTAGTTTGAAACCCAAGTCTGCATCTTTGTTTGAAGTTCTCTGCATGTTCTGTGGTTTTTTCTCAGGGTACTCCAGTTCTCTGTCACAGCTCAAAGACGTGGCAAGACAAAAAGGCATCTTTAACACATCCATTGTCTGTGACGGACTGGCAGATTTAGTGCCGTTTCGAAACGTTACAGCCCAAGCGATTAGCTTTCGGAAGTGGCCAGTGTTTTAATAATGGCTATGAGCAAAGGAGTCATTTCTCAACAAGCTGCCTCATCAGCTTCCCCTGGAATTCATGCAGCAGACAAAAACAGTGAACACTCCGGAGGCAGGGAGTTGGAGGCCTCGGTACACTGGGCCTGAATGTCAGTGTGGAGTAGACATGACTGGTGTTTGGTTCTCTGATATTAAGTTCTTCGGAGTGTGGTGAGTGACATGTCACAGACCTCTTATATATGTCGTCCTGCAGCATGAGCAACAGGTTTCTGACGTCCTCTTGCTTTGAGGAAGCCCTTGGTGGCACCGTAAGACGTACCTTCCTTGGTTTGAATTAGTTGACGCTGTTCTTTCACTTTACTGTGACCTAGCAGAAGCGGTAGAGTTGGTGCATTGTTCATAAGGAGGCAATCAGAACCCCTTCCAGGGGGCGCTGAAGATCCCAGCCAGGAAATGGAAGATCTGGTCTATGTCATGCCCCTCGGCTGGCTCCTTTTGCCTCTCGTTGACCGTGCGCAGACCTGGTCTCATCTTCCTCTTCTCTATGGCTGTTAGAAGATGGACACTCTTGGTGGTACATGGTGTGCACGATGCAGGCGGTGGTGCCTGGGGTCTGAGGTCTATGTCACCTGGCAGGCAGACTTTTTAGTAGGTTCTTTTAGTGCTCATTCTGGTATAGAGATGCCCCGCTGAGTTGGGCCCCCCCCCCCCCCACAGTACCATAATGGCAGCATTAGCCAGGGTGTAAAGGGGGGGAATTTTCACTGCAGACGCTTCCCTGATATTTTTTTTTTCCCCTTCAGTACCAGTCATCTCAGGAAAAGATGAGAGGATGTGTGATGCTGCGTGAAGTAAGAGTACACTCCCATCCCCCAGTGCTCCACTGCAGCCCTACACTGAGCCTTCCGAATCTCACACAGACAGCTTGATTTGTTTTTGCTGCTCTTAAAATGCCCCGGATGATTTGTGATTTAAAAATGCCTTGGGAAGTGCAGCACCTGCTTCAAAGCTGTCACATGTCGCCAGAAAACCAGTCTCACTGAAGCTGGAGCCCTCTCTGCCCAGGCTTTCATTTCTCGAGTCGAGCGTTGGGGGAGTGCTGTGTGGTGGCCATTGGAGCTCCCGCAGCGTGTGTGGTCACACGAGATCGCTGCTGGGCTGACGGGTCGGGAAGGAAGGAAGGAAGGAAGGAGGGAGGGAGGGAGCTGCCCCTGTGAGCGCAGACACAGAGCGTCCACCTCCTCCACCCTCAGCTCGCGGCAGAGAGGAAGCGGAGTCCGAGCACTCAGCAGAGGGCGGGGTTCTGATGGACCCAGCCTGCTGTCTGTCCGTGTGTCGGTGCAGTGCAGATACAGGCGAGCTTACAGGCGAGATTCACTCCGTGTTGCTTGGAACGCAGGGAAACCTTTAAAGAAAAGTTCCTGGAATCTTCCTTGATGGTTTGGATAATTCCTTAGGGGTGCGTGACACTCTTTCACACAGGTTATATTTACAGTTTATATCAGGGTGGTACGTGACATCTATTCCTTTTGCTGTTTTGCATGAGGAAATGCTTCAGTTTTTTAATACTACCTCGGTGCTACTCACTGATTTTGGCTGTTTTCTTGTAAGGAACGATAATCATTTTTCCGCGGGATTTTACTGTCACAATTTTGGTTAAGTTTACCGATGTATGTTTTATTCATGTTGTCCAAGTGTAAAATGCTTTTTTCCTCTTTTCTCCTTTGGATGCTTACGGCAAACTTTCCTGTCAGTCTGCGTAGACAATATTATGCGTTTGGCACCAAAAGATGACTTCTGTATGCTCTTGAATGTTGCGTAAACTCTGGAGGTGTGGTGGCTGCTAATATCCAGCTTCGAAATGTGAAAGCGCAGCAGTGCTGATGTGGTCGTCTTCAGTTATCCTGACTCAGCTGCTATGTTGAGACACTTCAGAGATTTCTAGTGAAGGTAAATAGGTGCAGCAGAGAGGAGCTGAGCACCTTCCAGAGGTGTGGTGATTTTGCCAGTTACCGCCTCTCCGCACTTCGCTGTAATTCTTATTTGGTGGCTGTTGGTCTTTCGGCGCGTGTTCGTTTACTGCGTGTTCTTGCCGTGCGTGTGCGAGGCATCTTCCTGCCCATACGTGTTCATGCAGCTTCCCGTCCCGTTCCTGTCTTCCAGAATACAGTCGATTCGAAGCTAAAATCCACGACCTGAGGGAACAGATGATGAACAGCAGCATCAGTTCAGGGTCAGGCTCGCTGAGGACCAGCCAAAAGAGGTCCCTCTATGTCAGGTAGGTCCCACCAGAGGGCGCTCTTCTCTGTCAATCTCTTAGGAGTGTTCTGTGCGGCAAGAGGTCCCCATGTAGAGGAAGGGTACTGATCAGAATGTGGACATGTCCTCTTTTGCAAGTGTAATTGGTGCCCTTTAAGGTCACAGTTGCCATTCAGATGTTTGGTGCCATTTGGCCATACCATGTTTTGGATATCCAGTGGTGTCTCTGTTGGCCCTTCATACCATAACATGTAGCTTAGCGCTTGGGTCGCCACTCTTGTTCCCCACCTCAGAGCTGCAGCTTTTTTGCATGCACCTGTTAACCTAAACTGGTCAAGCTAGTTGCAGTGAACAAAGCAATGCGTGGGGATCAGTGTGCATCACTCGGTCTGTGTTCCACTTTGTGTGGAGGTGGTCACGGGGAACCGGCCATTTAACCTCGCGAATGGAGGGGCCCTTTAGGCAGGGACTAGTGATTTATTTGCTTTGACATTTTGCAACATTTCCACTTACCCCCTGTTAGCTACTCGCATACCCCAAGTTGGAAAACACTGATTTTATGCACTTCACAAATAAAAACATGTTCCTCAAGGATGATGCCATTTCTTGTGATGTCTCACACCATTGTTTATGATTTATGGTGTGCTGTCCATACATGAGAGTTTGTTGCACAAAAATATGAATTAAACTGATGGAAAAGAAGCAAAGGGACATTTGCAGAAAGTAGATTTCTCCTATTAAAAAGTATATGAATACTTAACCACAGGCAAGATATATTCCAGGGTATAAAGTGCATAGAATGGAACGTCTTACAAGATGCAGAGCAAAATGTTGCTTTTACAACCTAAACTTCAATGTCAAGTCCTGCTTTGTGTTGTTTCACTATCACTGTAAACCCCAGCAAAAATGTATTGTATGTACTGTTTTGTTTGAGTTCTGTTAATTTCACAGTGAGTCACATTTCAAATGTGCTCTAAAAATATCTGCCATATAAATCCTGCGATAAATCTACTGTGAGCCCATCCTGTGGAGCGTCGCCTAATATGATTAGTTCAAGAGCTAGTGGACTTAGAAGCGATTAAAGTTAAACTGAGTCATTGAACTCCTTCTGACTTTTTAAGGATGGATACTTATTTATGGTAAATCCTCAAGTCATCAGTCAGCTTGGTCATCCTCAGCTCTGTGTTGTGTGTGCATGCATGCGTGTAAAGACCGGGGCCATCATGGCCATCGCTAATGAAGATGACCAGACCTTTGTTGTGAGGAACATTGAGGAGTTATTGTTTTCCACACTTTCTATAACAAGACGAAAATATCAGCATTCAAGTTCAACCAGTCAGATGAGGAAATAAGTCGCGTCGCACCTCTGTAACACCTCAGGACCTGAACAATCTCGGCTGAGAGCAACAGAAATGTTCTACAGTGGCATTTCAAAAATGTTGCATTATATTATACAGTAGCGGTAACACCACATTGTTGGTTGAGATCTTTTAACCCTGTGGTTAAAAGCTTGTTTTTGAAGTCAGTAGAGATGCACAGGCAGGAAGCTAAATGTAGGCTCTTGAGAGCCAGAAGAAAGGTCTTAATTATTAACAATACAATAGCGAGCGGAGCATTGAGTCCTCCTTGGATGGAGGTACCTGGTTTATCACTAGGGAGTCTAGTCAGTAGCTGTCTGATGTATCCTGAACTTGATGTCCTATAAGTGAAGTGTACTTAAACACTTATCCAGTAATTTTAGGCTGGGTTGGTTTGCAATTCACTTACAAAAAAAGATTATTTTATGATCCTAGGTTCACCTCGAGAAGGATCAGACGTGTCCGTGTGCTGGAAGTTTGTTTCTTGTCTTTAACAGTTGTAGAGAAATCTCTCAATCGCTGTCGCCACTTTCTCACCTCCGACAGTTCCTCAGTTTTTAGCCGTATGATACTGACAAAGGAATCAATACGTGGTGGCCTGCTTCCCCTCCTGGCTCTTCCCACAAAATGTACACATACTTCAGACTCTTGGGGTCCTGAGGAGATGCTGCGCACTTCCTACACTCACGTGTTCTGTACCATGAAACAGGACAAGCCGGGAAATTCTAACCCTGGAAGTAGCGTGACGTAGCTGCTTCATTGACTATGTGCACATTACAAGCTCCCTGTTTGTGGGCTGGATTAATCTTACATAAATACGTTGTTTTTATCTGGATTCCATATTGGTCGTAACGTGGCAGCCTTATTGACAACAGCACTTCTGTTTTTGTCCGGGCTTTGTCTTTTCAGGGCCTTGTTCGACTACGACAGAACAAAAGATTCCGGGCTTCCGAGCCAAGGCCTCAACTTCCGATTCGGCGACATCCTGCACGTAGTGAACGCCTCCGATGACGAGTGGTGGCAGGCACGGCAGGTGACTCCCAACGGTGAGGTGGAGGAGATCGGCGTCATCCCTAGCAAACGGAGGTAGGTGTCCATGAGCTGCCTCTTTATTGAGCTTGCATCTTGGAATGTGGGATCGGTCCAAGATGGCGGTCTCACCTTATCTCTGCCGGCAGAGTCCGTGTGCGTCTTTGGGTCCGCAGAAGTGTTTTGGAAGCTCTCTCTGTGGTGTGCTGTTAAATTCCAGAACACCAGCTACTACGATGTGTCCCCTGATGTTTACATTTTGTTTTACGGTCTGTTTTAATAGCGCAGTAAGAGAAGTCCGTCATTTCCACCATAGTGTTATAGTTAGCTAAACCATCTCACCCTCTGATGCCGAGACTGTGTACACAGCTCATGAGTCTCCTCCCACAGGCCAAAATCAAGCGGTTAGTTGAATCGGTAACTGTAAGTTGCCCGTGTTGGGTGATCGTGTGCCCTCTGATGGACTGGAATCCCACCCTGGGTGTCCCCTACCCTGTGCCTTCTGATGGACTGGCATCCCACCCTGGGTGTCCCCTACCCTGTGCCTTCTGATGGACTGGCATCCCACCCTGGGTGTCCCCTACCCTGTGCCCAGTGTTTCTAGCATTAGGACCCAGACTGTCCTTAGACCTGTACTGGAATAACGGTTTTCAAAAGTCGATTTATACTGTAACATTTATTAATTTGATTTTTTTTTTTTGACCAAATAATAAAAGCTGTATTAATTTTGTCCTATCTCGTGTTTTATATATTTATATGATTGGCTGCTCTGCCTGAGCCCTCAAGTAATTATCCCGGTGAAAACGGCTTGGTTACTGAACTCATCCACGTCATCATAATGTTCTAATAATAATAATAATAATAGTAATAATAAACCAAAGATTAAATGCATGGTGTTTACCTCACTATAATCCTCTGTGACCACACTCTATTAGGTACTCCAGCTTGTCAGTGCAGACAGGCATCTTCTACAGACAGAGTTATGCAGTAACAGCTCAGTGTAACAGTGCTGAGTAGAAGGGCATATTCACCCTCAGAGTCGCTTCTACCCAGTACTGGCTTGGTGTATGTAAATAATTCTTTATTTGCTTTTGCCTTTGAAGCCTATAAAAATAACCCTTAAGCCAAAAATAAATCCACAAAGGAAACATCCAAATGACTTTGAAGTATCAGAATATTCATTTTAGATATGATTAGTATTCCCCTTGAAGGCTCTCGGAGGAGAAATGCTGTTTTGTGTTCAGCACTGTTTAGAAGTGACAGTTTTGAAAATCTTTGCAGTTTGTTTGCCAGCCGTCTGCCATCCTCTCTGTTGTTCTGCTGCCCTCTTTTGTCAGACCCGTGTGCTCCTAGAGTTTCTAGCACATTGACACTGGACATAAGGACACCTGGTTTACGGGTGTAGATCAGGACTTTGCCAGATCAGCACCACCATTCCCTGAATTGCAAGACTAGACACTGCACACATTCTCGATAGCTACCTCTGATAAATGTTTCATTGGGCCTTTAGAAGAGCTTCCATTCTTGGTCTTGTCCCTCTACCATAGGATGGAGAAGAAAGAAAGAGCGAGGTTAAAGACTGTGAAGTTCAACTCCAGGTCTCGGGACAAAGGGGTGAGTGTCGTGGTGTGCTGCTCAGGGTCTTGTGGGTTAAGTCAGGTGATCCCCTACAGAATACGTCAGGATCCAATTGGACAGTCAGCAGCTAACTGGTGCTTGACAGAGAAGGCATAGGCAATCGGGTTCCTTGCTTTTCAACCACATGTTTGGTTTAGAGCCTTAGGGTATGATTGGTTATAGCGATATTTGGGATGTTACTCTACCAGTTCAAAACATGGCATAAAGCCAGTGTGGGAAAAGTAACACGTTTTTCCACTTTTACAGTTGTAATCAAATGTATCTCGTAGTCTGATCCAAGTTTAAAAAAAAAAACTCTAACCGTAGAAGAATTTCTGTGTCGTGTAGCTGCCAGTGAAGTGCAGTGTTATTTTAGTACTAATTTAAGCATAGCTACATTTGACACTGACATATGCTATTCTAGTACATTATGTACAAGTGATATATAGAATTGTTTCAAATTGCGTATGTTCTCTTCCAGATGATGTGTGTAGGGATGTTGCTGCATGGTTAATCTTTCAGCCGTGTAACCATATCGATTGTGTCGCTAATCCGTAACCCTGAAAGCGGCCCGCCTTCCCAGTCCCTGTAGAGACAGTCCCGCCCCCATCTTTCTCACCGAACTAACTGGCTGCCCGCTTGAGGCTCAGTGCTCTGTGTCCTAACACGGCACTGACACACTGCACCAAAGGCCCAGTGAATGATGAATGGGTAGGGAAGCTTGACATTGACACAGCTGTTGTCTTTCGGCTCTTCTGCATCTCTTTCCATTGCTTCTCCTCTTCTTTCTTTCCTCTGCCGCCCATGTAGCTCGTCATGCGCATCGTGTTTCCGGCATTCAGTCGCCTGGTGGGTGTCTGCAGCCGCCGCTTCGGCCCGAGTGCTAAAACTCACTGGGCTCCTGAAGTTAAGGGCAGCCCCTGTTTAAGAACTTTGCCTGCCAGTGTTACTTTGGGGGCATTTTAAAGATGTATTTAACGCCCCCTTAAAAACGCATCAAGCCCCTCGACAGAAATGCAGTTGAGAATCCAAGTGACGCTTTTTCTCACATTACCTCATTAGAGGAAGATGTTGGATTTCATGGCCATGCTAAATGAATCAGGTGAACACACTTACGTACGATGGATCCCGTATCACGGGCTGATTGCGTGTAGTGTGGCACACATGCTTTGGTGCCTCGTCTCTGTGCACTCTGCCGTGTCTCTTGCTTTCCCTTTTCCCAAATGCTTGCCAACCCTGTCGGGTCCTTGTTTTTCAGACGTCGTTGAAGCCTCACTGGTGCTAGAAAACACTTCTTTTTCTTTTCTGAGATTTTAGCCCCTCACTTATGCATGAGAACTCTGTACAACTTAAAGCCTTTGTGTGGAAAGTCAGCTTTTTTTTTTTTTTTCCTCTGTCCTACTCACCCCCAGCTCTGGACTCCCTCATTTTTTGCTTTTTCTCACCTAAGCTTTTGTTTTGTTTTGCGGGGTCAGAAAGACATCGCTGACATTTTGAGCTTCTCCGACGAAAAATGATTATAGGACCTTAGCATCCATGTTCAAAATTAACAACCATAGAAATGTTTATTTGAACAATTAAATGTGTAAATTCAGGTGATGCATCCCTTTAATACACAGCAGCCTACTTCAAATTTGAGGTGCAGATGTCTCCATCTGTTTTTCATGCTCACATTGTCAGCGAGGGGGATCAGTAGGCTTGGGCTTCTCATTCATATCATTTTTAGTCCCCCTTCCACCTTCCTTCTCTTCCTCAGCAGTCAGTCAATGACAAGCGTAAAAAGAACCTCTTTTCCCGAAAGTTCCCTTTCTACAAGAGCAAGGACTCAAGCGAGCTGCAGACGAGTGACCTCGACCGTAAGTAGCCTGGAGAGGTGCAGGCATGCTCAGAGTCAGCTGGGCGGGCCCTGTCTCTGGGGGCTAACTCAGGTGCCGCGTGACGTCCAACCATGGGTCTCTGCAGATGGGCCTGGCCACTGGGTTCGCGTTTGCTCCCTGTTGTGTTCCTGTAACGATTGTTCTTTTGTGGTTGTGTCTCCCGCTTGCTTACTCATGGCGACTCCCCCACAGGAGATCCCAGACGACATGGGATCAAAGGGCCTGAGTAAGTCACCCTGTTATCTGCAGTCCGACTTGGCCACCGGTCCGCCCAGTTCCTGCCCTCGCCATCACTTTTTTTTTTTTTTTTTAGGGGGTTTTAATATTCCATCTACTTGGTGTGCTCCTCCTTCAGTGCGTCAGGTCATGGTGTGCTTGTCGCATCCTTCATAACTTGAACCGTAGCTACCTTTCAGCATGCATTCTAGGTTCCCTGCTCCTGGTACTCCTTGGGTCCCAAAGTCTGTCTGGTCGACGTTGGGACGTCTTTGGTTTGTCGTAAGGCAGACACGGCGTCCAGACAGTCACAACAATCTCAGGAGAGGCAGAATCAGAGCAGTGTCGTGCTGATCAATCTGGCCTTTGCCTTCATTGTCTGGCACTGCTGTTTGGGTTTAAATTAATGACAAAAATGTCACAAAGTGATACCTCACAAACCAAATTCTATGAAGAGAATGTGAAGCTATACACTGTGTGACTTTTTATAACCTCCCCTTATGTAGGGGAATTAAAATCACACCCTCCAGGTGTGGGCCCTGCTCAATAAAGCTCTTTGGTAATGATCATCAGGAACTGCTCTGTTTCCAAAATGGTCCATCTAATGCTCTGGTCTAACCCACCATCTGATAGGTCAGAAATGGCTATATTTTTCAGAATGGAAGTCCTCCTGGCCACAGGAGGCAGTATACAGCGCATGGGGAGTAACCTGGGGATATGGTAGCTAACTACAGAAAAATAGTTTGTCTACTGGCTAGTAATGTTAAACACTGTGTATTAGTTGTTTGTTCATAATCTATATCAGTTTTGCCTAGACACACCACAAACCAGAATCCCACAAAACTAGCCAGCACAAAACATTTTCCTTGAGCTTAACTCAGAGGGTTGCAGCTTGCAGCTAACATTATACTCTCAAACTAACGGTTACGCTTTGACACCCAGCTAAAATTAGAGGTTTAATTTGTTCCATTCTTAATAAAAGTTAAGCCTAGCTTTTCTACCACATTACTGCACGTAATCTGTTTACAATTAAAAGGCATTTGTAGCACCATCTACTTCTCTGTTGATGTAACTGCTCTTATCCCGCACTGAGTACCATGGGCTGTGGATTTACATCTGGTTGTCTTACTGTGGTGTCACTTAATGCTTTAAGCTGTAGCAACAAAAATTTTCATTGGCTTCGGCTGTATGATGACAAAGATTCTAATTCTTGCTAGAAAGCGGCTACATATATGCCTAAATCACTCCCAACATATATTGCCCCCTTGTGGCCTAGAGCAGTTGCATCTGGGTCCCTCCACATGAGATTTTTTACCCATGTGGCACTCAAACCCAAATGAGTCTGCCACTGCTGCACTAAGCATTTACCTGGCTTAATGTTCCTCTGGTGTGAAGAACTCGTCTGCGGTGGCTTGGTTTTAGTGCTCGCTTTAGATTTGCTGCTGCGGAGTCGAGGGGTGGCTTTGTGACAAAACCTTTTTTTTCCAGAACGTGAAGATCGTATTCCTCTAGTGCTATTTTAGTCTTGTTCAGAGTGATTCCAATTGACTGATTACAATGATTCCTTATGCATCCTAGATTCATAAAGATTAATAATTTTGTTAGTGTTAAATCATATCTGTCTTTTCCAAAGAAGTATGAGATTCAGCTGACACATTTGTAACACAGGCTGAGCACCAAACAACAGATTCTGCCTCACTACTACAAAACTCAGGTTTTTTTTTTTTTTTTTGATGAAGGACTGATGTAAATTTAGATCAGCATCTAAATCTGGTGGCCTCTGGGTTCAGAATGGCTGACGCTCGTGCTTTAGCTGTCGTCACTCTGAAAATGCCGGAGAAGTGTTTTTGAACCTGTTTTGTGTGAAGTCGCATTTCTAGTCAGCAGAGACACCCGCTAGCACCACCTGCTGGTCACATCAACTGTGACGTGTGAGCGTACGTTTCTGTGTCAGTGATCACGCTCACTCTGTTGTCATTTCAGAGCATGTAACCTCTAATGCCAGTGATAGTGAAAGTAGTTACCGTAAGTCTCTGCTCCATATTACTCTCTCCTCCTAATCTCCTTTACGTCAGTCCTGTCCTTTTAACTGCTTATCAGGCCTTTTTTTGTATTTGTCACTTTACACTCAAAAGCTAACCTGCATCAGCACCATTTGAAGCTCAAATCTTTGCTAGATCACTGAATCCCAGTGCATTTCCTGTTACTGGTCTTAAGTACATAAAACACATTTGCACTGTTAATATTCTTTGACTTAACAGCATGTGCTAATATGCTTAAATAGCTTAAAAAAAAAAAAGTGTGTGTACTTCCTGGGTCCAGTGATTGCCTACAATGCTTAGCTGATACAGCTTTCAACCAAAATAAATACTTTGAAAATACATTTTAACTGTGAGAGAAAACACTGGGAGTCCTTGCAAATTGACTTCATGAGAAATTTCAGAAGGACGTGTGAATCTGTTCTCAGTGTTTCTTCTGGGTATCAGATGAAAAACACCTGTGCATTCAGTGTTCACTGGGTTTCAGTGGTGACCCTGTTGACTTCCAGTTTCAACACCATGGTGGGAAAACTTTTGATGCTTTGCATCAAAAGGTGCTGATCTTTGTGTGACGCACAGTGTGTTGGGAGCCTCACTAGAGGGCGCTCTAACAAATGAGTGTCCTGTGTTGGCCTTGAGCTGGCAGCAGGATCAGAGGCACTGCTGGCTTCCATAACCAAGTCCTCCACTCACTTCTCTACCAGGTGGCCAGGAGGAGTACGTCCTGACGTATGAGCCAGTCTGCCAGCGGGAAGGTAAACCTGTGGCCTGGGAGGCATGTTGTCATGTGGGCATCACATCACCTAAAATGTGAAGACCACAACATACATGAAAGTCACACAGCACACGTGTGCAGTTGTCAGAAAATGTGTGTGTAAACAGCACATTTCATTCATGTGGGCGGTACTGTGTGTATGAGCGTGTGAAGTATGAACTGTCTGTAAAGAGCTGTGGCATTTATTTATAAAATATATGCATTCTTCCTTTGCACAGCATCTCTCTACATGTAAATCCGTTTCCATTTAAAAGCTTACTTTGAGTATAGATTAGACATGACCGCTGTAAACTTTTCTTCATCCTCCAGTGAACTACACTCGTCCAGTGATAGTCCTGGGGCCCATGAAAGACCGGATCAATGATGACCTGATCTCAGAGTTTCCTGACAAATTCGGGTCCTGCGTGCCCCGTAAGTATGATGTCATGTTTGCGTAGTATCTACAGGGGTCAGACCCTGGAAGCAGACACATGCCCTATTGATTGTTGTGTGTTACAGCATCAAGCATGCATAGTGCAAGTGCAGCGCCTCAAAAATCGCCACCTCCGAATCTGAGGCCAGGGTACACTCTTGGAAAAGATGGGGTCACTCCATTCAGCTGTGGGGATAGCATGGGTGAAGGGGTTTAAGAACCTTGGGATCTTGTTCACAGGTGATGGTAAGAAGGAACATGTGATTGATGGGCAGATCAGTTCGGTGACCGTAGGTTTTGGGGCGCTGAAGGGTGTCTGTGGTGGTGAAGCTGGAGTTAAGTCTTAAGACGAGACAGACTGACTGGTAAACTGCCAATGTCCCGGGCTTCACCTGTGGTCATGAGCTTTGGGTAACGACAAAAACAACAAAATCACGAGTCCAAGCAACCAAAGTGAGGTTGCTGGGGAGAGGAGTTCGGAGACCCTCAGAATCAGAATCAGAATCAGAATATCTTTATTGTCATTGTAACGGGTACAACGAAATTAAGTGCAGTCCCTGT
>JAACJT020000028.1:2174900-2252999 GCA_009936485.2 Gymnarchus niloticus | reverse complement strand
TAGGAGAAAATTAAGTGGCATTCAGTGCTCTGATGGCAACAGGGTAAAAACTGCTGTTTAGTCTGTTTGTCCTTGTTCCTGGAAATAGAGCCACTTTCCCTCGGGTTGGTGGGGAACCAGGTGGGGAAGTTCAGGGGTCTTGTAACAGATGCTTCCTGGCCGGCTCCCAGGGGAGTTGTTCTGGGTGCATCCCACAGACACAGGATAACTGCTCTGTTCTGATGCTGGGCTTTCTGCCCTGAGCACATGGCATCCTCATTTCCATAATGTTCTGTTACTGTCATGTGATATTACCTAGCCTGGTACTTTCTCATGCTGAACATATCCATTACTGTCTTTCTCTACCTGGTAACTGATCTGTTTGTAATTGCAGTTCTCAGCTGGAGACCCAGCATGTTGACACGTTTGTTTTTGTCATTATGGCGCCGTTTGACAGACTTTGGCACGTCTTTCCGGTGCTCGACGTTTGAACGCCCCTCTGTGTTCCAGACACGACCAGGCCGAAGCGTGACTACGAGGTGGATGGGAGGGATTACCACTTTGTCACATCGCGAGAGAAAATGGAGAAGGACATTCAGGACCACAAGTTCATTGAGGCTGGCCAATATAACAACCACCTGTATGGGACCAGCATTCAGTCAGTGAGGGAGGTGGCGGAGAAGGTGACACGCCCCCACATCACACTTGTGTTTAGTTCTGACAATACTGTGGCTATCGTTACGCAGTTACAATGCTAATTATTTAAAATACTGTAATCAGTGCAGAGGGTTGTCCTCCCCACTGTACAGAAATATTACAGTGGACGGGGCACAGAAAAAGGCAGATGATCCTCCTGATACTGTGCTGTATGTAAACATTTGGCACAAGTATGCCTGTGTTCAGAAACCGCCATATACGTCATTGTACCTGTGAGTATAGAAATGTTTTACTGCTGTGCTTGCTGTTTTTTTTTTTTTTTTAAATCTGCCTTGTGGTTCTGTTCTCAGGGAAAACATTGCATTCTGGATGTTTCCGGCAATGCCATCAAGCGGCTCCAGACTGCACAGCTGTTTCCCATCGCCATTTTCATCAAACCCAAATCCGTGGAAAATATACTGTGAGTCAAAGTAACTTTTCTCCCTTCATCTCTCCCAGAGACAGACCTCGCTTTGTACCTTGGCTGTGCTTTGCCACCGTGTAGAGCAGGATTCCTCAGTTCATTTCTCTCGAGGGCCAGATTGTTGGCCACTGGTCTACAGCATGACAGTGGAGCATGGCATGAACACTGGTAGTGCTCGGCTAACCCTTGGTTCTCGGTGTCTACCGCCACACTTGTCCAGGGAGATGAACAAGCGGCTGACGGAGGAACAGAGCAGGAAGACCTTGGACAGGGCCTTGAAGCTGGAGCAGGAATTCACGGAGCACTTTACCTGTGAGTACAGAGCCAGCCAGACAGCTCCGGCTTGGCACACTTTGCCATCTGTGTTCCGGTGTCACTCGTACGGCCTCCTTGTCAGTGTACCGACGTTTGCTCCAGATTTCTCAATGTCCGCAACCTCCCTACAGATGCTCCATATCTACGTATGACCATTGGTCTTTCTGTACATGGCCTAATTGTTCAGAAACCTTTTTGGAGGTTGTCAGGTTCCCCTGTCCATGGTAACCTCACTATTGCTTATCGTTGCCAAGACGGGTCTTTTAAGTGACCCTGATTGAGATGGGGCAGGCTCATAAGATTCCAGTTCCACCCTGTTTTGTCATCTACCGTACTCGCTCAGTGGCACTTTGCTATGTCTGTTTCAGCCATCATACAAGGGGACTCCTTGGAGGAGATCTACACGCAGGTCAAACAGATCATCGAGGAGCAGTCCGGTCCATACATATGGGTCTCAGCCAAGGAGAAGTTGTGATCAGACTTCACACTACCTGCTTTTCATTTGTTTGCTTTATTGCTTTTTTTTTTTTTCATTTTTTATGATTATTTTTTATTTTTTTATTTTTTTTTTTTTTTTTTTTTTTTTTTTTTTTTTTTTTTTTTTTAAACCAACCTGGTCTGGTCTGGTCTGGTCTATCAGATGGTACTATTACCCCGAACTTCAGAATCAGCCTGTCCTTCTGACATGCCTGTGTCAAAGGCATGGTGAAATTTTCACAGCCCAGTTTTCGCCCACAGCTCTAAGTCTGTCCCGAAGAATGGCACCCGGAGCACAACTTTGGAGCCTCCCTGCCATTGGCTAAGGCCAGCATTTGAAAGGGGAGGGGTTTACGGTACACTTCCTTAATGTTTAAGGGTGGTGACGTTCTGCAAAAAGATATATATATTTGAGTACATTGAGTTTTTTTAAAGCTTTGTTTTCATAATGCAGAATAAAATACATAACAGAACTTTGCACATTATAGCTAACAATTTTGAATAATATTTTCTTTTCATTTTTGCTGTTCCTTTTTTAGGCTTTGTTTGCTTTAATGGTAGCTTCTTTCTTTTTCTGTTATGATCCATACATATTTGTTTGTCAACAGAAATTCGGCAGCCATTCGTTTCTTTTTTCATTCTAAAGTGGCACAAGTTGATGATGAGATGTGGGAAAACATCAGTTTAAGACTGTTACCGGCCAGGTCCTGACATACAACTGTGTCTTATAGCCACATGCTGTTGTCACTAACAGTCATTGACCGTTTTAATTAAGTCAAGGTAAGGTGCTCTCAAGGGTTCCTTAGAAATCATCACATAGAAATGGAATGGTTGTTTTTAAATGCTAAGATATAGAATAATAAAGTAGGATGCAAAACAGCAATGCAAAAACCGTGAGAATTTATTGTACACTGAGATTTTAACATATATTTAACCCTCAGTAAACTGCCTATTTTGTTATAATAAAGGTCTATATTGAACTTTAAATGCAACAGTTATGGGAATTATTTTCTTTACATTGTCAAGCATATATGAATATATATGTGTGTAAATATATTATTAAATAAATATGAATATATTTTTCCTTTACTTTTACCACCACCTCCTTTGTTTATTTACCATGCATAAGACAAAAACAAGTTCAGGCCCAATGGAGCCACGTGGTAAAAGTAAAACAGTATTTGGTATAACGCAGCTGGCAAATAAAGTAACTATGGCGGCAAGTTCTCCTCTTTTTTTCCCTGACCATGTGATTTTTTTAAATGTGATGTGCATGGTTTTAACGCAATAGTCTATTGTAAAAAGTAAACAAAAACGTGCGTTTTCACCTGAGATTGTAAAATGTCATATCTTTAAGCATTGCTCCTCATGAATTTACACAGGTTTCTTTAAAATGGGTGTGATGTTTGCTCTCTGAGGAGAAGGCGTAAAAACGCACTTACGTCAGCCTTTAAGCTTCCACTAGGGGGCGCTTCTCACGCTCACCTGCTCCTTCTCACCTTCCTTGGAAATAATTTTCTACACGACTGCTTGTTTAACACCTCATCGCAGCTGTAATTTAATTTTAAACTCGACAGTATAAACAGCTTACCAACGGATTCATTACATTTGTCAAAAGAGGAGAACAGCTAATAAAAACTTTCTCATACTATGCAGTATGGTATGCATCGTTCTTTTGGCTTCCGTCGGGGTGTGAGGTGGGGGTCCCGCGGCTGCAGTATGTTCCCCTTTTCCCTGCTGGTGTGATGCTCAGTATCTACATGTCAAAATGCATGTGCAGCCGTGGGTGTTGTTTTGTCTTAATTATTTGACTCCGCCAAAATGATTTTGCATGATTTTGGATGCAAATCATTTTAATATTACGCCTTTTAATCTTTAAAGTTGTTGCATCGTATCGTTAAATCACCTTACTGTGTAAATAAAGGGAGCACCCCACATGTACGGTCAGTCCCAACAGTACATGTTACATACTAACGTGCGTTCGTTGCTCCCTAATGGCAGTTTGCGGTCATAGTACAGTATAGTTAGGTGTAGTCGATCTGTGCATATTCCTTAAGGTCAAGGATAAATTGTCTTATCAGTTTGATAACGGTTTCCTATCATAAATTTAAACTTAATTTCACCTCGACGTTTTGCCACACAGGGGGACTAATGGAAGTAATTTACACACAATTCTTTGCAGTTGCGGTAATTAAATTCAAGTCAATAAATCACACTTATTTGAACGAAGCATGGCCTAATTGCGACCGAATTTATTGGAATACGAACAAACAGTACTCCAAAGTATAATTACAGTAATTAAGACGAAAAACCGAATGCCCCCAATATTGACGGATAAAATAATACGATGTTAACGGGTTCGAAGACTTGATTCTTGCAAACGTTTGTCGGTTAGAGAGTAAAATAGCATCTTCTCATCTTCGTGTGGTTGCGTAGTAGGACAGAAATGGAAAAGTGCCGGCCTGAGAATGACTAAGGTGGAGTCGTCTCCATATGCATGAAAGAGCTCTGTGTGGGGAGTCTGGGTGACGGCCAAGGGCTCCTACGACTCATGTTCAGGTGATCCAGAGTAGCAGAAAACCGTCAAAAGGGGGGCAACAAGATTGCAGTGGCACAGTAAAATGAATGCTTACGACGTGTGTGGCGTGGCTATGCTGAAATAGAGCATTGTGCTTGAACTTGACTTGACAACTGTTACATTTGTATAAAGTGTAAGGTGGCCGTCAGCACGTCTCCGCTCCGTGGTCAGCATGAACTCGTGGATTGTGGTGAGCGGCGCCCTCCTAACGCTTCACGGCGGTGAGTTCATACTCCATCCTATAATAATCCACTTCATATTTTAAAGGATGTCTCATTTCGCCCACAATTGCGATGTGTAATATGTTTCAAAACAAGGTATTTTAACGTAAAACTTTTGTAACTTTGAAGTAATTAAACCGGTGAGTAAAATATCGACCCAGTATGTTACTGTACTGTTGATTCTGCGATGGGACGTGATATATTTGGAAACTCTCCTCTAAAAAAAAAGTTTGCGGCCAGAGCAGTGTGAGATGGTGCACGGTATCGACTAACGAAATGAAGAAGTGCGACGATATGGCAGCGGCGCTGAGGAGCGCCCACATCCTCCCTCCGCTGCAGTGCGTCCTCGGCGCGTCAGCGCAGGAATGCGCGGGGAAGCTCGAGGTAAGTTTCCACCTTCGTGACAGCGGACACGTCTGCTACTGAGCCCACGGATCGAGAAAAGCCATATTTCTCAAAGTGAATCTCTACTTACCTATATACTGGTGTACAGTATCCTGTGGCTAATATTGGACAAAATATATGTTAAAGAACTGATGTTAATGCTACTTATTTTCTAAAACAAAATTTTCCTACACATTCAGTGAGACATCCTCAAACGCCATAAAACAATGTACAAATTCAATTTTTTTTGTGTAATGCTAAGTCGGAAAGTTATTTTGAGGAGGAAAGTCGTTCGTTTTAGGCTGTATTTCTCTGGTGATTAATTAAACGTCTTAATGTGACGATGCCGTTGGTCGTTCTTTACAATTTACCACAGCAATTCTGTTTTTGTCTTAAAATATATTCACCTTAAACAATTCAGAGAAACGAAGCTGATGCCTTTTCCTTGAGAGCTAAAGAAATGTATTCGATTGGAAAACAGTCAACCTTCAAAATTGCTGCAGGAGAGTCACAAACAGATGGTAAAATGTTTATATTTTTATCTTACGGTTTTGGATTTTGTGTTTTTCAACTTTTGAACTCCTTGATTTTTGTTTTATACTCCATGGCTCTCATTAACTATGCGCAATATTATAAACACGTTAAATTGTACTGTTAATTTTAACGTCCGTTTATTAAGATTGATCCGCTTCGTTTGTTTTTGGCTTAGACCGTACGACTATGATATTTGCTGATAATTGAGGGCCACATTTGGTTGCATATACAAATCTGTCATCCATACTTATGTTTCACAGCGTTTTGAGAGATGTTTTGTTTTAATGACACAGAGGTAAACTTGTAGTATAATTACTGGACTGTAAGCGTTTTACTTTAATATAAACAAATGTTTTACATTAAACTTTAATACAACGTAATCTTGCCATATTTTTACCCTCATTGCAAGTCAAAATGTATTTTGGAAAGCATTTTTATTATATGTTAATTGTGTGTATAATATCATACGCAAGCATTTTCAGAAATTTGTTCAATAGCATGCATTGAACACATTTGATAAACCTCTCCACATCTTGCAAATAGCTAGCAAATTTACTGTCTGAGTAAAAGCTAATGAGGTTTCAGTGTTACAGTGATATGTACGGAGTGGTGGGACCCCACCGCAGTTAGCTGACCCATGACTCTGCTCATCCCACAGGTGAGGCCACCGCATACTATGCTGTGGCCGTTGTGAAAAAGACCAACAAAGACATCAGCATGAAAAGCCTCAAGGGAAGAAAATCGTGTCACACGGGCAAGGGCCGGACCGCCGGCTGGGACGTGGCCCTTGGCCACCTAATCGACAGCGGCAGGATGTCAGTCATGGGCTGTAACATCTCACAAGGTGCTCGCTCTTACCGTGGAAATGAAACATGAGACCAGGTCTTTCACCTTTACGCACAAATCCTCAACAATCCACATAGCAGAAGCCGCTACGTTCTAATCAGTTGTCCGAAAAGAATGTTTCTTCCCTTGCTTTGGATGAAATATTACTAATGTAAATAAATGCTTGTAAAATATCTACAATGTAAATGAGCATTTTAAAAGGCTTTTCATGATATGCTCACGGTAGTGTGTCATATGAAAATACATGTGGAATGTAATGCGAGTTAAGCAATAAGAATGCAGGAATAGGTCATATTTGTGAAATGCAATGCATTGTGGGATTTATGCTTCCAGTTTCTACAATGGGCAGTTCACCTGAATAAAGACCACTGACTGGGCGCCTGCTGTGTAATAGTGCATCGATAACGGTTTCTTTTGCTTTCAGGTGTGGCAGATTTCTTCTTGGCCAGCTGTATTCCAGGAGCTAACCAACCAGGGGATCCGCCTGCCTTATGCGAGCTGTGTGTTGGCGATGGGACTGGACAAAACAAATGTGCAAATGGCAGCCAGGAAAAATACTTTTCATATGAAGGTGCTTTCAGGTAACGGAACACTGAGCTCATTGTAGTTCCATTTCATTTTTTTTTTTTTTTTTTTATAAACACAAGGATGCCCTTTGATTTCACTGAAACAGTGTGTGCAGCCCCTTCAGCCTAGGGCAAGTAAGGATGCGATGTGCGTTGAAGGTCTGTCACCTCAGTCCTTGTCAAGTTGTTTCTGTTTTCCCGATGCTTAGACTCCATGGACCCACCAGTTTTTCATTTGTAGTGATGGGACAAAAGAGGCTTCAAAACCTGTGCTGGGTGGGAGTATCCTGAAATAACCAACCAGTGCTGGTGACAGGCAGCACTGATTGGTTAGTTCAGGATACTCCCACCCAGCACAGGTTTTGAAGCCTCTTTTGTCCCATCATTATTCAGTTGTACATTTCACATTTATATGTCATACATTGTTTAAAGCATAAAGGGTGCTGCTTTTGTGCGAACTAACCTGACCAGTGTGACCTAGTCTTTCAGCTCTTAGCCCTTCCTGTCCGCTGTAGATGCCTGGCTGAAGACGCAGGTGAGGTTGCCTTTGTGAAGCACACCACGGTCATGGACAACACCGACGGTATGTCTGCTTCCTCTGCACAAACCTGTCTCTGTCAGCCTCCTTTGCAGCGATAGCACCTAGCCAATGGCTAACTGGCTAGCTCTGCTTTAGGAAAAAATCCCAGCTCGTGGGCCCAAAATCTGAAGTCAGAGGACTTTGAACTGCTATGCGTTGATGGGAGGCGGTTGGGGGTGCTGGAATTCAGGAGGTGCAACCTCGCCCGAGTGCCGTGGCGTGGGATCGTAGTCCGCACTGATGTTTCCAGCTTGGCGGTTTTCAACATGCTGAAAGATGGAATGGTGAGTCCACACATTTTACCGTCAGGTGTAGAATTGTTTTTGCCACTGAAATGCACTGATATAACAAATTACTATTATTATTTCAGGATAACAGCAAGGGACAGATAAAATGTTAGGCAAGATGATGAAAATGACAGACCTTTTACGAGCTGACTTCAAAATTCCCACATAGATATGTACCGTACTGCGAGGGCTTTGAAATCACAGACTTGAATTGCCTTCAGATATACACTCATATTTGATATTATGTATTCATTGTATACTTTCTGCCCCTAAGTGCACCATGGTAATCTCACACAAATGGCACAGTCCACAAATAAATCACATTAGAATGATCTGTGGTAGGTTCTGCAATGGTGGTTTACCTTGTGGGTATATCAGAGATTAGGAACATCATGCTTTTACACCAAAAACCCTTGGGAGGACAGTATATTGCTTATCAAGTTAGGGACCTGTGTGCCTTTGTTCTAATCCATTACCTGTCTGTACATTTGTGTGTCTGTTTGTTTTGGAGAGTAAAATAGAATATGCAAAAACTACTCAGTAATAAATAAACTACCGCTGTTCTCTTCTGTTATTCATAAAAACAAATCCTCATCAGTTTCTCTTCAAAAAATGGAAATTACCACAGTTAGAGTATACATCTATAAAAATTACAGCAACCAAACCTGACAAAAATCCCTTAATTTTTCTACGAAATTTCCTCCATCCACCCTTAAGCTGCACTTTCTTTATCTGTCTTTCCATTTATCTTCCACCCCAGATTCTACCCAGCTGGTACCGTTTATCCCCAGAAATCCCAATTAATCTAATCAGGGCCAGCTGTGCATTAAAATGCATGCTTGTCAACCCTGTCCAAAGTGCCACTTTTGCTTATTGCCCTGCCACTGTTGCTTCCTACAGAAGCACTTCAAAATGTTTACATCGGAGCCCTATGGAGGCACAGACCTGATGTTCAGTGACAAGTCAACAAACTTCGTCAAGGCTGAAACTGAAGACTATCAATCTTGGATGGGACCACGATATTACAATGCTCTAAAAGCGATGGACTGCAGTGCTTCAGGTAACTAGCTGGTTGTAATTCCATTTTCAGGGGTCCTGAACTGAACCTCCGACTGGAACCAGCAACCACAGTGGGTCGTATGTATCTGTCAATTCCTGTCATAATCTAGTAACGTTAATCTGTAGAACTCTAAACTAGAAGAGTCGTGTTATATTCAATCATCTACTTGCCAGATAAATGAATTGTCCTGAAACCCTGGGCGCCGAGTTTCTCGTAACCGTTTCCACTTTCACAGTTAATCAGTACGCCGTTCTGTTCTCTGTGTTGAACCGTTTGTCAGCCGCTCTTGGGGTCTGCTGAAATCCATGGCCTGACACCAAATTATCCGTTTCCTCAACTTCGTCAAATGACAAATGACACTATTGGTGTACCTGCATTTATAGACGTGCCACAGTTCCTGCATTGGTGCGTGGTGTCTGACGGAGAGCTGCAGAAATGCGTGGACATGGCCAGAGCATTCAACACGAAGTCCCTAACCCCACTGATCCAGTGTGTCTCAGGGACATCTAGGGAAGACTGTATGCAGAAGATACAGGTAGAGCCACCCTGGCTTCGCTGGCCTGTGTCCACTCGCTTCGATATCATTGACTATACAGGGCAATAGTCCTGCACAGTAATCGGATCAAAGGACAGTTGCCCAAGGAGACCAATACGACTGATGATGAACATACAGTGGTTCTGTCATGAAGAACATGACACCCATTGTACCATGTGGTCATCTTTACCTAGCTTTGTCTTCTCACGTGTCTCTGTCCATGCAGAATAAGGAGGCCGACGCCATTACATTGGACGGTGGTCTTGTATACACAGCAGGGAAGACTTACGGACTGGTTCCTGCGGCCGGGGAGAGCTACACGGGTACTCAACTTCAGCCACTGAGGAGTCGTCGTCACGTTTTTTTTTTTTTTGTTGTTTTTTTTTTTTTGACTAAATGACTGACTTCATAGCAAATGTCGTCTTAACACAATATCTCTACTTTTCCCAAATCATAATTTTCAGTAATGTCTCCAGCTGCAAGGAGATGACCCTCGGTATTTTAGTCTCTTTAGCTATGCTGTGGAGGTACATAGAGGGGATTAGGCATTGCTGGCTGACGGCTTGGTGGCCTTGACTGTGGGCGTTGTCCCAGAAGTTGTATATAATTACAAAATAACAGCCTTCAATAACCACCCAGTACATGTTGGAAATGGAAATGTTTGAATATACTTTTTACAGAAATAGTTTAAGAAAATGACACTGATTAATTGCTCGCAGCAGTCTTTCTCTCCCTGTCTGAATTTTTCACTTTAACTTATTGATGCTGTCCTGTCCTAATAAGGTACCTACCGCTGTTATGGCTGCTTGTGCTGAGACTGGGGACTGTCTGAGAGCTGCTCTGTGTCCTGGTGCTTCCAGGCGGTGATGACGGCAGCATATATTACGCTGTAGCAGTTGTGAAGAAATCCAATGCAAATGTCTTCAGCCTGAATGACCTGTGGGGAAGGACATCCTGTCACACGGGCTACGGGAGGACCGCAGGCTGGAACATTCCCATGGGGGTCCTCATTGAACATGGTCTGATAAGGCCCCAGAAATGCCAGGTTGCTCAAGGTAATGCTCATCTGTGGTTCCTTAATCATTTTAACCTTCACATCCCTTTCAGTAAAACAGCACTGATAATTCCATCAAGTATCAAAGGATTTCAGTTGGATGAATTTCTAGTGGCTTCCTAATAGCTCTGAGATCCTCGTTGTAGAGACATGAATCAAGGAAAATTGCATACCCATTTATGCTCTTGAGTCATTCTCTGAGGTAGGGGTCTGGCATCAGGCTAGTCTGCACTTCTCACACCTGAGGGCCGGTGCCCATTTTCTGTAGCTGCCGGGCAATTCTTCAAAGGCAGCTGTGTCCCTGGAGCAGATCAGGATGGCTTCCCCAGTAACCTTTGCCAGCAGTGTGTCGGGGATGCCAGTGGCCAGAAGAAATGTGTCAGCGACAAGGATCTGTACGATGGCTACAATGGAGCATTCAGGTGAGTAAATCACTGAATGTTACCCAAAGTTCTTCTGACAGCTCTCAACGTTTACTGATCACAGTGGTTGCCTTGCAGGTGCCTTGTGGCAGATGCTGGAGAAGTGGCCTTTGTAAAGCACACCACTGTTTTCCAGAATACTGATGGTGGGCAAATCTATGGGCAAATGATCCATTTTCGCTTTTGAGATGATCCTGTTACACTTGGCAAATAGGTGTCTGTAGCACTTCTAATCCAGCAACAATGTAAGATTGCTGCAGGGTATGAGTGCTTTTGAGAGGTATCGTACGTACATCTTAATGTTCCTGTATAAAGCAAATTCTGTAGATCTTGAACTGCTTGTCGGTCCACTTATTTGACCATCTTAATGATCTGCTATAAATTCTGTAGGGTTGGTTGTGGTATAGCCATGTAGCACTCACTGAAGGGTCCTCTGTCCATTGCATCTTTATGGAGCCTGGCTCACAGATGTTTACAATCCCAGCTCTTTCTACTTCTTTTGTCTTTCAGGGGCCTCCACTGAACCTTGGGCCATCGATCTGCAGTCAAATAGCTTTCAGTTACTCTGTCCCCATGGGTCACGGGCAGAGGTCACCAGTTATGGTCACTGCAACTTGGCCCGTGTGCCCTCACATGCCGTGATGGTCCGGCCTAACACTAACGTCCACGTCATCTTTGGCCTCCTCGATAAAGCCCAAGTGAGACAATGCTTGCCAGAAAACAGAATGAACTTTTCAGTGTGGCCGTCAAATCATAACGCAGTATGATTTCACGAGACACTTGGCAGAGATAGAGTACAATCCTCAAAATACATGGAGGCATTTATTTTCAATCTCATTGTATAGTGTTGGTGTAGTGCAGTGGAACTGAGTAAACTTTAAACACTGTTCACATCTTACCTTTTAAAGGGATTGTTTGGGGAAGACACAAATTCTACCTTCAAGATGTTTGACTCCTCACACTACCCAGGGAGTGACCTCATCTTCAAGGACTCCACAGTGAGCATCATCGGCGTGGGGGAAAAGAAGACCTTTGAGGAATGGCTGGGACAGGCCTACATGGAATCTCTGAGAGCTTTGGAGTGCATCTCCAGTGCCACAGGTATGAGTACACCTCACCCCTTCAGCTACCTTCAGTGTGGCACGGCCTTCATTTGGCAGACAGGCTTTGACCCGAGTTCCCCTTATTTTTTGTTGTATGGCTGTTATAAGTAGCTTATGCCATGATTTTCCACACAGATGCTCAGTTCTCTTCAGTCCTCTAAGCCATTCCTATCTTCCTGTTCCCCACAGCACTTTCCGTGTCTTCGGCGGCACTCATTGCCACTGTCCTCCTCATCTTTGATCTGTAAGATGCTACTGCACCCAACCCTAATGCTTTTTGGATGCCCTATCATGTACATATTTTTAAATCTTGCATTTATGTTAAAAGTGCTTTGAATTTGGTCACTGCGTGATTGAAGTGATTACATGGTTGTGCTTAGCTGATGAGCAATCACGTTCCCAATGTACTAAATCAGTATGAGAAATCTATATTATCCTCCCCAACCTATGATAGGAAAACTCTCACAATAGATAACCCATGGCAGTTTTCTGTGTTCACTGTTGTTCTTCCTATAGCCAAAGGCACCTGTCATATGCTTTGTCTGTTTCATACACTATGTAGCATTTCCTTAGTTGTACATGTTGTGCCTGAACTTCATGTGACTAGTGGAAGTAATACGACTCTCTAGACTGGACAAGCTAATGCAATACATGAATATGTGAGCTGTTTTTGCACCACACTTATTCTCTATTGCACAAATGTGGCCAAATCGCCAACCGAAATTATCTCCAAAAGGGTGATTAGTGGGTAGCGTCAAACACAATGTCATGGATGTATATAATCCTACAACTCCAGCAGTCTGCATGCACCTGCAGCAAAGCCTTACCATCGTTAGCTTTGGACTGAAACTGTGGAATAAGCCTCATGATTACGGATCTCTACCTGCCATCACTGTCAGCTCTGAAAAGGCGACATGACTGTTTTCCTACAACCAAGAAAGAATCTATCAGATGATGCAGTCATTCTTTCAATTGTTGCAGTGCTACTGTACCAAAGAGTTTGTGCATGTGCCTTTGTAATAGGGGATCCTTTTCAACTGATTTCTGTTGATGAGATGCTTAGACCATGCTGCCCGTTTCGAATGTCACAACAGTCATTGTGATGTAACAAATTAAATACTTCTATAACATTTAGCTGACAGGCCCCTGTACCTTTATTTTTCCAATTCACAGAAAAGTATATTAAAGCTGTATTCTCATTCCGGTTGGAAAAAAAAATATCAATAAGACCAATTTTAGGATTTTGGCCTAAAAATTATACTGGAGAAGTGATGGCATTTTGAAAAACCTGAATTACGTAAAGTCATTCTACAGTGATTTGTATAATTAGTAAATCTGAATATATACTGTCTAGTGAGGAGGAACCTGTTTACTGCACCAAACCTTTTTCATGTGCATCTCACCGTACATCATGCTCTGACTGTTTCAATAAACAGGTGTAGGTTTAGCCTCCACCTAGACATATCATAAACTAATGGAGATGTTTTCATCTATGACATGAGTTTCTCTCAAATGTTTTCATTCCACAAAAGCACTACACAATCTCCACACTTGCACAATTCTGGGACATATCAGTAAATGTCAATACTATATGCTATAAACAGAGGCTGAAGTCCAGTGTTTTAACCTGTATCTCATGTTCAAAGTTGAGCAATGCAGCTTTGCTAAAGTCGTGTTCATCTCTGCTTGCAGCCTACAGACCAGAATGTAATTCAGTTATGGTCCATTCACCTCATACTGTTCTACCAGAACATCTCATAGCTGTCTTTTATATGAGAAGTTTACCTTCACTGAAAGCAATATAGACATTTGTATAATTAAGTCATTACCTGAGATGCATTGACCAAATATATTCATAAGTCAGGTTGACTTAACCAGTAACACAGCATCCGCAGTAAAGATTAGATAACATGCCATAGATACCATCCTGTCAGAACTGGATGCAATTACATCAAAATAATTATTCTAATAGATATGACTCTTAAGGGGCACATGAAAAATGCATCATCACACCCAAAAGTGGCATTTCATAATGTGTAACAGCATACTGTACAGCATGTCATACATTGGATCATTCTCAAAATTGACCACATCACTATAAAATACAGGTGTACAAGCAAACTGGCATAGTGTACTTATGGTGACTGCAAAGTAGATATGGTCATCCAGTCTGGTTTAGAAAACCTAAATCAGAATCTGTACACTGTAGTAATTCAGCTCAAGACCCACACCAGCTTCCTTAAGCCAATTCTCTCTACTGCTCAAGTCATTAAACACATCACATTTGACTCTCAGTGGCAGTTGCCTTCATTTGTCTGGGTACCTGAAAGTCTCCAGACTTCAGTGAATCTGTATGCAAACGTGTTCAGGTTTGTGTGGTGAAAAATGGGCTATGTTTGCCTACATGGAGAATCATTTTATATCCTTTTTGTGATTATCTGGTGTTGCTGTAAAATCTAACTTCTGAATCTAGCAGTTGTGAGAGAGAGAGACCAATGCATTTCACAGAAGTAAAGCTTTTAGGCACGTACAGCAAATTCTTGTGCTTGAATGTTTTACTGGACATTCCAAGGGCGCCCTCTTCTGGTTAACTGGGGACAAAATCACTGGAGACAGTGGAGAGTAATGCAGCAGAAAACAGGAACCATTTTAATTTAAACTTGACAGAAATTTTAAACACACTACACTAGCCTGCATTTTGGAAGAATTTCTTTATTGCCACTCCTATATTAAGAGTTAATTTTGTGACCAAATTGTTTTACAGCTACTTTCAGGTACGTTGAACAGGTGAGGAACATTTGTGGCCACATGACTGTCTTCAGCTAATCAGCTAATGGAGGTGACAAACAGAGCAGTCAGTCCCAAAGTGTTTTAAACTTTAATGCCATTCATTCTGCTCACCCTCAAAAAGCAGGTTAAATCAACCTGTTACACATCTGTGAGTAGCTAAAACAAAACATGGATATGCAAGTCATGGATTTCATTAAAAAAGGGACTAAGGCCACAATATGTAACCAGGAGACATGTTTCAGTGGAACCTGACTGACAGTAAACCCTTGACTTTAGACTTTTCATGCCATGCTGATATCTCCCACCTGAGGTGCACTCACCATTGCTCTTTCGAGGACTGACCTTGAGACTTTCTCCAATCAAGGTCAACCATATTAAATAACCTTTGCATGCTTTTGGGGGTGTGCATTAAGCGATGACATACTCTCTGGATGAATCAAGTCTAGGCAGATAAAACTCAGAACCAAAAACAATACCAACAGAACGGAACAGTCAGCTTATAAGCAAAAGCTATGCTGATAATACAAAAGGGCAGGTCAGCTTCTACCTGCAAAACTAATTTCATGCTTCTATGCACTAAACTAATCCAAGGTATGGCTGCAGACCTTTGAGCATTAAAATTTTACATAGTAGAGATCCACCGTTTCTGGCCAACACTGCAGGGAGATTTGGGTCAGAACCGTAACATTAAGAAAAACTTCTCCCTTATGACAGTTAATCATCCTTTACAATACACACCACTGTTCAAGTTCAAACGGTGGAACACCTTTCAAGGGCACAGCCCCTTTATGAACGAATCGTGGTCCACGAGTTTGGCAGCCCAGTTCAGCTGCCTTCACTGCAATTCCAGAAGTAACATCTGAAATCACCGGACAATAAAATCAACAGCGTATCGACACATTCAGTCATACACCTGCTGTTATCTCTCCAAGTTCAATGCAACTATATTACACAACTCTGAGTCATAAAGTTCAAGTTCATTAGGGACTCAACAAATGGAATATAGCCTTGACAACTCCACCTCAGCAAAGGTTTTGGCTGGTGGTCGTCACCGCCCTTGATGCCGAGAGCAAGCAGGCGAACACGAGGTCACGTGGCAGGAGGATGCCTGTGCAGGTTTCGCACGCCATACCTAAGAATGCTTGACAACGGACAGCAGACCACCCCCATATCCTGGGAGAGGGTAAAAGCCAAAGCGGCAGTCGGCTGTGATGCCGGAGCCCTCTGGACTTCAGTCTTTGAGCTTGCACTCACAGAGCTCCTTGTAGATCCTCTTTCGCACCTTGGGCATGTCCTCCTGAGTGAACTGCAGGGGCTCTTTCAAGGCCAGGCACTTGCAGTACTGAGGAACAGACAGAGAGCAGGACCAGAGTTACTCTTTAGAAGGATCCCTCCATTTTGCATTGCAGTTTGATTGATTAGAAATGTTTTACCTCTAAAACGAAAACCCCACAATCACTGTCATTCTTCTGCTGCGGAATACTCTGGGTGAGCAACAAACAGAGGATCATGAGAACTTAGGACACACTGAATCCTCAAAGCTGTACCAGGATTCATTGGAATTCTCCAAGGAGCTGTTAACAAAGGCATCAAGAAGCAGACTTTTAAAGCAGCTTTGAGAAGACCCCAACATTTGAGAATTCATGACCTAAAATTTTTCATTATAACAACCATTCGGCAGAAAAACACAAAATCCGGCAGTGGAGCCTCAGACTGTATTCACTGTTCAGCAGACCCATTTATTGATAAGCTAAGTTGGTGTGCTCATGTTCATAACCCATGGTCTTTATGTGAAGTCCAATGCCTTAACTAGGGTACAATAACAGCTTATTATTTCTGGTTGGTATTTACACCAGGTTCACCAACTTTTGCTCCCACGGTCCGTTGCCAAGCGCTACCTTATTCACGATCATCTTCCAACCTTTTTGGTACGTGGCATGCTGCTTCTCTTTCGCTTCGGCCAAAATGTACCGCAAGATGTTCTGCTTGGAGAAGGAGGATGTTGACCAGTCAGGGGAAGGCCGCAGTGTGAATGAATGTAGAGAGACCACACAGCGAGGAAAATGCTTTGGCTTACATCGACAGCATGCTTGAAGGTGATGCCTTGGGAGTCATAGAAGGTGATCTGTTGCTTGGAGATGTCCACGGTGATCAGTGACCAGTGGATCTCCAGATGGATGGGGATCAACAGCAGATTTTTGGTGAAGAGGTCAACCTGCAGACAGAGAACTGCCATGAAGTAGGAATATAAGCTCAACATATGCATGCATCCATATCGTTACAAGCATTCTCACACCCAAGGGGGAACAACAAAACTGACTTCATCTGGCAATCAGCGCTTTGATCCGTGAGTCTTCACAGCAACATGAGGCACTGGAGATTTCAAAGAGGCCAAACAGTCAGTGCAAGAACTGCAGATGCATGTGCCACAAAAAATGCAAAATGGTTTAAGGTGTCAGGGAGAACAACTGCAAAAATCCTGACAGTATAAGCTGAATACAACCTGCATCAGCAGAGGGCAACAGTGGTCTCAAGCTGAAGCTCACTGACAAGCAGGGACTGGCGATACCCCCAAAAAATTACCAAAGGACTGAGTAGGCACCTCTGTGATTCAGAAAATGGTGTAGATAGTAAAGTATCCAAGGCTAATCCACAAACACATATGACCTAGTGTATGGAGAACAAAACCTGGACCACTGAGCAATATAAAAAAGTAATATGACCCGATGAGTTAGTTTTGGAGAGTGTCAAAGGCTGACTTCAAACCAAAATATCTTTTGGTGTGGGGGACCATTAGGACTGATCTGCATGACCGTAAAACTGAGAAGGAATGGTTCCAGGATCATCTGCTTCCCACATTTCCATTTATTAATTTAGATGACAGTTTGTCCAAAACGATGTTCAACTGAGGTCAAGCAACGCATATGCAGTTTAGGCTGTGAAGACTGTTTTCTCATGATGTTCTCAAATTCCAAGATGACAATGCCCCCAAACACACTACATACTAAGCCATTTGAAAAGAGCAGTATCATGAACATTAGGGTAAAACCAAACACTTAGACACGCAAACTGGAGGCTTTTCATCTTGAAGAACTGGATATTAAGTGTTAGTCATTTTGTCTACCCCATGTGCATACATACAGACAGACATACCCAGAAGGTTGTTTTCATTTAACCCTATGAGCAATTTCAGAAGCATGCTCTCCTCCTTCAACAGCAGGTGGTAGGAAAACCAATCTGCCATAACCTCACCTTTTTGGTCCACCTTTTCACTCCTTCATATCCTTTGGCCACAAGCTGCTTGTGAAAAAAACTGTTGAAGAAATGGACCTGGGGAGAGAACAGAGGACTGTGGGTGATACTGGACCTTCATAATGGCTCAAACAACACAGAGGGAAACAAAGACAAGAAGAGATGATATCCAAAAAATACATATTTCTGGTGAGGAATACAGATAACCTTTGGCTATTTCTGGTACGGGACACTTCTTTAATGTCCTATCCTGAGCTGCCTATTTGAAGGGCAGGATACTATGGATGTGCCTTGCATATCAACAGCAAGGAAGTCAGATTTAGGTGACAGGCAACTGGTATTTAACACATTTATGTTCTGGGTACCAATTCAGCATGGCACAGGTAAAATGAACATTGCTTTATTCAGAGCCAAAACATAAGCAGCATTAAACAGAGAGCAGTTAAACAAAAACTAGACAACATATCAGAAGAAATTATTCCTGGGTATAAAATCCAGCTTCTCACCTTGTGGTTTACAGCATCCATAATTAACTCTCCATACATATTAATGACCTATAAGAGAGCAAAATGTTCAGTTCTATAGGTTTTCCTGTTAGCCATATTTGGAAACAGAAGCTTACTGCACTGCTGCCAGAAGATTTTTTCCACCCCCCAGCTTGGTAACAAAAAGTAGCACGTGTTTATGGTGAAACAATCTGACTGGCCAGGCCCGAGAGGAGTCCAAGTGGCCCAGCAGCAGACCCACCTGGTCATTGAGCCAGTTCTGGTGATCCAGTGTAGACAGGTCCTCCAGGGTCAACGTGTGCTTGTTGTAGGCTACTTTGAAGTAGTGCATAGGAGCGCATGCCAAGCCAGCCTGGTACTTCGCCACCTCCGCATGGATGAAAGACTCCCTAACAGCAGTGTGAGAGGAGGCATGTCAAAGCTAAACGATTCCCACCTAGTCTCCAACAAGCGGGCGGGCTCTCTACACGCCACACCTGGGTTCTGTGACTTACACCGTTTACAACTTTAAACAGATGGATATTTAGTCAAGTACACAAATGCTACTCAATACAGCAACACCACAGGAATCTCTAGCCCCCAGTTTGTGTCATGCTAATGAAGAGATTGTTGGTGCTCTTCCGCTGTACCTTTACTTGAACAACAACTGAGCCAGAGCTCAGCACATGACATACGTAACCAATTCTAAAAATTTGATCACGTCAGCCTAGACACACCTACGGAATGAAATGTAGCCAGTAGGACCAGTGACAGCAGGGGCTACTTGCCTGTCCGTGAAGTCAGTGTTTAATTTGGTGGTCAGGTGATCCAGTACGTCACTCTCACATAACGGGATGAAGCTCCCATACTTCACATAAAAGTGCTCCAGGAATTCTAGACAAAGAAAAAATTTTCAGAAAAGAACAAGTACAGTAATAAACCAACAAAAGGCAGCAGTGACCAATAAGGGCAAAATCAGCACAATTAAAAAGTATGACAAATTACGATTTGTGTACAATTTAAATATCTTCCATTAGGACTTAAAGTGAATTCAGAAAATGTTATATTCCATTGGGAAACATTGTATGAAGACCTTCATAACTGGCAAAATGTAAATATCCATATTGTTCTCTCCATACCCGGAACTTTGGCCAGCAACATCTAAAACACCTGTAAATCACTGACATCAGCTGGGGCAAACTGGCACAGGCTAAACCACAATTTGTTCAGATCATGAAATAGCTACATTTTCAGCACTACTCTTGCAGTGACCACCTGACGCCATCAGTGAATTGAACCTGGCCTCACTGCTCAATAACTCACCCCTTCCTGCCCACACCAACAGCCCCCCTACAGTTTCTGTGATCATCAGCAGGACGCGCCATTCCACCTCAGTGAAACCATTGCTGGTGCTAGATCTTCACACAAGCTCTACATTTTCCAGCCACAAATTATTCAACTGGCAACGTAAAATTCAGGTGGAAAAAGATATAAGTGCTATGATTCAGAAACAAATATGGGTGAAAAAACATTAAGATATAGCACACCCTCATTCTGCTTTGGGGGACACTGACTGATGCAGCACTCACTGTGACTGTAGTCTGACCTTAATGAGAACTGTCGAACGTTACCATGGATATGCTCTGTTATTTCCTCATCGCTGAAGCCGGTAGGCAGCTGGGGTCTGGCCAGGCTGTGTTCCATCTCTGAGTCAGTGTTCCAGGGCTCTGTCTTACAGTAGTGGTGGTCCAAAAGCGGATTTGCACTGGGTTCCAGGCACGACGGCGGGGGCTCCACCTCCATGTCGGCGCTGGGGTCGCTTTCTGAGCCTGTGACTCCATTGAGCTCAGCTGGCTCGCTGCCCGCCTCGATGGCCACCGATGGTGTTTCCCTCGCCACCTCCCTCTTCTTCCGCCCCCGTCTCCCGGTCCCCTGCCCGCGGTGCCCCGCCTTTTCGGCTCTGTGGCCTTTGGCTCCCAGGGGCTTACAGGCTGGTCCACAGCAGTCGCAGGCTTTGGGTGTGCGCTTCCTGGCCGACGTGCGCCCGTGGGCGGCCGACTGTGCCTCGCTCGCGTGGCCGTCCTGCACCATGGCTCCCCTGCCAGCCTCTACCCCATTCCTCCCTGGCGACGTTGCACTCTTGCACTTAAGC
Source organism: Gymnarchus niloticus (assembly GCA_009936485.2). Taxonomy (NCBI): domain Eukaryota; kingdom Metazoa; phylum Chordata; class Actinopteri; order Osteoglossiformes; family Gymnarchidae; genus Gymnarchus; species Gymnarchus niloticus. The sequence goes on along the minus strand of JAACJT020000028.1, from coordinate 2,232,259 downwards.
TTCAACAGGTCGTCACCATTTACTTCCTTGGTCAGACTTTTTGACTCGGGGCTCAGACTCGACAGGTGTCTCAGCACCTCCTCCTTCAGCCTCTTGCCTCTGAGGGTGGAGATCCGATACAGATGCTTGGCTTTCCGCTGACTCCCTAAACGAGGCTTCCTGACTCTGCACTGACTCTGGTCATTAAACGAGAAACGCATCAACAGAAGTGCAGCGCTTGATTCCTTAGAAGTGGAAAACCCTGTCCTCTTCTTCCAGTAAGGAGAATTTCTTAAAGTTTTTCTTTTGGACAATACTTTCGTGAGGTCTCCTAAGGTCGATGGATCACAGACGCAATAATCATGGAAGACCAACCCACTGTCATTATCTGGAGTGTCTTCACACCCTTCAGGGTAGACAGCTATAAGTGGGGTGTGCTCCACAGATGATCGGGCTGCAGTCCTCCACTCAAAGCTGGGCGTTAATGCAGAAGCACCCAGACAAAGGAGCTCTTCTGATTGAAAAGCATGGCTTACCGCCTTGGCAGACAGCTTGAACTCAGCAAACCTAATGGATCTCCGAGGCTGACGTCGAGTTTTTGACCTCTTTTTGTTCATGTATTTTCTCACCGGGCAATCCACAGGCCACCAGGGCCATTGGCTTCGCACCGGCGTCCAGTTCCGTCTGATTTTTAGGCAGTCCAGCGACCGGTGCTGAAGTGGCACAGTGCGTTCAGGCGGGTGTCGCCGAAGGCCTCCCCTCAGACGGGCACGGCGAGAAGCCGAGAGACTAACGGTCGTAACGGTCACTGCTCCATGTAGGCTGCTCACACATCCATGCCACATCATGACCCAGGAAGACAGCTGCTTACAGAAAAATACATAAGCAGAAGGGACACCATGCTTAATGTTACTTTCAAAACTCATTACGAACCCGCCTCAATTGTTATTAGACGCGTCTTTATAGAAATTTGGCAGATTAAACCGCTAAAACCTAGTATTTCTTCACGCACTGTAATACGACGCCTGCTACGCACGCACCTTAGCTTAGCCTGTGTCTGCAACCTGCAAACTTTGAAAACATCCAAGCTACCTGGCCAAACGTGCTTACTACCAGATATAGAAAATGCCTACATCTAAAAAGTAAATTAATTAAAAATAAATAAATATCTGCGATGGACAATCTCCAACGAAAAATTGGCTGAAGAGGAACTTTAAACAGTTTGCAGGTTCAGGTATGCTGATTGCTAGCATGGTTGCTTCCAGGGAATTTGGCTAAATGCCCCAGGGCAATAAAACAAATAACTTAATACTTCAATTAATACTACTCCACTATATAGAAGGAAATGTCAAATAAACAAATATCTTACCAAAAGCCTGCCATCACTGGGAATTACAGCGCTGCAGCAATATTCAAATGATGTGCCCAAAACAATCTGCCCGATGAGAACTACGTCGTTCTCCGATGCAGTACTTCCGGTCGCCTGAATAATACGACACAGGCCGCGCGATCCAAAGTCTTAAATTCGTAGTGAAAGTCCTTTTGCCTCCTAATGGTCGGATGTCCGCATTGCGCTAATACGTCTGGCAGACATAGAGGACGTAACGACAAATGAAGTTGATTAACCTCCACGTATAGCTGTGCAACTCCCATACGTTTATTAAACACATATGTAAACTACAGTGTGTTTCCATTTAACATTAGATTACGATCATCTGCTTATCTTTAATGTTTTATTTTGTATACTTGCGCATGTCAAACGTCATCTGCTACCAATATACTTTTAGATACTAAATATAAAAATAAGTCAAGATTTAGCTTTTTTAGGACCATGTACAGATTTTAGTGCTTAATCCAATTAATTTTCATATAAATAACTAGATTAAACACTAAAAGACAGCGTGTAAATCAACTGAATTGCACACAGGGTATCCCTGGGATGTGATCCAAACTCACTGCAACCCTGCACGGTATAAGTGGATATGGAGGATTCAAGGATGGATGGAATTGTTAACACAAACTACATAATTTTTTATTTTGTTATTCCAACTTTATTTATAATATTCTATTAAACAGTTACACAACAACAAGCTAATTATTTACAGAAGTAATATATAATATTGGAAAACCTAAGGATACTACACGTGATATGAATTTGTCTCAATATTAATATCTATCAGTGGTGGAACTGTTGTTCAAGAAATACACATTGTGTTTTTTTAATAAAAATTTCACCTTTTTTTCAATCAGTTGGAACGATGGATAATTTAAGGTGACATAGCAGCATTTTCAATCCAGCTAGTTGGAGACTCATGTAGTTTCATGGTCCAATAGGTTAAGTACTCCATGTAACAGCAGCCCCACAACCAGAATAATAGAAATAGCAATTACTGTATATTCTACCTAACATTTTCTAATTAGCGTAGCTCTTGTACACCAAGAAATGACACAGCACATCATTTAATTACAAAGCAATAAATAAGAGATTGTCTGGTATACTTCAGAGGTTAAATAAAGTCCACACCTTTCTTCATTAAAGTGTGACAGGGATGTAAAATAATTTATGGCACATTATTTTGTATTTTGGTAATTTCTGAAATGTAATGCTTATCATATAACCTTAACAATGCAAAACAGGTTTTTAATAGAATCCTTTCTTTAAAAATGAAAACTTAAAATGACAGAAACATTCAAAGAGACATGGTTCAAGTACGTTAAATAACTGCCAAAACCAAGGTACGACTCTCGTACACTAGACCTACTAAATACATCAGTGCTGTTTTCTTTCTCACATGTAAAATAAGGTTGCCTTATAGATAATTCATAACCTTCCAAACATTTAACATACACATAATGGAGGATGTATACAACATACATAAACACATACTTTCAAACTTTTCATTTATATCATGGCTTGTCATTTTGAGATGACAGATGCACTTGGTGGACTTCTCCATAGACTCCGCCCCATTTGAGCTACTCCCTTTCTCACAGACTGCGGCCTGCAGAAAAGAGGTGAGGAACAGCTGAAGAGGAAGAACCGGAGGGAAGACCTGGTGAAAGAGGAGAGAAGACCCTGAGGTAAGAATGTAGCTCATTCACACACTGGATGCTAGCATTACACTTTCATCAGCAACGTGAGGTTGTCGTGTTTGGAATGGACAGCTGGAAAAACAGTGCATTGAAACAATGGAGAGCTTTTCTAACTCCATGAGCTGTGCTAGACTCATTACTCTACAGGATGAATCTAACTCATTAATGTATATGGTGGACCTAACTCATTATACTATAGACTTAACCTGACTCATAACTACAAAGGCCAAACCTGACATGCATGTATATTGCTATAAGCTCCTTCCCCTATATGCTGAATTTGATCCATAAACTCTACTGGAATCATAATATAGACTGGATCTGACTTATTAATTATATGTTAAACCCGAGACATTACACTACAGACTAAACCCAGCTCATATCACCATAGGCTGGACCTGACTCCTTCCTCCATAAGCTCTACTAGATTCATTACTCTGGCGACTGAATCTGACTCATCACTCTGTTTTGCTTCTAGCTATGAGCAAAAAAAATGTGAATACCAGGCTAAAACATCAATGCAAAACAAATCTTTGCAAATCTATACAAAATACATGATCATCATTAATATATGGCAGTAAAATGGCAGCACTGGTTTTTGTTTTATTCAGATTCACTTAACTGGAATAATGAATTTTAGAATATTAGTGCTGGCATTATTAAGCAAAGCAGCAACGTGTGAATGTATGGGCTGTGAGTAGAGCCTTAAGAATGCAAGCCATCATTACAAGCCTTGAAAACTTGTTTCACCATCAGGGGGCAGCAGCAGGAAATGAATAAGCTTTAAAAGAAATGCACCATGCTTGTTGAGCTAAGCCAGCCTGGCAGTAGCACTGGGGATAGTGATAGTGATATTAAAACTTGGATTAAAAGCATACCTGGCTGGATTGTATCGATTTCAAACCAGATGCGTCGTTGTTATTTATTTGGATATAAGAGTCGGTCATCACTGGCAACCTTTCACCCACAAGTTGTTAATGAAATTGTGAAAAACCACCTACGACATTCTGCATTTGAATTTTAAAAATTAAGGCTTAAATCTGTGACATCCTGAGAAGCATCCAAAGCAATCCTTGATGAAATTACTGTGAGATAACAAATGTGCTGATTTCTCCAGGTCCCATGATGACAGAGAGCTGCACAGGGTAATGTACGAGTACATTAAGTCTCCAATTGTAAAGTGCCTTGGATTCCTGAGAAACCGAAGGTTCTAAAAATAAATGGAAAAGGCTGATTTACAGGGAATATTCCTGATGACTCTCGACATTTTCTTAACATAAGTGTATAAAAATACTGATGATTTGCACATAAGCAAAACATCTGAACAGAAATTTGCCTGAGGGTAAAATTTCTCCGCAAGTAAATGTAAGTAAACATTCAGTTTATCGGGTAGTTAATTGAATATTTCTGTATTACATAGTTAAACTGTCATTCATTTATAGTGATTATGCTAGTAACTAATCTCAGTTTTGTAGTCAAATAACAGTAAGTCAAACCTGTAGCCAACAGGACTGCACTGGCTACCACTTTACACTTTTCCTGGATGCCGTATAGCAGTGCTCACACCTGGGCCTTTAATATTCAAATCTAATTTAACCTGACCAACCGAAATTTAACAAGAAGAGCGTGGAGAGGAAGAGGAAGGAGAGTCCCTATTAAATTACAACATATATCTAATAACAAGGCTGTGATAAAAAAATAAGTGAATAAATGCAGAAGCATATCGGCATAGAGCAATAGTGTTTTCCGCTAGCATTATTTCCCTCTCACTTGTGTCTGCATGCCTAAAAACACTGAAAGCAGAGCGAGATATCTGATATGTGGTTCTCTGGAGCTGGAGAAATGTCAAAAAATCTTGGGTGAACTGCAAACTTTTTTTTTGGGCGATACCATTCTGTGCTCTTGACCTTGATTGCAAGACACAGATGACCAGGGTGCAAACTTTGCAACGTACCTCACTGCAGTGTGCCATTGAGCCGAGGTGTTTGTATGGTCTTCACAATGGAGGGCCCACTGCCCCCTGCTGACAGCACCTGAACTCGTACTTTGTACGTGCTCTCTGGTCGCATGGGTCCCAGAACCAAGGAGAGCTGGTCCTAGGGCAGAGAAGGACAGCCAGGATGCAAAGCGACTGAAAAACTTGCTGCCATGATATAGTTTGAGGAGTTTTTCCTTCCCACTCTCCTTTGACTTACTCTCTGGGGACCCTGGGTCTAGGAATACGTAAAGCACTTTGTGACAGTGCTTCTTGTTAAAGGTGCTATATAAATAAAATTGAAATGAGATTAATAGTTTCAAATGGCTGGCTATGCCAAACATCTTTACCTTACGCCAAATGTAATAGCCAATCACTGCCTAGGTATTCTAAGAAAATTCCCTGGGGCTTGTGACACATGACAGTTTAAAAGCTGCATGCAAACTGATGCCCTGTTAGGACTCACTCAAAAAAGGGGGATAAACTTGAATGGTGGTAAGATCGCATGACTTGCGGCATCCAGACCCAGGCAACTTTTTCTGACAGGTTTCTCTCGGCAGCAAAACTCACCGGGCCCATGGTCAAAGTCTGGGAGACAGTGCTGGTGCCACCACTGTGGGATACTAGGACCCAGGAGAACTGGACACCAGTGACAGGGTCCTGTCCCGGAGCAGCCTGGGAAAGCTGCCAGTGGAACACTCCCTGCAGGGAACTGTTCTGCATCTGGAAGGAAACTGTCAGCTTCTCTGGACGCTGCAAGGCCTTCTTAGCCAGAGAGGGGTGCTCTAAGATGGGGAAGATAACGACAGCAAGCAGTGTCTGTTCAGATTCACACTCACACAAGATATCAACAACAATACTGCAATCATTTCATATCATTTCATATCATGGTAAAACTCTGGTCTTCTGAATCGACCGGGACCTAGGTCGATTTCATCAAACAAATAGCTGAAAAGACGGAACCTACTTGTACATGAGAATACCCAGTTTATACAAAACAAACTGAGTTAAAAGAGTGAAAGCTAACCGCCAACCCTCACCACGCTCAGAAAAGACGGTATAACAGACAATGACTCAAGGACACACTGAATCTACATAGTAGCTAAAGCCAACATTTGATTTTTAAATTCTGTAATGATAAATTAATACTATTTCTACTATGCTATACTGCATATATCTTCAAACAAATAATCAGAAATAAATGCCTTATGCAGCAAGAGTAATACTTCAACAGAAGAACCAGTGTGATAAGACTAGATACTGCCATTTTTAAATATTTTTTTTCTCCTTGGGAGTTGCAGTGGTTCAGGAAATTGATGGTTTGGATGATTGATGTTTGGATAATCAACATTCTACTGTATATTCATATCGTCAAGGGAAACAGCCAAAGAGCTAAATCTTTTGTAAATCTAACAGCTGACGAGTCAGTTGACCACTTGAGCTTTTAAGGATAGGATAGCGTGCATGAGAACCTCAAATGCTTCAAATCTTTGCAACGTTTGGCATCATTTGCGTGGAATGCTTCTTACCCTCTTGGGCACATGACAGAGATTCCACTCCTCTGTCCTTCAGTGCGGAGCACGGTGGTGTTGTCACGGAGGTTATAGTCTCTGACCTTTGACCTTGGTCAGATACTGGCGTAACCGCCACCCTGTACTTACAGGCAAACAACAGGCCAGTGATGACATAATGAGTTCCCTGAGAAGAGGAGAGAACCGGGAGTAAGTCGTGAACAGAACAGTCCATTAGAAAAGGATATCGAAAAGGAGGGAGGGTGATTAAGGAAATCTATAAAAGTGGAAGAAAGGAAAGGAGCTTCAAAAAATGGAACTTGAACGACCATTATCACTGGAAATTTGACAAACACAAGTCATTCACAGCCAAATAGACAGCAGAAAATAAGCCAGAGCTGGAGCACATCTTGCTTTCCCGCAACACTATTTTATTTCTTTAAGTGAAGCTAGTGTTTTAGGTGTCCTGTAGTCCGTTTGGTCATCTGCATGGTCACTGCACCGACTTTGTGAGCTACACACTTTACACCGAAGGGGATATTTAAAAAAAAAAAAAAATGGAAGAAGGACTCAATTTACGAGTCAAAAAGTAACATTCAGCTGACGGTCCTTGAACCTGATTTCATTTTGTGGTGCAAAATATGTCTCTGGTTGTGTTGCACGTCAATTTCTTAATAAAAAGTGCTGAATGCTGGATGAGCATATCGCCTTCTGAAGCGCTTTGTAGCGAATGCATTCAATAAAGCACATTCCGATGTTTATTAAACAATATAGAGTTTCTTTCAACTTCCTGAATACTGATGACGTCCAAAACGAGAGCAGCATCTCAGGCCAGGAGGTCTCATATTTGCTGAATTACAGTAAGATCTAACCTGTTTAGATGGCCAACATTTACAGGAACGATCCAGGAACAAACAGCCACTGGGATCTGTGTCCATTTCCAGAGCTCTGGACATACAGTACTTTCACATCTCACACTAAATACTCATAAAGCATTAAAATAGAATGCTACTGAGACCAAAGAGAAGCTCAGACATGTCATGAGTGGTGAGAGATCACCCACAAAAGTCTGGCCTACCTGAACAGTGGCATTTCGCTCTGTTTTGGTGAAGTTCTGAGCACACACTTCAGGGTACCATCTTAGTAGATATGTCTGGGAATCTTTCAGAGCACCTTTCAGAGAAATGAAAAGTGGCAAATCCATTTGGCAATATAGTAACAAACTTACGAGGGGTTCACACCGAAGCCTGTGATTGGAGCGTCCCCCAGAATCCATTTCATGTAAAACGTATTAATACTTTTTTCAAATAGTTGAGTCCTCTATTTTTCCTTCCCACTCTGTATCCAAGCAACAATACATCTTTCACCAAATATATCTCCCACAAAGCTCCAGGTTGTCTCAAACAACAGATCCTCCTCCAACTCATATGTTTTCAATTTATAAACCATGCTGATATTATTAAAAGTATTCTCCAGTTTTTTTCAATATTTCTCCAAGAGATAACAGTAAATCAAGAATCATTATTTATGGTGTTCTAGGGTTTAAACTGAATACTTTCCTCAAATGTGATAAGATTGCCAAGAACAGTATTTTTGGGAAACTGCTAAAGCAGCAAATATTTTTCATAAATGTAATAGAAGCACGCAAATGGTTTGAAAGTGCTTGGCATAGGTCTTGTGTCGGTGTTTTGGAGTGTCGTGCATTTTGTAGCCTTCTCACATTGCAATCAAGCAGGGTGACAATGAGAGAGAGAGGGAGAGAACATGTGAAAGAGAGAGGCAGCTCATGTCCCGGACAGATCCACTACGCTCGTCATTCCTGGCCCCACCGGGTCACCACAAAGTGCCAGCTCTCATTCCGTCTGAGTGCTTTGACTCCTATCTCAATTCCCACTTTACTTACTGTGCTAATTTGGCCAGTGCCTCAGAGCTGTAGGTCATTAGTTGTTAGCAGAGAGCTGGAAAGCCTGGAAGCATCCACCCTGCTCAGCCTTCACCACTGCTCACCTTGTAAGCGTTTCTTCCAGAAAACTTTGACCTGGAGCTGGTTGTTGTGGTAATGGGGGGCAGCTGCCTCCAGGCGGAGGATGCCTTGTGAGGAATGCCAGGAGGGCAACTCGTTGGACACCTGCCCTGTGGCCTGACCCTGGTCAAGCCCATCTGGAAGACTTGCTGCTGGAAACGACACCATGTTGGAAAGTGAAATAGGGCCAGGGTAGTTATGTTCCTAAAACACCAACCCATGGACTGCACAGGACAACTGTTGACGTGTTTGAGTCTTGGTACGATGAGGAAGAGCCGATTAATTATGTAAAAGCCATGGTCATCGTGTCACTGTCTGGAACTTTATCTACCGCATCACAGGTCTGGTTTAAGTGAACTCTTCTGGGTTCTCAATTCTGTAGGCAGCAGTGTGGTCCTAAATCCTGGGACACTACTGTTATCTTAACACATGATCTTCATCCTGAGTGAAACTTTACCTGCACCACTGAGACCCTGTGGTGGAAAGATCCTTGTGGGAAATTTGTGGGCTGAAAGTAAATTCTACCCCAAATACCATGTGGGGAAGTCTTCCACAGATCTTTATTTATTTGATGTTAAATATTAGATTAGAATGGAGACAGCTAAACTAATTAGGAAATATTTCATAGTTACAGTTCTCAATGTGTTAGGAAGACCCAGGGGTCCTTCAAAAGGCAAAGAATTTCTCTTCATTGTATAATTACATTCATGCAGTGGACACCCCTTGCCATCACATCAATGGTCAGAAGTTGTCAATCAGGAGAGTGAGCACCAATTGGTTAAGTTATGCATCGCCAACTGCATGCAACCACAAACACCCTGTAAACTCTAAGGCTGCCTACAGGCCAGGCTGAGTCACGCCTACAGCATGTTCCATCAGAGTGAATACGATGGTGCTCTACTTCTACAGAACTTCTGGGTCTTAGTAAACTGGTAACCCAGTGCCCTGGACTATAGTCTGTGCCTTAAACAAGCTCCTTCACCGGATAAGCCAGTCAAGGAACCTAATAAACGCAATTCCACTGCAATTCTAAAAATCGTGCCGATAGTCTGTCATGAACCAGAAAAAACATCTCTGTGGTAATATGGTAACATCACTCAAGTGTTTTTTTGTCTGTCTTTGATCTTTCAAATGAAAGCACATCAATGAAATGAGGTTTTCTAATCAGAACTGTGCTGTGGGGGTTACCATATGTTGATAAAAAATAGTCCAACAGAACTTAGATCTGAAAACATGATAACTTCCAGTTAGGGGCTTGGGATCGGGGTGTAGGAAAATCACGTGCAAGTGAGTTTATTACGAAAGAGAACTCATTTGTTCATTACTTGGTTCACAATGAACAATCTTGATCCAAGCAAGAGACGCTGAGCCCAAAAGCAAGTTGGAATATTTTACTACTGCTCCCATGATGCTGGGCTGTGAGGCTGGAATTGTTTTTGGCAGCACAACTGGAGGATTTATGCAACCTAATTAAAAGCAGAAACAACAACATAGAGAGCACTCTTCAAACGATACCACGGGCCGGGGTTAGGGTGAGCTACAATCTCACGGTTTGTGCTACTCTTGTAGGTGTCATAAATGAGGGAGGCCCCCTATTACCTAGCCTTGGGTGACCCATAATTCATTCCATCCCAGATAAACGTCAAACAAGGCGTTCTGTGCAGCACAGGCTCTTCAAAGGCCAGATCTCTTGTGATTGCATATCCAGTGGTAGTTTAATGAAATATGGTCCAATAAATCATGTCATAAATGTCCCAGCAGTTTGAAGTTCATAAGCATATTGTCACCCTGATCTTTCAGCTCATGCCACATGTTAGCAAAGACCGATGACACAACAGTGCAACAGCTGCCTCTGTTATTGTTAGGAAGCTTCTTTCAATAGAAGGTATAGTTCAGTCTAAGTCTGTTTCAGCTTGCTTTTGTCAGACCATCGTCAAACACAATTGATCAAATGTGACACTACAATAAGTCTCAAACTCAAAATATATGTGAATTGGTCTTTTCAGTGGAACATAAATATAAGCAGCCTGTCTACTGGGGATGGAGCAACAGGGCCTTGGCACAGACACACAGATTTCTGCATCTGCTTGATTCCCCAGCGTGTCACCAACGTCGCCGTAATTCCAGCTCGCGGCGGGTCCCACTCCGGCGGCTTGCGGCCGGCCACTGACAATCGCGTGTGAAGCGACCACCCACGAAGATAAGACGGCGTACCTGCGGGCGCTGTGGTGAAGGCCAGCCGTGCCCTGCTGCTCTTCAAGCGCTTCTCGCCCCAGAAGGCGACGGCTTGGACTTGGACCACGTATGCGGTCTGAGCCTGGAGGCCCCTGAGCTCGATCTGGCTGGAAACCTGCAGGAGACGGACGCAGCCGTTATCTTCAGATGCGAGGCAGAGCGACATGGAAGACCACGCGCAAGGCGTCAAGTCATTTCTCATTTGCGTCAGCTGCTGCCACCGCCTCCGCTGCCTCTTGCACTGTCATGGGGGCCGGATCTAAGAGCAGGAACCCGCTGATGTCTCTGACATCCTCACCATGGGCAGAATGTGAAAGACCCGGCAGCTCTGTCTGTGCACCGAGCTGAGGAAGCAACTCACCGTGGTATATCCCCAGCTATCATCTCATTCCATATGCTGACAGTAATTACCATCATACAAGGAACACTTTGTTACATTAATTTTAAGGCCGGAATCCAAAGACTTATTCAGCTATTAGGTACAATTAAATAAACCTCCCTCGTAGAGCAGCCATGTGAAGATTTAGTGACGAGATTACGGATGATCCTTCTCAGTCTCTCCATGATTCTCCAGACAGTGGGAACGTGCGGTTGGGAAGAAGTGACAGTCAACACATCCCCAACGAATTTAGCCTTTGGTCACAGGACCATCCTCATCAAAGTAACCAATCGATCTCTGAACGACGGACTGGTTCTTGCAGCAAAAAAAAAGATGGCGAGTCCCCTGGGGCCAAACTTAGGACACCGTAGCACACTCTGCCCTACACTCCATTTTCCTTGCGGGGAGGGGGGGGGGGGGGGCGCACCACATAAGGGGGGCCCCAGCTGCCACCCGTCTTAGCAGGGAGGCAGGGGGAACGCTAGTAAAAATTCCTGACGATCTCAGGGCAGCAGACCTGGCTGCCATCTCCATCACAGAGACGGGAAAAAAGAGAAGCATTATTAGGCCTTAACTGGATACAGCCACTGCTGTCGCTTTTGTTCTCCATTAACAACGCCCGAGACCACGGCCTTGCCATGTCCAAGGCTTGCCTGCACGTCCATCACGGCACAACTGGGCTCCATTAACGACTTCCACTGCTTCCAATTTAGACGTATCGGAAAAGCTTGAGGACACAATGACTACTTCAATTCAAATTTAAAGAGATATCCATACATATTTTCAAGGATGTTATAAAGCTATGCCCTATTCATTGAATTACCCTGAAGTATGAAAAACATCTTTGTCTTTTTTCATCATTGTATTCTGAGATTCGCGTTTAAATCAAACTCATTTCTGCTAGAGAGGTACTGATGGTTAGGTGAACGAAAGTACTTCAGAACCTAGCAGCTGAAAAAAAAACAATGTCCACTGAGCTGGACGATTTGCCTCTCTCAGCCAAATGGCATATTTAATCAAAACAAATCACCTAATTTAAAATTAAGTTTGTGGTTTTTTAAGTCTGGGGAATCGCTGTGTTATGATAAAACATAATTATCACAAGAACATCTGCCATGTTTGAACGCAGGTGCTATACAGGAAAAGCCGACTTTAGTACTCTCCTGCCGCTGTCATTACCAAGGAAGAGGAGGAGTAAGTATGCCACAGAACATGTTAAGGCCATATACTAGGAGCCTTCATGTGATTTAACAGAGAAAGGTTTGCAAAGCCCATGCACCCAGAAACATAGCTGTATCCGCAAGCTGCTATCTTATTGTTTTAGGAATATCATATTCCTGTACTTCTGGACTGCTCGGTTCACTAAATAAGTGTAGAAGCTTTTAATGAGCTATTTTCAGTACAGAGCCATAAACTCTAAGGCCATCTCTGTCGGACTGATTCTCACATATTATCCACTTCCTATGGTTCATTACCTTTCTTCTGGAAATCTGATTTAAGAGACAGTGGTCAACTGGTGTTGACTATCATTCGTGCGGCAGCCATTTTGTATAAGCACCTGGAAACGAGTTGGACAGGGGCAAGGAAAGAGCAGGTTTGTAGACCCTTCATTTGAGACTTAAGGAAGTATGGGGTGGGAGGAATGTTTCTCTTACAAATAATGAAGGCAATCGCCAGTGGGCACCTCTGTACCTGTTGGATGCTAACATGCTGTAGAACAGCAGGCTTCTTACCCCACTGGTGACCATGGAGTTTTCCTTCCTTCCCTGACTCTTCCTGTGGGTGGCATGGCCACTCCAGGTCACCTTGTAGTGGTGGATGGCCAGGTCCTCCTCTCTCGGTGGGTCCCAGAGCAGCAGTGTGCTGATGGTGCCGTCTGCCTGGATGGAGGAATTCCCCAAGCGGAGGTTCTGTGGTCTCTCTGGTGGGAACGGATCTGAAGGGGCAGTGAGGGATGGGGAAATTGGAAAAATCTATTTATTTATTTATAGATACCCCCAGTGAGCTGCTGAAATGCACAAATGGCTATAATGTGTACAACAGAGGAAACAAGACATACGACACAGAATAAATACAGGCAGCGATTGGTGTAGTGGGCTTATGAGAAAAGCTTTTCAAGTCACGGGAATGGTATTTTAGCAGCGTACTTAACTGGAAGTAAAAACAATCCAGCTCAAAAAGTGTGTCCCTCTCGGAATTTAAGGGTGTGTGCTAAAAGAGACCCAACTAATAAGAAAAATGTGCAAACACTGGTCACACATATTCAGTGATTCACCCTTTAAAGATGCAAAGGCCGTGCGCCAGTTTCAGGTTGTATGGCTGAAGCTGAGGAAGATGTCATACAGGCATTTATAGCATGGATGAAGAGGTGGCAGGGGCTGGTGTCATATTTCAGGCCTCGCCGATTCCTCCACCCTGCCATCATCCCTTTAATCCCTTGGTGTTCACGGGGCTGGCAGTGACAGAACTGGGAATGGGAACGGCCCAGATCAGTAGGACCGGGGACGAGATGGATGACAGGCTCGTCCAGGCAAGGCCTCCCAATGCCTGAGCCCCCTGAATTTACCACTGCTTCTATTTTAGGCTTTTACTGAGCGGGATGTGATTATACACTTTGGTGTGCGTACTCAATCGGAGTTGTTTAGCGCGTGATATATCACTTTCTCATACAGACGGTCGCTACCGTTAATAGCTTGTGATACTCAGTGCCTCTGGGGGCTCATTACAGTGAATGAGTTTTTATATGGGAATGCGGCGCACCGAGGTGTTCACCCGTAGGGAGCCCTTCTGTTTCTGGCTCATGATGAAATGCTCGGCACGTTAAACTCAGAGCCTCAAGCCCGTGCCTCCTGGGCTTTGCTGAGGTCTACGGGTGCAGAGATTGCTGGTTCAAGCAAACCGATTCTGTTTTAAAAATGGGATATTGCTTTTGGTCCTGGTGTAAAAACCGATATGAACTGACAGCTGAAATTGCTGGCTGTTCACACTGCAGCCTGTTACTGACTCATAATTCCTAAACTGCACAGGGTGCTATCAGAAGTTATTCTGCTCGGGCTTATTGTAAAATGCCACATCAATGCACTCTCATATAGATTAAGGGTCCCTAGGAAACAGAACATGAGGCAGCACAATGATATGAATCGCTCACCCAAAGAAGAAAGCAAACAGCTCTGATATCGAACAGCGACTACAGTAGGCAGAGTATGATGAAAGGCTGCAGTTGGTAAACTGTAACAGCAGTTCGCCTCGAGGGTCCCCACTCCTACGAGTTCCATGCCTGGCCCCCAAAGCCTCCTGGGACCTGCCATACACCGCGGGCACTGTAACCAGTTGCAAAACAAAGGCTCCATTTCATGTGGCGAGGTGGCTGAAGAACACCAAAGCCTTGGCCGTTCTGTGCGCCTCAAGGTCATCAGTGTGAAACTGTCATTTAGATTTTTTCCTCGCCCGGTTATCAACCCCTGGAGTACCTTTCATCTTTGGGTTACCGTGAGCGATGGCGGCCAAGCATGTCACCTCTGACCCCAGCGTTCTTCATCCCCCTCTCAAATAGTCACCGTTTGATAAATCCACCTAATTACTAGAAGATGTTTTGGCAAATAAGAAAATACGTGGGATCCTTCTTTCACTCGTACTGAAATGGTCCCCACAAAAACAAGACTGTTTCTGTTTATCTCACATTAAGTCCTTCTGTGAACAATGTACACAAATTCAAAGTATATGAGCACTGCCTTGCTGACAGCAGCTAAGGCGTTACAGCTTCATACTGTAATGATAATGGAAAATGCCCCAGTAAATGTGGTGTCCCTCCAGTGAAGTATCTTCACTGGAACTTGGCTGGAGAGCTATCCCAGGCGCGTTGCTGATCTGCCACTCTCAATGAATAATACTGCGGCACTCAATTTATTTCGACTTGTGTACGAGTTCATTAAAAACTGCAAAGGGGATGTTCCTTTAGGTCAGGAAGCTGCCCACGTGAAGCCAAGTCTCAGGGGAAGTTGTGTGTCATGGTAACTCCATAGATGGCACTGGGGTCAGGGGTCTGAATCCTAGTGATTGGACAAATGAGGCTTCAAAATCTGTCGTGGGTGGGAGAATCTTGAACTACCAATCAATGCTAGTGCTAAATGAGGCTTCAAAACCTGTGGTGGATCGGAGTTTCCGAAACTGCCCATCAATGCTGGTGCTAAATGAGGCTTCAAGACTTAAGGGGGGTGGGAGAATCCGGAACTACCAATCAATGCTGGCCACGGGTTTTGAAGCCTCATTTATTTCATCACATCAGAATCCTGCCACTGCTTGTCAGAGTGTCTGTGAATTTATGGTATGCCATTTATGGTGTCCCCCAGCTTTGGGCCCAGTGGTTCCTGGGATTACTTCCTGGCTCCCGCAACCCTGTGCTGCATAAAGACAGATGCATGAAAAACTTCAAATGTCTTCTCTTCATGAACGTTGTTTTTTAAACATCAGATAACACAGGGATTCAAATGAAGTCTTTAGACCTCATCAGCCTTTAAACTTTACAACGTCACACTTCAAAAGACCAAAACAAAGTTAAGTCTTCAAACTATTTGAGATTAGTAAATCAGGTTGACTGGCATGCTCTAAGTACTGCCGGCTGTATTGTATCTGGAAGAGGTGTAATGACAGATGAAAGACTGCTACATTCCACTTCTCCCATGATCCTCTGTGTCTGATGTCATCTTAGTCAAACATTAACCAGAAAAAACAAAAAGCTGATGTAATCGTCTGCATACATTGAAATCGATTTCATCCTTTTCCCTTAAAAGAATCACATTTGTTCCTAAACAGATCCTGCATGTCTAAGAAAATGACCAGATTTGATGTTTACAGCTATTTCTAGCTATGAATTATTTTTAAATGACCAGAAGTGGTATCAGAATAATTATGCTTATGTTTTGTTCATTTTGAATAATTACTTTTTGAGACAGACCCTGGATTTTACATTGATCACTTGCATAATTTTCCTCCAGAACAAAATTAAAGCGAGACAAAATTAAATTTAGACCTGTTTGCCTGAAAAAATTTATCAAGGCAAACAGCAGAAAAACATAATATTTGCTAAGCCCGTGGCCCAAAATAAGATGCCTTAATAAATTAGCATGGCACAAAAACAAGCCAAGTTAAGGCAGAAATAAGATGATTTTTTCATTTACAACCTGTGTGAGGTGAATTTCGCTATTAATGGTCAGTGTTTGTCTGTTTGTATGGTAGCCTGCAGCCGTGGTAAGGCCTCTGGCTGGTGTTGTGGTGCATCTCTGCCATTCCTGGGGTTCCATAAAAAACCTTTTTACAGAAATGGTTGACACGGGCGCAACCATGGTCCTGTGGTCACCGTGTCTTTCAGGAAGGATTAGCTGGCCTGCCCAAACCAGCCCGCTTCCTGTAAAATAACTAGGTGGGCAACAGGAAGAACTACACAAGTGAGCAACAGAAAATTACAGAAAACAGATCAAAACCAGAATTCATGAAGAGTCAGATCACACATTTCTGTTCAAATTACCCTGATCGCTCTTCAGATTTAATTTACATATACTGCTCATTGAGCCATAGTCAACAAACAAAATGTTCCCAATTTAATACGGTATGTTTGTAATGGCTAAGGGGTGGAGCCAGCTCATCACACCTGACTTTTTAAAAGGAAAAAGTAGTAAGTCCATAAGTGGAAAGATTTCATCCCTTGTGCAGCCAGCCAGTACTGCAGCCCTGTGGCTCTGTGAGCGGGGGACATGATGGACCGCTTACCGCGCACCGAGGCGAAGTGCTTGCTGGGGGTGGTGAAGCCGCGGGTGCCCTGGCTGTTGACGGCGCTCACCCTGAACTGGTAGCACCTGTGGGGCCGCATGTCCTTTAGCACCACCCGGTCCTCCATTGTCTGCAGAGAAAGAGACGGACAAACCATAAAGTCAGATTATCCTCTATCCATCTGCTGGGGATGACAATCATCACCCATCTCGGGGCGATAAGAGAGCCCAAGGTGACATGTCTGACGGAGAGGAGATATCCTGTCAGGACTGCTGAAAGACGCCGGAGGGATTCTCAGTGTGTCCAGCAGCAGCCATTGGAGTGATGCTGCCTGCTTCCAGTGCTTGGGAGTAGTCCAGTAGTCTTCAGACCTGCCCGTCAGTCGCTGGCTATCACCCAAAATGCAAAGCAGGACAGCTTCAACTGTCCACACAAAGACTTAAGCTATCCCGGTTAACTTAGAATGACACAACATCCCTGAGGACTGGAACAGGACTCGACACTGGACATAGGGTCACTGGGGACTGGAACAGGATTTGACACTGGACATAGGGTCACTGGGGACTGGAACAGGACTCGACACTGGACATAGGGTCACTGGGGACTGGAACAGGACTCGACACTGGACACAGGGTCACTGGGGACTGGAACAGGATTCGACACTGGACATAGGGTCACTGGGGACTGGAACGGGACTCGACACTGGACATAGGGTCACTGGGGACTGGAACAGGACTCGACACTGGACATAGGGTCACTGGGGACTGGAACAGGATTCGACACTGGACATAGGGTCACTGGGGACTGGAACAGGACTCGACACTGGACACAACATCATTGCAGACTGGAACAGGACTCAACACTGGACACTTAAGGACTGGAACAGAATGTGACACCAGACATGATGACATTAAGGACAGACTTCCCCCTTTACACATTACACATGGCTGAAAACCACAGACGTGCATTATATTTTTCAAATGCTAGTTTATGGCCCTTTAAACTTCAGTTTTCAATCATTTATGTGTAATTGCTGCATTTAAAGCAAAGACCCAGTATAAATGTGACTGACAGGTGATCAAGAACATGTTGCGGGAATGAAGGTCCTGTGGTTTCAGACAGATCCTCCATCAGCATCATAGCTGCCATTGAGCTCTGCTGATGTCATCGATGCTGATGCCTCAAACCGCTGCAATTATGTAGTTGTGTGGGTGATCGTTTCCAGCGTTGTACTGAGAGTCTTATGGGAAGGGGGTGGACTCATAATCAATGCAGCAGCCAGAGCTGGTCCTTAAAAAATTTTAGGTCATTTGTACTTTTTGTTTTAGTATCACAAACTGACATTGGTCACACTTCCTGTGTCAAAGCGGGTCCTTATGAAACTGCACTTTTGCAGTGATTTGGATAGCAGCTAAAACAAAGTCAGTTATAAACTACATACTGTCAGTTTAAACTCCATAATCTTGGTTAAGTTTTTCTGACCTTGTGTGTGTATGCATTACACAAACGCTCTGAAATCACAGGTTGCTCGGTTTGACTCTCTCCATACAAGCTCCTTCTAGATCGATGAAGCATTTTGAAAATGTTCTATGCTTTTCTTTTAATATTCACTTGTTACCATGGTAACAGTCTGCCATGGCGTGGCCTCGTCCTCACTGGGATGCATGCCATAGTTCCATCTCTTCTGTAGAATGTACAGCACAGGCTCAATGGACACGTTGAATCTGGACATCCAGGACACAGTGAGGTGTCCCTGCTGGTCTTCCAAAAAGGTAATTTCTTTCCTGGGCCTCAGAGGAACACCTGCCAGGTAGAGGTGAGAGGAAAACCATCAGCACGGGAACGACACTATGCTGCGTTATTATAAAAGGTAACATTAACAGCTCTGGGTCATCTGGGTTTGTAGAGTCATCATCTAAAGGCTCAGAGGAAATGAATAACTGTATTGAGGACAAAAACAAAATCACATCAGCACAAGTATGAGGCAAACCAGTTTGACTCGGCCTGCTCAGGTTTTCGAAGAATTTTTTTTTTTTAAATCCGATGTGGCTCAAGGTGGATCTAAAATATATATCTCTGAAGGGTCGTGAAGAAACTTCACTTTTTCTGAACTCCAGGTAATATCATGAATATCATTAAAGAGTACTGACTAAAAAAAGTTATTTCTATGAGCCACCAGGATATTTTGAAGAAATAAAACCAAAGAATGTTTACCAAGTTAAAATGAACATTTCTGTTGGGGAACAGAAGAAAAAATATGGGTCTTCAAAACAGGTTCAACCCAACTATCTTGATTTAAATAAAATGACCAGATTTAACCTTTATTTTATATAATGTTTATATGTAAAATAAACTATGTAAGAGACTCTAAATTATGAAAACTTATCTATGGGATTAACCTGACATATGACTCTCGGGTACAATTATTTTTCATATTTGCTTCCCAAAAAAGTCTTCTCCACTCAAAACCTTCAGTTTAATATAAAAATGACTATAGAACTTGGGCTAGCTCTAAGCACAAAGCCCTGCGTGGCATCACTGCTGCAGTGGGAGCCCACCCTTGTAGAGGTTGGCTGGGGCCTGGCAGGTCTGCCCACAGCCATTGGGGCAGCACTTCCTGGGGCCTGAGCACTCAAGGTCCAGGCTGCAGCTCTCCACGCAGGCCGCGGCGAACCCCGAGGCCCTCTGCGGAGGTGGGCAGTCACCCTGCTTCTGAGTACGCAAGGACGCCAGGAACTTGGCACTGGCCGTGCACTCGTGGTGTTTCTGCCAGGAGGATACGAAGGCGAGAGACCCAGTGGGACTGTGTGTCAAAGGGGTGGGACGGTATGTTGGTGTCAGACAGTGCCTGTAATGTCTGAGAAACCAGGGCTGACACAATATTAGTGCTTGCCTGAAGTTAACTCCTCGGAGCTCATGGTTAACACGTCATACTTGGAAAGATGCAGATTGTTAAGTGATTGAGGCTGGTGGTGGCTAACTGGAAACTGTTGATTGAGAATAGAACCTCAAGTGCCACTTAGGGTAATATTCACCAATGTTAATTTCTTATGATTCAGAAATATTACTAAAGCCTACTGGCAAGATGCCCTTTTCCTCAACAATAGTTCCTGTTATCAAGCGATGATATTTATTTAGCATTACAAAATACCTTCTGTTACAGACAAAAAAACCTCAATATTATGATAAATTCAACACTCTGTCAGCATCGAGTTCTCAAAAATCTCTACATGACCAAATATCCCCTTAAATAATCCATATTTAACCACTGGGCAGAAATAAAACCCAAAAAAAGCTATTACTAGAATCATTTCACATAGTTCTCTTCTCTTATTGTTCTGAAAAAACACTGAATTAAGTCTCTGTTCAAAATCTTCTCAAAATTTCTCCCTTTAATAAACATTTGCAAAGAACTAATACAAATTTGGAGTCATCGCTCTGCAAAAATTCAAAAATTGATCACCTAAAACTTTCCTTGTTTTTTATGGAAGGGAATGGGGCTGGTTAAGTAACAGACATAATGTTACCCCTTCAACTGCTTTCCAAAGACACACGGGAAAAAGTAGGGCTTCTGTTTTTGGCTGGACATTATAATTATCCAGAGTCAGGGGTCACAGTTAATCTACTGCAGAGTCTCCAGTTTCACCAAAAAGATACCTTGAACAATTGTCCATCAAGAAACTCACCTCGCAGCTTTTTTGAGACGTTCCTCGTCTTGTTTCCCACAATTCCTTGCATGGCTGTAAGCACTGATAAAGAACAATGACTGAAATTATAAGATGGTGAGCAGAGTCTTATGAAGACCATATACAATAATTCCTCTCCCAGCCAGTAATCCAGTACAAGGAACCAGACAGGAACTTCCTAGACAGGATGTCAGTCCATCACAGTGCACACAGAAGAGGTGATTTAAAAATGCCAGCCAGCCTAACTACATGTTTTTGGGCTGTCTGAAGAAACCTGTGCAACACAGAGGGAACACCAAACTCCACACACAGAGCAGGGACAGGCTTCAAACCCACAACCTTTGGGATATGCGGTAGCAGGGCTACTAACTGAGCCACCAAATCATACACAGAAAGTTCATGTAAAGGCTCTAATCCTGAAGATTTGCACACACACATAGCATTTTCTTTTTCATGTGAATTAATGCTTAAAATAATTTTTAAATTATGGCAACGCACCAAACGATTTAAAAAGTTGCTCATTTTGGCCCTCCTCAGTCTCTGTTGATAACACAATCCGCACAAAGTCACCTCGTCTCCAGACCATAACACAGACAGAGAATCTGTAAAACTAGAATCACTGTTCAACTCATCCCAAGTGTTATGACAGAATTTATTTGTCACCAGATGTGAAAAATAACAGCAATTATTCATTTATAATAATGATAGTTTGCTTTTTATGTATTCTCACAGGAAAACACTGTGATTACAGTGACTTTTTTGACACAGCCACCCCCCCACCAAGAAGTGTCATACTCATCAGCCTATTGGGCAAAGCTGGTGATACACTAACTCCCTCTGCCACCTGCAAACAGTTTCTACCCCGTCTAGAACATTAAAGGCAAACATTCCAAGCGAAGCTTCTAAAAGTCTGAAATAACTATGCTTCGCAAATTAACAGGATCTCCTTGGCTGAAGCACAGTTTCTGCATTGCAGTTTCATCTCAAGTTTCATATTCGTAAAAAAAAAAAATTGAGTGTTTGACCACAGAGTGAAGGCCAGGCATCATGGTTTGATTTTGTCTTGTGAAACCTCTGGCCGCAAAGAGCCGTCTTTTAGCACCCTCATTCCGGAAGGCTCCATCCCGTTGAAGTTCTCCCATTCCCACCCAAGTCACGGCACCACCTTCCCCTCACTTGACTCCCGGCTAATTTATCAAATGCGTCTTCTCACAGCAGGAATCTTCACTCTGGTTGGCAGACCTGGACTCCGCCTTTTCCTTTAAACGAAATGGCGAGTATTAAGACATCTGTTGTATGTTATCAAAGAGATTGCTCTGACATCTGCCACCTTCCCGTCTCTGGTTGGAAAGATAGCCATCACTTGGTCATCTGCACTTTTCGATCTGCATGAGTAAGTTGAAGTCTATAAATAATGAAAGTCTCTACATCATGCAGTATGTACTCTTTTTTTTTGCTAATATACACACATTAAAGAATATAATGAAATTCAGTCATGGTAGTATTGCTTTCTGTATAATACATTTGCCACAATCCTCTGAATATATTCATTCCGATATAAAAATATCCACAGATTTATCTCCAATAATAATCTCCCAAAATTTTAGCTATAATACTGTAATTTTAATACTGTCATATATTGTCATTGTGTGCAACACTTCTTTTTAAAATCACATTTAAAGTACCTAATGTAGGAAAAAAAATCCCTGGGTGATAATGAAAACAAAGGCTTGTCTGTGATTTACCGCCAGCCTCCTGCAAGCTCATTAACAGAACCTATACTGGCTACAAACGTGAGATGTGCCGTTAAATCAGCTTGCTGACAGGTCAAAGGTCAAAGTGCTCACAGCGAGTGTGTATTTGATCACACCAAGGCCAGGTGGGCCCAATGTGCCTGGGCTCCTTCTAATCGCTGCCAAAAAGCTCCCTAAGTCACTTCATGTCCCTTGGGTCTGAGCAAAGTAGGAAGGCTACTGCACGGCCGGAGCTTTTAAAAGTGATGCATAGTTACTTGGCTCAGCGTCTGAGACTTCTTGGGAGTTAGGTGGACTGGGTGGAGCCAGTTGACAGGTCCACCTTAAATCTGTCATTGCACAAGACTGAGTACATATTTCTCCATTGGATGGATGAGCAACAAAGCAGATTACAAAGAGCAGAAGAGATGGTAAGGATATAACCATAATTATCCAGTGGGTGAACAGGGGGGTGTTGTACCGAGCATCTTATTGGTGGGGCTGGCATCTGCTATGTGAGTACCTAGGGTTCATGGTAAGAAGAAAAAGATGGAATTGTGAAGAAAAAACCCATATGTCCACTTTAGCTGTCCCAGAAATCTTGAAAGCAACTCCTTAATAATAAATAATATTAACTGAATGCTGAGTATAAGTGAGCATTAAGTATTAACTAAAAAGGAACAAATCAGC
This sequence comes from Gymnarchus niloticus, assembly GCA_009936485.2. Lineage (NCBI taxonomy): Eukaryota > Metazoa > Chordata > Actinopteri > Osteoglossiformes > Gymnarchidae > Gymnarchus > Gymnarchus niloticus. The sequence continues at coordinate 2,209,189 of JAACJT020000028.1, read as the reverse complement.
TGCCAAAGTACTCCAATTAACAGTGCCTTTGTGATGTAAGGAGTTTAATAGGTAATTTAACGATACCTGCAAGCCTCTGTGTCTGTGCCCGTCGCTATCTTGTGAAAATTTGCACAAAGTACAAAGTCATTCCATGTTCATGATGACAATGAAGGCCTCCATCTTTGGTGTATCACTGGTCTGACATTATTTTCCAAAGCACAAAGAGAAACAGTTCTGATCCGCTGTGAGTCTGGAGAATAGGGGAATGAAACTGTCCCTGTTGTTGTTCAATCTAGGCATTATTTAAAGTTGTAGTGGTGAACCTGCTTCATGCTGTTACTACCTGGTGTTCAGAGTCAACTATCCAGCCATGTAAAGTATAGCAGTGCATGACAGAAGTACTGGAGGGCAAGTTAGGAGTACAGTATGGGAGTGTAGTTTATGGGTACAGTAGAGGAGTACAGTGAATGAGCAGAGTACAGAAGTACAGTATAAGAGTACAGTGTATGAGTACTGTATAGGAATGCAGTACAGGAGCACGGTGTATGTGTACAGTATAAGTGTAGTATAGAAACACAGTACAGGACTACAGTATATGAGTACAGTGTATGGGTACAGTATAGGAGTACAGTGAATGAGCAGAGTATAGGAGTACTGTGTATGAGTACTGTATAGGAGTGCAGTACAGGAGCACAGTGTATGAGTACAGTATAAGTGCAGTACAGGAGTACAGTGAATTCAAGACTACATAATGTATGAGTACAGTATAGGAGTAAGGTATCAGATAGGAGTACAGTGTATGAGCATAGTGAATGAGCACAGTATAGTAGTGAAGTATGAGTACAGTGTATGAGTACAGTATAGAAGTGCAGTATCAGAGTACAATATAGGAGTACCGTGTATGAGTACAGTTTAGGAAAGCCAGTTAACATTTAACTGCCAGTTCAGGAGATTTGGTTTTCTCCATCCATACTTCTGGGTAAAGCTCAGCCTGTAAAATAATATTTTGATGCCACTCCGTTACTGAGTACACACACACAGATGCCAGAGATGCCAGTTCCCCAAACAGCATGTTTGTGGACTGCGGAAGGAAACTGAAGAACTCGGATGAAACCTCACACTTGGAGCAGAGGCAGTACTGAATCCCATGGAGGACATGACATTACTGTCAAAGTGAGCAAGTTTTTAAAATGAGAATGGAATGTGATTTTAAGAGGCGATTCACAGATTTCTTTAGCCACTGATTTTATTATTTTATTCTTATAACAGAACCTGGAAATCTTACTGCAGATTTCAGGAATATTTATTATTAATGTTTTCACAGGACAGATTTATTAGAATCTGACTCTACTTCATTAGTTTTATATCACTATGATTATTCAAGTTATTATTCAATTCTTTGCAAAGTGACTTGTTCCAAAATTATTAACACAAGTATAATTAGACACTTTTCCTGGATGAAGTCAAGGGGCAGTCCCAAACTGAAGACTTGTTATTAAAGTCCCTTTAAATGAAAGGTCATAAATATGACCAACAGATCCCATCTGAGTGGTTTTAACCACCAGGATTTTGTTGGACTTTTTGCGGTACCGAAATGGAAACTACACATTTGGAGACTGACAAAACCAGTCTGCCACTGGGATTTAGCACATTTTGGTCAATTAAAAAAATAAAACAGTCACTGCACCAAGGCTGTGGTTTCGGCAAAGTGGACTTCCTGTAAAGTCCTCTATAAATGGTTCACAAATGGTCAGTCTATTGTTTGTCATTTTTACTTTCCATTTTACAGGTCCAGACATTTTATAAGACCATCATTAAATTAGTCTTTCAGGATGTCAGGGTGATACCGTTCCATGAGCAGTGAAGGGATCCTATTGCTAAGGCAGGTCTCCGCATAAAGGTCATAATGATTAAATATGAGACAGTCCTTGAAATAATGTCTGCTTTCTTGTTTTCCTCCCTGCCTCCTAGTGTCTCCTGCTCCAGCCTGGCCCATGACGGGTGGGTGAAACCTCTGAATAGTGACGTGTTTCTGGGGAATGCAGTGCCAGAAAGCCTCTCGCCTAGTACAAGACAGCTACTACATCCTTTTCTTGGGTCTGATTTTTGGAAATATGGTAGGAGGTGCTGAAAAACTCCACTTGCTCCTTTTGGGCCAAAAGCAGAGAACAAGGACTAGAGGAAAAAAAACTCTGCCACCTTTAACCCATTCCAGCCGCTACCTGCTCCAGTTAAAGATGCCAGTGCTAAATGCTGGCATTTAGAATGTGCGCTTGTAAACGACGGTAAGGTATCCAGTGCGAGTTAACCATCCACCACTAAAATGTACAAAGAATGTCTTATTGGAATGCTAGGTAAGTTTCAGGTCTCACTGGAAAATCACTGTATGAGACAGGGGCCAAAATACTCATGGTGGGTGATTGTCCATCACTGGCCAACATCATGAGGAAGCCAGTGTAGTTGTGGCTACTGAACCTTCATTTTAATGAGTCTCCTAGGATTGTGATGGCACCAGAGTGGCACAGACTGGAGAGTGAATTACCAAGGACATTGACTGAGATGTAGCCGCTGCAGACCAAAACATGCTGCCATTTAACAGTTCTACGGGCCGCTTCGGACATGGCCAGTGATAAGCGATGGTTTTAACAGACCTCCATCCCAGATTTAGATGTCTGTCAGCTGGCAGACATTATGGCAGCCCTTTTCTGCTCTCCTGCTGTTTTACAGGTTGTCCCGGCAGTTTGGGGGATGGCATCCCAGGTTTAGGGGGAGGTGGAGGGATCGAAGGCAATATGGAAAACACTTCAGGAAGATGAAAGCTTCACCCTCTGTAATATCAGAGCTGGAGCCGAAGATCCATTCCAAACTGTACAGCACACCCCCCTCCCCTTCCTATGCAGGTGCCGTCCCATGTACAGTCTGGACAGCTAGCTGACAGAGCAGAGGGAAGGTGGCCGGCCGACCCATGGTGTGGGGATGGTGGGGGGCAGGGGAGGCACATAAATCAAGTGCTGCCTACACGGACGTGTCTCCCAAGTGATAATTTCCCTCAGATGTGGCAGCGGGGCACGGCACACACCAAAGCAGAAATGCGATACATCTGGGCCAGCAGGGCGGAAAGCTACGCTTCAGTCATGGAGCAGGGTATTCCCTGGCGCGAGGCATGACATCTAACCGAGAGTCACATCGATTTCCACCTCGTTTGTAAGCTGTACCAAGGACTGTCACATCTCCTGCTTATCAAAGAAAAGAGTGCCCAAGAAAGCGCTCTCGTTAAAACCGTTACCTGCAGTTTGTCAGAATGAAAGATCATGAAATGTTCTCTTAAAAAATCCAGAGTGTGCCATCACACCAAATTCAATGTAGGATTGAAGATAGCTTTGCATACCATTTCCTCCATTGACCAACAAAGTTTAATCCATCTGTATTTATTCAGAAAAGCTACCCTACAGACCATTCATGCAACTTCATGAAACTTAATCCCTATCACTGAGACGTCCATTATGATCCTAACCAGTTGGAGATGGTCAGGACTAATGTAACTGTGTTAATAAAAACCTGAGAAATTCATCATTTCCAAAAATACATATTCCAAATACGTTCTTTTTGGTTGGCCGCCCACGGACAAGGTTTGGCTTAAGTCTCATATGTTAAGCATGGCCCTCATGGGAGCTCAGTTCATTAGGAAAATCTTCAGCACACAATTTCTTGGCTCCCTTCTGCCCTTGTTAGCCCAAAACTCTTTTGGCTGGAGTAAAAACGTACAGCTACACACCTTGTAAGCAAGGCTACTTACATGCTTCAATGAAAAAGCTCCTTTGGAAGTACCAGGCACTGAGGCAAACACCTACCAGCCAATAAAAAAAACACAGTCTTCTTGTCCTAGTCCTTGGGCTTTGGTTTCAGCTGTCGAGCAGTTATAACTGATCTGTTTTGGTAGCCGCATTCCTTTCAGATTATCTGCTTGTACCTGCAGATGAGCAGATTCCTCAGTGGGGATCACTCCTGGGGCCAACACAGTCAGCAACCTGCGACTGGGCGCTAAGGATATCGCCTGGTAGAGGACATGTCACACATGCTCAGTCAAAATATGAGTGATTTGCCCCTGAATCTAATATGTGTGTTTCACATAATGCACAGAGGAAATGTGTCACCATACAATGAAAACCACATGCTGCTGGGCCGAGTTCGGCCCACTAGCCTCTCATAATCACTGTAAGTATGAGTCTAGCTGTCCCGCATAAGAGGGCCCACAGACTACCTGAACTAAACTTGAACCCACCCAGCACAGGAAACTTAGTTTATTTATCTGTCGAGCAGCTTGTTAATTTTGGAGAGCTCGTTGTTTGTTTAGGCCGGTCGATGCTCCCAGGTGTTTAAAACAGCCCTTCTTTTCCAACCACATACAGCTCCGATGATGAACCCACTCGCTGGTGAGTGGTCTGGAGTCGTCACGCAACCCCCATCCCTTCGCTCATGGCACTGTACCCATCAGTGGTCACCTGCCTATCACCTCGTGTCACTCCTTCAAGGGGAGGAATGAGGCAAGAAAAACAACCTTTGTGGTTTGAAAAGGTGTTGAAGTGAGTCGTTATGACACTGGCGTTTGTTTCGGAAAAGACTTGTAGATTATGGAGGTGTATGGAATTCTGGGTAACCGGCAGTCACACAGCCAGAGAAGTGATATCTATCTGTAGAACGGTAGTTTTTTTGTAATAGCTCTATAACAGCACCTAAGAACACAGATTTTTAAAATCAATTTTGGAATTCAATTAATTTGGAAAATGGCCATTAATGACCTATGCTGTTAATGCATAAAAGTATACAAATCGGCACCAGGGTTCCAGTGATCCCAATCCACGGAGTACTGACCAGGGTTTATTGTTTCCCCATTGTGTCTGTTAATTGCCGATGACCATGCCCTGATTACACTCATATATGTAGGTGTTTTTGGCCCCTCTGGTGCTTCAGCTGGGTACTGGCTGTTAGATGGTGCACAGTCTGTGCCAGTGAGTGTAACCTCAGCCTCCTTGCTGGTTGTTAGTTTTGCTCTGGTTCAGGGCCAAACCTGGTGTTTCCGTTTGGCCTTCTGCTTAGTGATTAAAACTATGCTTTGTACTTTGCATCCCCGTGTTGAAGCCTCTTTGTGGAAACAAGCCTGGTGATCATGACGAGTATGCAGTATTGATTGTTAAAGAGGTATATGGTAAAAATATGGCTTTAAAGTGTATTCTTTTTGGGGGTAGGTTACAAACAGAACATATTAACAACCCTCCTGCCCCCAAGCTACATTGTGAATTGAGGTTTAAACCTAAATGTGCACAAAGTATTTAAACCAATGCATTATACCCTTGAGGCAAAGTAATGTAATTCTTACAACACAATGCATATTTATAGGTATTCATATTGGGCAAACTTTTAACAGCAGTGACCTCGAACCCTGAATATGATACTATGAAAAGACTGGGACTTAGGATAAATTAAATGTACTGTATACACTTCAGGAAACAGTAAATAGCATTAAACCTCAAAATGAGTGTTTTAACAAGACGCCGAGAACATTGCATAAAAAATGAACATCTGCAAATGCAGAAACTCTTCTGAAACAGGGAAACAAAAATTTTGAGACCTTCAGAAAACAGGACAAGTTGCTAACAAAAGCAACAAGAGTAAAAGCCAACATGTAAAGGCATTGGTGTTTTCCTGAATCTTGGCGACCGATGAACGCTGCCTATGTCAGCTGCTAACACCTGCAGAGCATTAGAACAACAGAAGCAAGGTTGTTTCTACTTGGCTAGTGTAAAGAGGTTTGTTCCTCTCTTTAATCAGTAACACACTTGCATTTCTCAATACAGTGGGCATTGACATACATCCATAAAATTGTTTTCACAACATAATTTATTCATAGGCTTAGATTAAAGAAAAAGGCCAAGCACACCTCAAAGAGGGGGTCGCATTTAAACGTTCCGATTTTGCTCCTAGTGGGCAAATCAAAGGCAGGGCCCGAGGTTCTGATTTAGTGTACTGTCATGCAAATTTTCACGGGTCCAGACAGAAAGAAACCATATGCGAGTGGTACCTTTCGCTCGCGAAACACGATGTGAAATTCCACAAGTGTCGAGTGAAGCCCCGCTGCTCCCTCCACAGACCCATTTCATGGTGCTCCGCACATATGCAGATGGGCAAGAAGAATTAGCAAAGGAGGATTCATCATTTTAAAGTGTCCGACAGCCACGGTCGGAAAAATCCATCCATCCATCTTCAACAGCCACTTACACAAGTGAGTTTCGTCATAGGCTGGAAACAGCCCATGAAAATATTGTCAAGCTTCTAGGAAACATTTCAGAATTTGGTTTCAAGTACGTTCTTTAAACTGCAGTGAGTCTATTTATGAAATATGCATATTTTTCATATGGCGTTTTCAAATTGAGCTGTGACTTTCTTTAACAGCAAGACTGATACAAAAATTCAAGTTCAGCTTCATAGCTAATAGCTTGCTAGCCTGGGAATCTCCGCAGCATTTGGTCGAAGGTATGTGCTCACCATAAAACATCCTGAGACCGATTACATTTGTGATGTATGGGCTTTACTCCATTAGACTTTTACAACCCAGGCACAGTCTCAAGTCAGCACACAAAAGAAAATTCTCATATTTAAAAAAGCCATGGTAAAACATGAATTGAAATTACAGAATAAAAAAGAAAAGGTATTTTCAACATTGTTCTACCGCAATTATAAAACCTTTCAGACCATTCAATGCTCGATCTCCATATGGTTTGAATGAATCCATCATCATAAACAATTTTACAAGCAGTTAAAGGTAACAGGCCATACTCAAAATATGTACAAGGCAAGTACCCCTGATTTATTTCAAAAACTACACTGTGAACTTAAACACCATATGTGAACTTCTTTATAGCAGGGCACCAAGAAAGATTTAACTATATATCCCAGTCTGCATGCATTTATATGCAAGTCTCACATTAAATACAGAATGCTAGTTTAAAATTAAAAAAGGTTCCTACTGCAAAAGATGTTTTTGCACTTAAAGTAATAAGAGAATAGGACTGCTATAATAAATAAATAATAGACGTTCTTTCCTTTTTCTGGATAATTCAACGGAAGGTTTTCCGAAGCGGTGCTATAGAAATCAAGCTCAAACACAAAAGTTGTGACCAAGCTGCCCATAAAAACAGGAAGAATTCCCTGAGCTTTCCGTCTCGACTCAAATGCCCCAGAGAACCCTGTCTATTTAACCAGTAAGGTGATAAGTTTGCTTTTTACTATCATTACATCTACTTTTGATTTCCTTACAAGTTTACTATATCTAATTAATCTAATAAACTCAAACATCATTAAAGGAGATGCAAACCCTCAGCTCAGCTAGGAATTCTACTTTTTCGGAAATACCTCTTGGTTTTGAAAAAGACCTTATTTGTAAGAGTGATCAGATTTTTTAGGCATACAAAAACCTTCAAAGTGATCTAGATAGAAACGGTGAGTGAGGAGAAGAAAGAGGAGGCCCAGCGCTCTACGGGCAGAGGCCGGGGAGCCATCGCAGCTGCAAAGGGAGCTTACCAAAATGACCACACAAGGAGTGACCCTGCATCAACGCCCCCCGGCTGGTGGCTCAACGGCCGGCCATGAGGTCAACTGATTGGCCAGGACCTCACCTGCTTGGGGAGCCATGGGGGGGGGTGTTGCGGGTCATATGACCGCAGTACCATGAGCCCGGTCAGAAGGGGTGGGGTGGAATGAAGGCTGGGAACAAAGCCCACAGCTGCACTCTCAGGAAGCAGCTGTACTGGAGAAGGTTCAAGAGAGGTTAATCTGTGGCCTAGGCAGTGGCACACAGCATGCGTCGTCAAGCACGGCAGGTAGCCCTGTGCTGAAAAGAACATCGGACGTCAACTTTCAGCTCAGCCAGGTCCGGGCCTGCCCCGGGTCATTCTGCTGACAGATAAGACCTGGAGATCTCAAAGGAGAGCCTCTGACACATGGAGAGGTCTTGTTACTGCCCTCTGGTTACCAGCCCAAAGAGTACATTTTTAGCTGTTCCCTCTCCTTTGAAAAACCAAACACAATAACTTAGCACATGGCTAAAGATATTAAAATAGGAAGTTAAAAATCACCGTCGTCCTATCAGGTTCAATTAAATAAGCAGGATCTTTTTTCCCTATCCCAAAGTAAAGAAGCATAGCCCAGGAGGATATAAAATAGCTGTCATTATTTTCACAAGAAGGACAACATTTACTTTACCTATTATTGGAGAGAGTGTGGGAGGATAACCTCCATCTGAAAGCAATTAGAGGAGCCCCACTGCGCAGTGTGAGAAACACAGCCATCACGGGGGGACCGCACTACCTTTCTGAGACACTTGTAACCTTGGTCTCTCAAGGCAGGAGGTGGAGAAGACTGCTGACTACAGAAATTATCGTTAACACGGTTTCCATGTTGACCTACTTATTAGAGAGTAATTACCCAGCAAACAGGAAACATTCCCACAACGTCCAATAACGTTCTCATTACGTTCTTAACATTCCTGTAACGTACCTGTAACGTTCCCTGTTTGCTGGGTAGTGTTGGCTATCGCTTCATTCTGCTAATTCCATCTTGGGAAAACATAAACAGCCCTCTTTGTCGGCACAGTTAACCTTTGTTGCTCGTAACCAACCTCTTTCTTTGTGCAGCTACTGCCTGGCTTTTGTTTACATGACTGGGAGAACTGTGTGGGACAACTTGCTTGGTGGATATTAAGCTTCATTTGAAAAGGCTGTGGCACAACAACACAGTGAGAAACAACCCTATGCTTTTTCCCCTATCACAAGTTATTCAGTTTATTTCACTAACATTTTTTTCCCTCCAAAATGAACTTCTGGTGCTAATGGCCAATAGCTGAAGGAGCTGATACGTTCTTTCTTCGGCTCTCGTATTGTATTATTCTCTATAGAACACGATTATAAAACGCTGGCCTGCTTATTCCAAAAACCACATAAAAGCCTCGACAGACCAGATATATAGAAGTTAGTGTGTGCTACCAATGCCGGCTCAAAAGAATTGGAATTTCAGTTGCGGCTCCAAGCAAGCGTCGGGCTCCTTGATTATTATTGACAAGTCAACGAAAAGTGTAATTGTGAGGTTAACCCAAGCAAAAGAACTTCTCAGAGACAATATATTTACTCAGGGAACTGAGGAGAAGTCGAAAGCCCATTTGGCTGAAATGTGCAGCCATGCATCGTGTTTTCACTGACCAGGCCAGGGGAACAGCGTTGAGCCAACTCACCCGGGAACACCGCCTGTGGTCCTCGCACCATTTCAAAACTTCGTCGCTCTGAAAGACAGACCAAAACAATGTGAGAGTGAATCTGAGGCATTCTTCATGGAACACTCAATAAGGCCTTTCAGAATAAGACTTGATAAATAGCTAGACTATGCGGAGTAAACGTAACCGTGTGCCGCCATACAATACACGCCATGTTAATAGTCTCATGCTTTCCTCACACTTAGTATTTTGTCAGAAATACTAGTATGTTTGTGCATGATTCTGTGAGCCCTTTAAACCACACATACTGATCTCACTCAGCACATCAATCCTGACTGTAAGTACTCCAATAATAACAGTGATAAATATCGTTTTGTGGAAATAATCTATGACAGTTTTTGTTTCAATGAAAGTACTCCTTTCTTAACTGCTAGGACGCAACACTTGATTGTACTTCTATACAGAGAGAATTAAAGTTGAAATAGCAAGAGACTGTTTTATTACTGTCTTGCCCACCTTCCTTAGATCACATTATTCAGCCACTTAAATAAACCGGGACATCACACACAGACACACACACACATGCCTTTAAGAAAGCCAATATGAGGGTAAAGTGACCTAATAGCAAAAAAAGCACTTTCCAGGGGCATTCCTGATTCACTTCTCCAAAGCCTTAATTGCCAGGAAGTGGCTAGAAGAGAAGAACAGTCATTATGTGTGATGGGTCAGGGTCTCGAGGTGCTATAGCTGATCTCTTAAGGAATGCTAGAGGGTAACTCCATTCCCAGCTCTGTCACCCCTCTAAGCCACACTGACAAGGTCACAGCCATTGGCCAACCGGTGTGCAACCAATGACAGTAAAATAGAAATTATGAACAAACGTTCACAGTGTGAAAAACTACAGAACTTCACCTTTTGATGTAATCAAACAAAAAAAGCAATAGAGTCAGCTTCAGGCTCTCATGCCGTTTCTCTACTCTAGAAATATCGATTCTGATAGATACTGATAGAGTGGAGCACCATCGTGAGTGTCCAGTTTGAATCTCCATTACAACAGCCTACTGCTTCTCGATTTATGAATGGGTAAGTGGCTAAAGAGCTTTCCAATAAGCAAGCTGGGTTTGACAAGACATTTAGCTTTCAACAGCTGGTAGAAGTGGAACAACCCATAAGACAGCAAATACCAAAACAAATTAACATCCCTTTCAAGTTTTGTTTGTTTTTATCTGCTACATGGGTGCATCCCATTTCTCTCACTGAACACGCAAACTCCAAACATTATTCATGGGAATTTCTCCCAAACTATTCTGATTGTATACACAGGAAGTCCTTGCAGTGCCCATCAAAGAGATATCATCAGAGAGAAAGGCCCGGCTGCTGCCAGGCCGGACTACCAAAAAAGGCACTGGGTCTTCGATGGGAATTGCAGGAGAAATCATCACCCCGTACCATCAGCACATCCATACTGGCTTTACGGCATCTGACGGCAAAAACGTTGTTCATAATAGTTGGCTTTACCCCCATGGAAGTATGAACATGGTCCCTGCAGTACAAGAATACCCCACTCCTAAGGGCGGCTGCTAACCCTAACTCCTGCATTATCTTCATCCGTATATGGCATGAGCTGATGGTAATGGTTTTTGCCTGGCTTTTTCCCAACTGGCTGTTGGTGACGTTGGTTAAGCCCCCATCAGCATAACGTCAGTCTTGCATTCAAAGATCAACGCCATCACACTCAATGTTCTGAAATTACTCTGCTGCTGTCATTCATCTCTGCCGGTCTTCAGCCTGCATTTGTCTGTGCGTGTGGATGCTTAAATTAATCTAAAATAAAGACAGCACATGCTGGGGGGAGGCTGGACTGAGGTGAAAGCATCTGGTACATATATGCAGTACTGGAAGCCATATTTAATTGCCCAATTACATGTCAACTGCAAAGGCATGCAATTTAGGAATACTGAGTTACTACGCCGTTGGATCGCCCCTACACAATTTAGAAAGAGAGAGGACAAGGTAATCAATTCTGATTGCTTAAATGCTCGAGATAAATGGAGCAAACCTAAGCTGTCTCTTTCTTTATTCCACATAGGTTTCAAAAAGACAATAACCACAGTATAGTCTCTCTGTCTAACCACTGAGCTCCCTGAAAACTGAATGGACGCTGATCAAAATCATCTTTGCGCTTGAAAGGAACAGATGATAACATCAGCAGCAGAACTCAGACTTCCTCCGTTGATTTTGCAAAAACACTGCATAGCTATTTTTATTTTCACATGGCATGAACTGTCCTTTGATCTAAAATTATGAATGATTCCTACAATAAAAACTGTAAACATTTTATTTAGGCATACCATACATAAAATTCAAACATAAAATAATTCAGCGCATGCTGTTATCCGGGCTGTAAACATATGAATACAGGAACTCTGTATATAGGAATCAGAGGTAGGCAGGCATTCTTGAAAAAACAGTTCAGGTGTGTGGTCTAGTAATATCCAAACTGTATTTTTATTTTACCTGAAAATATCTTTTACTCTAGGCCTTTGACTCAAACAAAGACATTTTCCCCATAAACAGGACATGGTACAGAGCACAAAGCTATTTATTTAATTCTCCTCTGTCATATCTTTGCTGTACAGCAGAACGGTGTAAAAAGTATGTGTCACACTAAGTTCCAAGGAAACGTTACATGCTTGAGTATACCGAGGGAAAAGCATATCAGAGGTTATTAAAATAATCAATCACCTCTGCAGCTAAAATGTAAAGCTGTGAGACCAGAGGGACCAATTTGTGGAAAAGGGACTCAATGGCGCTGGATGAAAGAGGTAACAATGGGTTCACGTGTGACTCAAGGATACATGGGCCCGCTGTGCAGGGACTCTGGTGGTCCTGCGGAGTGGGCTTTGTTTTCATGCCCCTCCCGTCACCCGGCCAACCATGGAGAGTCAGACACACAGGTGTAGAAGATTACTGGGATGTCATGGGCAGTCCGCCCTGGGTCCCCAGAACCGTGCCCAGTGTAAACATCACAGAGTGAAAGAGAGCAGGCTCACATTCATGCCAGCTGTTTTCTCCACACCGAGAATCTGGCCATAGGACTGCCATTACTCAGCTTCCTGCGCAGAAAGATGTGAATGGTGACCACCAAGACGAAAAAGAGAGGTCTTCCATGCTGATGCTAAGTTCATACACACACCCAGTTCGGTAACATTGGGCACCATACCCAAGATCTCAACCAGGGAAACGAAGGCTGAAAAGATTGATTTTTCGGAAAAAGCCAAAGCACAGACCGATTCATCTGCATGCTTACTCATCTGAGGAATTTGGATTTGTACTGAAAGGTGGCTTTGAGTTACTCTGCCTTTCTTAATGGCTATTCCACTAGTTTGGGAAATCGGATTCCCTGAGAGGTGAGCATCATCATCATTACCTGCTATAAATCTTCCTCAAGGCCGGCCGTCCCAAGTACCTTTGAAAAGGGCATTTCGTCTGAAATGCGACCCGCGCTTTCTGTTAAGCTCAGCTGTACGTTTAGCAACAGCGCGTTCGTGGTATTACAAAAATGGGCGATTAATATAGCAGTCTGCTACAATCGGCTACGTCAGTGTCATTTTTCCATTCTATTATTTCTAACATTGTCAGGCGAAAGCGAGTGTTTTTTCTACAGAATGTGTCGATCTTTCTGGAGCCCTTCTCACAGATAAGACTTTTAGCTGGTGCGCATCTGCACAGGTTGGCACGAGACGATGTCCAGAAGCGAAACCTCAGAGCCGCCGTGCGTGGCAGTAGCTTACGCGACACTAACACAAGGGCTGCTTCTCCCTGTCTGGACCATGGACCCAGGCTGAGGGGGAGTTTAGCAGTGAGCCACACTGTCTGCCCAGAGGGAGGGAAAATCCTTTTAATGCATGAAAGAGAAGCTGACTTGGCTTGCTGAGCTCCACGATCTGGGAAATGCCCTGGCGGTTCACAGGTGTGGGAGTGTCGTAGCAAGCTGACCCTTAATGGCCCTTTTGTTGAAAATCTGAGGTTGCTGCTGCAATAGCAGTTGTCCCACAGAATGGACTCCCCCTCCCCACTGTTTCATGTCGTCGAAACAGGCGGAGCGAGCCTCTGTTTGGGGGTCTCATTTCTTCTCAGAGAAAAACCCGAATAAAAGGCATGATTAAGCCAATGGCCCTACTCCACAGAGCAAGCTGACCAATCCGTCTAGGTGTATGGTGAGGCATCTTGGGTTGGCCCTGAAGGAAATCTCAGTCTGTCCAACTGTAATGTGGACTTCGCACAAGCTATTTCCTTGCTGCTACGGCAACAGCAGCTCGTAGGCGACCCCCTCTTTCCCAATCTTGACACCACCCACACTCGGGACAGCTCCCCCCCCTCCCCCCAGCTTCAAAGTAAGTGCTCCTTGTGAATGCCCTGTGAAGGCGGGGCTGCGCTGACATTGGAACCCAGGCTCCAAAAGCATCCTGCATCCTGATCTCTGAGGAAAACACTACTGCTCACTGTCAAACTCCCAGAATGGGCCGTCTGATAACAACAGGTCCATTTTGGTTAATGAAACTTGCACATGGTCATTGTGACCAGCTGGTCCCGTCCTGGTCTTGGGCAAAGGAGGGCACATGTGTGGGATCAAGAATGGTGGGAGCCTTTAATTAATTTCCCAAAGATCCAAGGGGCAGATGTGACTGTATGACTGACAAGTCTACAGAGCACATTTCTGTGCGCCATTCAGAACTTCCTATACCCTCAGGTCCTTGTAAATAAAACAACGCAGTATCAGTCACTGGAAATTAATGGAAAACATCTGATGTAGCAGATCACCGGTATAGATGGAACTGGCTTTTGTGCAAATCACTAATCAACACAGTCCTGACAGATTGGCCTAACTCTGTAGTGACGATACAACAAAAATGTAAATACAGGTTATAAAAAACCCTTGCTTGCAAAGCTAGGAATAAGATTTGTTTTGCTAATTTTACGGACCATAGGCTTGTTTTTATCTTCCAACAACTGTGGTAACTCGGGAAAGTTAAAAAAAAAAATAAACGTAACATCAGTTTTTGTAGTTGTAACTAAAAGATTCAGAAACGTGAAATATTTATAAGCAAACATAAAATAATTAAGTATATAGGAAACAGGGAAATACACTCTTATGCACTTTGGGAATAATGCAATGCGTGCTATTAACTGCGCTCAACTTGTTTAACACAAATACGTCACTAGACGATGGTCTAGGCAGTTTTAAATGGGATTATCATCGAGTCGATCAACAAAAGTAAGTCATGGGAAAAGCTGGGGGAAAAACAGATCAAGAAGATATTTACTGCTTTCTTGGCGCAAATGACCGGACCTGTAAATAAGTGAGTCTTATCACAAACTGAGCAAACGTGACACGTCGATCTCACAGCGGGAGCTTCTCTCCAGGCGAGTTTTGTTAGGATGGAAAACTGGCAGCAAAACCAGATAATAACAGCCGTATCACGTGCGTGTGTTGGGGCTGTCTGCGTGTCGCGTTTTAACTTTCAACGTCTTTAACTGTCACTGTTCTTACCGCTGTCGGGAGTTTAACATCTCCCTTCGCAACAAACCAAGAATAAGCCAAAAAGAATCGGCAACGAAGAAAAGATGACATAAGATCTAGCACCAAAACAAATTCTTAATAATTGCAATAATACGGTGGGGCACTCCTGAACTGTCAGCCGCTATGAATTTGACATTTTAACCTTCTTCCGCATGCTCGATCCGACCATGCCTGATCTTCAGTCCGTTCATGTCTGTATAAGCTGAATCGACTGTCTCGGATATAGACACCTTGAAGGCAAGTTCATCTGCGCTCCGTTTCTAGTCGTTCACGGGCCACCATCATTTCTACGCAGCCAAGTGAATGGTATGGAGAGACTAAAACAGAGCTTGAAGAACACGCTGTTCAAATGAGGCGACTTGCATCATGGTTTTCCCACCCAAAATACTGAATGCACATGTTCAAGCCGTTAAAATAAATTACTTTTAAAGCCGCCCGCAAACTGAATTCTCGTGATCGTATACGTTAATCGTCGGCAAATCTTGATAAATAATATAAAGCAGAATTAAATGCATTTAGGTGATGTCGCATCGAAAGTTCTCGTTTCAGCAAATTCAAAAAGTCGTATCAGCACTTCGAAGTGCAGGGTGGCTCTGGCACGGGACGTGAAAGTACGCATTAAATCACTTTGGCGCTTAGTCCAAAACCGCACGGTCTCTTATATAATATCCGGAATAATTAAGAGGTGGAGAGATGTAGTAAGAATGCATAAGGGTGCACTGCTCAGCTTACCTGGATGTTTCTGAAGGAGGCGGCGATGTGCGTGATGTGCAGAGTCAGGCAGCGCGAGATGCAGCTCGCGCTGTTCGTTTTATCCAAAATCTCTCCGCTTTCAGCACCAGCTTTCCGCGCGACAGCGGAACCAAACGCACACAGCATAAAAACCGCAAACCCTGGAAAACCAAACATTTTTCTACAAATAAAGCTAAACAAGTGTATACCCTTTTGATACAAAAAAAAAATTGTTAGGTATGTTTTTTCCCTTGCCTTTTCTTCAGCGCTCGGATTTGAGCACGGTGAGGTTATTGCTGTCTACACAGACGAAGCCCAGACACTCCCCTTTACGCTCACACGTGTGGCTTTTCATCACTTGCCAAAGACAAAAAGCTCTATAGTAGGACACCTATTTTTAAATATCAGTAGGAGAAAATGGCTCTATTTTCCTCTCCATTGACGATACGTTTTTAATTATTTTAAAACAATTCATGTTAAATGTAATCAAATATTTATCATATACTTGTATGATCATTGTTGCTGTGCTCGTTGTTGGATTCACTAATCATGACTAACAGTCTTCTTTGATTATATAAAAATTGTATGTAGTTTATAAAATATGTAAATGTCCTGCCCAAATAATAATTTATCCATTTTACATATTGAAAAGAATGTTGCAGGTCTCTCTTATAGTAATGCTTTAAAGCCATAACAATGCATATGCTAGACTCTTACTCTTATTGTCATTTTTACACAAAGGACTGATAGATACTAGCACTTGTAATAGTATTAAAACACAGATGGCCCATGATATACGATATTAATTTGATGTTTAATTGGCGATGCAGCAGAATGTCCGACACACAAATTAAAGATAAAGGTGGGAAACCTTACCAGTTACTCTGTAAGGATTAAAACGGAACTGAATTTACTCGTGAAATTCAACTAATCTTATAAAGTAAATTCAAAAGTGTAAAAATATATAACACAAGTTTAAAGAGTCTTTGGAGCTCTGTCTTCGATAAATATAGTTTTTTTTTCGGAGAATTAGATCGTAGCACTTATAGGAGACTCCCGAGAGTGAAATAGACGGGTTTACATTAAAGATATACGGCGATTCATTGCTGCCACTAACGACACGCAAAACAAATCAAGGCTCGTGAAGCTATTCGACGTACATATTTATCCAATTTTATAAGCGAACATCAGACACATGTGGCGGTTTCACAACAAATAAATAAATAATTAAGGGTTGGAATAAATGTGAAGCTATTCTCAACTTAAAATAAATATGAGCAGTAACTTTAGTAGCACTGTGGCCTCACAGGTAGAAGGCTTTGGGTTTAAATCCTACCGCTGGCTCTCCTGGTGTGGATTCTGCATGTTCTCCATAATTTTCTGCAAATTTTCTCCCACAGTCCAAAAGCATGAAGTTAGGTGAAATGGTCTCTCTAAATTGTGTTTTGTGTGGGTTTGTGTACTCTTGATGGACTGGCATGCCATTCAGGAGGTTTCTGTGTCCAGACTCACATGTGACCCTGTTCCCGATAGATGGTATGACCATGGATGTTTCAGACTTGTTAGGGAGGATTCTTGGTGAACAGCCAAAATGCTTATTTCCATATTTTTATAGTCTCATAACAGTAAAATTAGTTTCTTCACACAACTGTCTATTTGCTTTTTATTTTTCATGTCATTTTTATGATACTTTTTTGTGTATCGACATTTCCTTCTTAAATCCACATTAATATGCTAAAACACATTGTTGTTGAGACTTTTTTTCTGTATGCTTGTTAAGTGATAACTTGCCGATTCAAAGTCCCGAAGAGAATGATGGGATACTATTAGTGAGAGCTGCACAAACACACATATAGGCATTTATACAAACATACACAAATGATATGCTCAAGCATTATGACCCAAAGGTGAACCACTCAATTACTTTACCACATTCTACTAAAGTTTCTAAGTCACACAAATAGAAATACAATCTACCATCACTGACACCTTCACACAACTGCATTCAGACTCCATACTGCCTGCCAAATTAAATTCCAAATGGCACATCTGAACAATTCGGCAGGTTTCCAAAAGTGGGAACTTAAGTCTAAGTATTTCTATTCCATAGAGACTTGTCTGCTGTCAGAGGAATCAGTTCTCAAACATTGACCAAAAGCAAGCATAAGCCCACAGACAGAATGCAGTTTATAAAGTTGCACATACTGAGTTCATAAACATATACTATAGAAAGTACTTATATAAATCTTAATCCTCGTTCTTCACAACCAAAAAGAAATGCTTCCTACAGAGTTACAGCATGTCATCATGGATAAGTTCACTATTGTCTACTAAAACTAAATTTCATAAATGATCACTAAAAAGTTATTTTGATGGTATTGTATTCAGCATAGCGATGGGATAATTGAGGCTTCAAACCCCATGGTTCTGAAGCCTCATTTAATGCCAACATTGATTGGTTAGTTCAGGATACTCACCCATCATGGGTCTTGAAGACTCATTTAACATCATCTTTGATCGGTTAGTTCGGGATACTCCCAATCCCTACAGGTTTTGAAGCTTCATTTGTCCCCTCACTAACTAAGAGATTTGAACAATGACACCTCAGAACCATAGCTATGTATTACCGCAACAGGTCTGCTTCCAGAAGAAATATTAGTCATAAAAGGCAGTTTAAAAGAATAAGTTCATTATATATATCAGTGCTAATAAGTTCTAATATCTATGCAATTTCAAAGTCTGCAATGAAAGTTTGAGCTAACGATGACAATGCTTATACTGGAGAAGTCCCATAGTTAATTTAATCTGTTATTACAGCAGTTAAGGTTATGATGGCTCATCCCCCAGTTTTTGGGTTTGTATCATTGTTGTATCAATGTTTTTTATCATTTGAATGCTTAGTTGTACATATCCTAATTGTACATATCCAGCAGGTCTTTTTTTTAACTTACACTTGCTTATTAATTTATACCTACTAAATTAGTCTGCACGTTTAGGAATGATTTGAAATCTGGTTTTAAAGTCTTTGTGCGGATGCGATGGCCGTTATATATAAAGAATGACACTGCCCTCTGGCGGTTCATGGTAATATTGTCTCTCCGACGTTAGGTCTCTAATATTAAATTCTTTGTAAAATGAATTGCAACTTGCCCTGTGATGGCTTGTCACCCCATCCAGGGTGTCCTATGCTATGTGCCTGCTCCAGGTCCCCCCGTGACCCTGCATAGGATAAGCAGTTTGGGAAATGGATGGATTGATGGAGCAAAACTGAAGATGATTGTATCTGGCCATAAAATGAATATGTATAGTATATGTTAGCAGAAATACTGTATGTTCGTTTACGTGCAACAATAACACGTAGACCAAATAATCATAAACATTAAAACAACAGAAAAAAATTAATTTTGCATTTTAATGTATGTCGCTAGCTACAGAGATTGCAGTTAATATAAGCGACCTGTTGGTCCTGAAAAAATATGAAAAACTATTTCTGCTCTACTGATAACTTAATGGACAGTATTTTATTAGTATAATGCAGCATATACTGCCCCCACACTGTTAAGTGGGCTGCTTGTTTGAAGGCGGACGTAATCTTCAGAGTTCTGACATCATTTCAGCATCATATGTTTGTTTGTTTTTTCTTCTAACCCCAATTGCAAAGTCCATTTCCTGCCAAGTACAAATAGATGGAGGACATAATCGTAAAGAAAACTCAGCGTTTCATTTTTCTAATTATAATAGCCATATATCACTAACAAAATGGGGAAATTTATGTGGTTTTTATTTCCCGCGTTAATGGTTTCGTGGGGACAAAATAGCGTCATAATACCTATGCCATGCAATGACAAAACGACGGAGAAGCTAGCTCGCCTGGCGCTTACTTACGTTAATGAGGACAGAACCGTGGGGTATAAATTTAGTCTCAACAGAATTTTGAACGTTCATCTTCATGCACAGGTTGGTCGTTTTCATTTTCATTTAAGGTTACAAAATGTGCAGGTATGCGCATACTTCTAAAACGAAGTATAAAAGCCTTTTAATTAAACCGGTTGTGAACTCGTTCTCAAAATCCAAACCGCAATAATAATAACAACAATAATAATAATGGTTGCTAATGGGTTAGTTACATTTGCGTGGAGGTATTTTTGTTGTCGGTGCTATAAATCAAAAAAATTATAATGATGTTCCTAATAACACAGATGATTATTTAATCGTGAAGTGTATTACTTGTTTTAAACTCCACGGTTGATTTCTCCTCAAAGTAATGTAACAATACATGTTCTTTTTTTAGCTCTTACTTTATCCCAAGTCTGCGACCTCAAATATTTCTTCGCTCTGTAATTACAGCTGTAAAATTCGACAACTATCTTAATTTGTACGTTCTCGGGTATGTGAACTATCTGCAATGCTTTCAGGGTCCAGCTGGAAAGGTCTACTATATGGATTTAGAAGTTCTGGAGACTAAATGCCACGTTAGGAGCCAGAAGCCTTGGAAGCGTTGTGACATCAGACCATTTATGGAAACAGTAGGACATCCGGATCGTAATGACAACACTATGAAAGGAATAACTAAATATTTCACTGTAGTAACTTAATGAATTAAATGTTCCAAATGTTTCTGCATGCATAATTAGGAGTTACTGTATGAAACAACATCAAATGATGTAACTGTTTTAGACCAAACCTGTACATACATACAGGGGATGGATGGAATAACAGAAAAGCCAAAAAGTCTTGAAAGTTAACTGAAGGACTCCAACTAATTCACGTTTGAATTAGTGAAGGACTCCAACTAATTCACGTCTTAAAAAGCAGCTATGAATATGAGTCAAACTTGGAGGACTGCCAGTTAGCAGTATGTGTGAACTGCTGAAGAGGTTTAATACAGAACTTTCATATGCAAGTTTTCACAAGAGTTTCCGAATCCAAAGAGTCAAAAATGTTGGTGCTGAAAATGCAGGTGCATAGGTTACAAAAACTGCTAAATGATTTCATGTGTCAAAGAGAACAGTCTCAAAAAACATGACACTGTTGGTATGGACAGCCTTCTTATGGGGATCGTTAGGTCTGCATGGGTCTGTATGTTTATTATTCCAAGGAAATTGAGGCCATTTTGGAAGACCTGGTGCTCCCTGTGGTACCAACACTGTTCCCTCATGATGTTCCCCTATTCCAAGATGATTATGTCCCCAAACATGCTGCCAAACTGATGAATATTTCATCAACAGAAGGACAACAGCAAATGGCTGCAATGGCCTCCAAAATCTTTAGATCTTAACACTATGGAACCTTCATGGGAAGCTCTAGAATGAGGAGTGTGTATTAGGCCCACTATTTTTGAAGTCCTTTGCATTACTATATTCATGGGAATTTTAATAATTTAGTCCACCCTCTGTAAGTGTTCTACGATTATAAAGCTGGAAGCAAACCAAAGAAAATGTCATTTCATATTCAAGCACTGTTACATTTAATGGATTACTTTACAGGAAAGGGAAATACAAAATGTATGTAACCATAAAGCTAATAACCTGTACATTCAAACACAAGTATTCAATACTCTGTATAAGACTATGTGAAAATAAGGTTTCTGAACATCTTCTCCTCTCTCTGGAGAAATTAATTTGAAATTCTGTTTTATACTTTCTCTTGCTGGGGCGTGTATAGTTTCTGGTTTGAAATTGATTCAGTGGGGCCTGAAGCCTATGCCAAGCAGCCTTAGAGCACAGGCGGGGGACACAGTGGATGGGCTGCCAGCCCACTCCAGGACACAGACACACATGCATAACAAACAGTTTAGACACGCCAATTACATTTGAAACACAGCCTTGAGCCCATTGCTGCCTGGGACAGTCTCTAGCCCCCACATCACACTTATCACAGTATGCTGTTTGAACATGAACGGGTGGGTGTGATCTCTGACTGAACTGATTTTTTTATTCCAGCATATCAGTGGAAATTGCAACACCACTGTCCTCCACACACCACAGGGATTCTCCTACCTATACAGCTACGACTGCATTCTTATCCCAGGTAATGGCAGCATTTACCGCTCCCGTTTAAGATATATTTAGATAAATAAAAGACATTAAGCTTTAATTTCAGCCCTCAGTTCACTTGGTTTCAGTTATTTAGGGTTTAATGTTATCGTGTGAGTTTATGTCCAATTGAACGTCACCAGAACTCTATGAATCACGTAACCAAGCCTCAGAAGGACACAACACAAACAGAAGTCCATAGTTTTGCAAAGAAACATATACACATCCTCCACAGGGCTTTAGTTTGTTTTGTTTGTTTGCAAGATCTATATTTGATTGCAATCACGGTGCTCTGTTTTTGCATACTTTTGGTTGTTTTTTTTAATGTATTATATGGCCTCCATAATGCTGTTTTTCATTTAATTATTATGGCTTCCTTAGGAAGCATATAATGGTGCAATTTGCACATTTGACAATGAGGGTGAGGCATCACCATATTTTGAGAGGTCCTGCTGTGGGCTTTTACAGACCAGCCAGAGACGCTGCTGAAGACATGCCCAGACTGCCCCCTGCTCCTGTCGGTGGACAGCAAGGAGGCCCTGCAGGCTGCACAGCTGACCCTCCACAAGTATAACACCGAGAACACCAGGGGCTCCCAGTTCAGGGTGCAGAGCATCACCAGAGCCTCGCAGGTACAGAGCCAAGTGCAGACCCCAGCCCTGACTGGGGTTCAACTGCAGTCCTCCTGTCGTGAGAAGCCGAGTGACCGTACTCCTCCACGTTGCAGAGCACAGCTGGGAAGAGCAGCTTCGTGGAATACACCATCCTGGAGACAGACTGCACGTCTGAGCAGGAGAACGCCGGACTCTGCCAGGTGGCAGATGCAAACAAAGAGGTAAGTAGCAGGGCTTGATACCATAACTGTACATGATTGTTGGCTGATACTTTAAATTGTTCCCTGTAGAATTTTAAGTATGTGGTATATATTTATAAACCGCTGTCTTAAATAATCTTACTGGGGTTTTAAAAAATCACCATAGTTTAATGCCAGGCCCTGACCCGGTGAAACTCACTGAAGTGTTCGACGCCTTTCAGCCGGTGGGTTTCTGTGTTGGGGCAGTTTATCACTACGGAAACAGGGAAAATGATGTCCAAGTGTCTTGTGAAATATTCCACTTCCAGGTACAGTAAATAACCTGCGAGACATCCACCACACCTGCTTGCAGTTATGGCACTTTTAGACTGACAACACCATCATATTACAAGTTTCCATGCCTGTGCTCCCTACTGAACATGTGGTCCTTATTAAATTTGTCAGTCATTTTAAGCTGGGCCTGAAATCTTCATTCTCTCTTACATACTATATCTTTCATAATGCCCAAGGTGATGGATAATGCTGTGTGAATGACCTACCCTTGGTCTGGCATGGTCAGGATCGATCATCCGTTGTTTTCTGCCGCAGGGTGTTGAGATGCCTAGACCCGGGACTGTGGGGGGTGTCGCAGGACGAAAGAAGGAGCCCAATGTGATTTCTGCTCAGAAACCTGCGGCTGTCGGTCCCAAACCCCCGGTCACAAAGGACCCAGCACCCAAGCACTCTGATCCAGGTCAGAAAGAGGTAGTCCCTGAGAGCCCCAACACCAAGCCTCCTGGGCCGATCCAACCAGCCACAGTACCTGATTACCCCGAGCTAAAAGAGTTATTGAACCAGTCAAGCTCTGAGTCGAACTCAGACTCAGAGTCTTCTGAGGAGATAGGCGACAGCATCATCAGGCCAGCTGAGGATTTCTGGTACAAATCTTCCCGCCTGAAGAGGCAGGTGTCTCCCAGTGTCAGGCCTGAGAACATCCCAGAATTCCTCAGCGTCTTCCCCAGCACTCCCTCCCCTTTCCGCTCCTGTCCTGGGGCACCTCGCTACACCACCGTGTAGACTTCCTCTTTTCCTGGAGCGCTCCTCACAGAGTGTTGGAATGTTGTGCATTTTAGCGGTGAAATGACGGTTCATTTTCGTTTTTGTGTTGGACCTACAGTGTGTCACCTTAATAAAAATCTTTTGAAAATGAGCATCTGGTAACCACAGTCTTTATTTTCCTGTATGTCATTGTATTTCATGCTCTTAGCAGCATAGAAGGAATCATATAATAAGAGTAGAATTGCACCTCAAGGACGTGATGCGTGACACTCCTTCATTTGATGTCAATGACCACACAGAGACACTCTGAAATAGGCAACCATCTTGATCATGCTAGGATACTCCTTGAAGAATTTTCTCTAGGTTTAGAAAATGATTGTTCCTTATAATCATATTTTTTACTTAGCTAATGCATTTGTCCAAAGCAACATTAGTCTGTTTAAAACACCGGTTATTTTTCTCCTCATGTCGTCATCCTTAACTACAATACAATCTCTTACACTGTCATTATCAGAGAGTATTCGCTGACCAATTGATTTTAATGGCCTGAAGACTTTGACTGGCCAAATATTCTAACAAATACAACAAACATTCTGAAAAAGCTGCACACAGATTTCTAACTTGTATCTGTAAGATTTTCTGCAATCAGGATGCAAAACAGAACCGAGCGGTACCGACTTAGGAGAGTGCCATGGGGAGTTTGTTGGGCTTTTTAAAAACTGGGGGTTAAGAAGGAACAAGGCACCAGAACCCAAACAAGCGTGGAGATTGTGAAGGGTTGACAAAGCCTGTGAATAAGTCATTCTGAGAGACAAACAGAAGTTCATTTTACGTGAATAATTAACAGATACAGGCAACTGAAAGTGCTTGTCACCTGACTTCACCCTGCACATTGTCTTCGGCTCTGCATTATCATACCCAGTTATGCCATATTATGGACTGAGTAGAGCAGGGACACAGTAAGGTGAGATATTTTTTAAAAATGTGCTGATGCATTCTGGGCCATGCCAGAGCAGCTACATTAGCTATGAGTTCTGCTTCATCTCCACCACGGTCGTTGGATATACTTGGTTTTCATCAATGGTCCTCCAGAATCAGTGTAGATTTAGATATACAGTATCAATGCATATTTTTGAGTCTATTAATAGCCCCCTTGTTGACAGTCTGTTTTCAGACACCACAACCTGGGCTCCCCTGTGTCCACTTAGTATGTTTCAGGGCCATGCCAACCTCCTGCTTATTCACAACGTTAAAAGGAGTCTCAGCCAGTGAACTTTGTCCATCTGCTTGGGTCAGATCAACAATCTCTGAACCTGCAGGTTACTGATTGGCCCTCATGTTCAGTGTGTCTACATTATTTGCTTGGTCCTTGCACACAACTGATCAGTTAAACAAATGGTAAGAAGGGTCAAATTTAAACAAATGCATTGTGAAAAGAGGTAAGTGAAAGAGCTCGAAAGCAGTCTGTCATTCTTTGAAAGTCTTCTACTACGACTAAAACCGTAACTTGCATTTCTCAGTTTATTGGTTTACTAACATTATCTTTTTTTTATATCATGTTCATAGTGGGGGAACTTGGGGGGTGCACTGCTGCCTTACACT
Source organism: Gymnarchus niloticus (assembly GCA_009936485.2). Taxonomy (NCBI): domain Eukaryota; kingdom Metazoa; phylum Chordata; class Actinopteri; order Osteoglossiformes; family Gymnarchidae; genus Gymnarchus; species Gymnarchus niloticus. The sequence goes on along the minus strand of JAACJT020000028.1, from coordinate 2,184,140 downwards.
TCCAGGGTTGGAGGTTCAAATCCCACCTCTAGTGTACATGTGAGTGTGCAGATTTTGTACGTTCTCCCAATGTCTCAAGGGTTTCCTCCAGGTACTTTGGTTTATTGTTGTCCTAAGGCATGTGATTAGGCTAACTATTGCCCATTGAGACTGATTGCATTTGTTGCTATGCAATGGCCTGGCCTCCCAACCTTGGTCCCTATGCTGCCTGGGATAGGCTGTAGCCCCCCCCTTCAAAATCAGGATAAGTGGTTAGAAGACAAATCGATGTTCACAGTGATGTCATTCAGACAACTCCCCCACCTGTTTCTACCTAAAATCTAACTCACACGATCCCACGGCTCTTGTTTGAAGTGTGACAGCTGGAGAAGATCTTACTGGCTTCACCAAACGGAATTCATCTTTAAAAAAGAACATGTGGTATGCCTGCCCTTTGACCTTAAACATGCTGGTTTCAATAAAGTTATCAACCCAATCACAACACCCCTGTCACAACAGTCAGACAATTTTTATGCAGAAATATGTTTGGAATTTCAGAGTACAAAAGCCCTCGTAATTAGTATAAATTCAAAGTTTTATCTCTGCACAATGTTAGCAGTATTATCAGCAATTAATCACCAAACTAAATCATAATGTCTCTGTATCGCAAAAGTCAAACCATAAAAACCTGATGAGGCAAAAATAGATTGCATGAGTCAATGTCTAAGCAATTTGATCACAGTTATGACCTCTTTGAGCATGTTTGAATTCATAAAGTCATACCTTATTGCAGATCATTGAAATTCATTCCTTTTGCATGCTTATAATAACTAGATGGATGTTATTTAAAAATGACCAACATGCACTGCACTGCAGTTTATCATGCAGGCATGTGGAGATAGGTGCTGAAACATTTTCTCGGTTTGCCAAAGATGTGTAGATACGAATTCATGGAAAAGCATACAGGTTCAGTCAGTGACCACACAGACATTCATGGACAGTTAAAAATTAATGCTGATTGTTTAACTTTAGCAAATAAGTGCGAATAAACACACACTGAGACCCAGAGATTTTCCACAAAAAGTCAAACATGAGGTAAACAACACAAGGCATTTATTTGACAGTAAATATGCCTTTTTTTTTTACTTTTTCCTTTATGTCAATGAAATGGACCATTGATTTTTTATTGGCCGTGGCTATTGCCCTCTCATCATTAATCAGCTTGCAGTTTGGCCATCAAGAACCAAAAGGTAAAAGGATTTAAATGGGAGCCAACACCAGTCACTCTGCGATTCCCGTTAATCAAGAGTATTCAATAGAACTTACTTAACTATCTCTTCTTATATAATGTCATCAATGGCTCTGTTGCCACTCTTACAAGTTACATTATATATGAATACACTAAGACAGTTATTTTGATTAATTATGACAGAATTTTTAAATGACATTTACATTTTAACATAACGTTATTTTTATTAATTACAGAATATTCCAGCAAAGTTCCTGCTTCATAATTTTAATACTGGCTAACTAAACGCTAACAGCAGCAGATTTATAACAAACACTGAAAAAAATATAAATAGCAATTGAACCTTTTCTGGTTTTATTTAGCTTTTTTAATTAATAGTATGGTTTAATGCAGTAGCCATGGTGACGCAACCAAATAATTCCAAAACAGATTCTTTTGAACGACGCCGAATGAGGTCAATCTGCTAATGTTACTTAATGCTTGACATTGGCAACACACCAGAGTCAAACATGTTTAATGTTCTCAACGTCAAGGTCTGAATGAAAAAAATGTATAAATATTGCGGGGACCAACTGACGGGCCATCTTGTGCTTCTGTGCAGCAATGAGAGAAATGAAGACGCTTGTCGGATTGTTCTTGCTTCTCCACGTCTTCTGTGTGGCCAGCGTGGAGCCCATGGAGCATCAGCCCATCTCCTGTGATGAAAAGGGTAATGATTCAGCAGCCCAGGAGGCATTCAGGTACATCAGTGCTCAGCACCACCATGGTTACAAATACCAGCTGAAGAACGTAGCCTCCAGCAAACTGTTAAAGAAGGTGAGGGCACGATTTGGGGATTTTTTACTGAATCACGTTGAGGTTTCTTCTGGGGTGGTAGTTAGGCTCTTCATATTCGCCGAATGACTGTGAAAAGTATATGGATGGCCAGTGAGGTTGGCGGTTCTCCACCCACACAGGATGATTCCACCTGTGAGTTTCACCTGGAGCTGGATTTGGAGGAGACCGTATGTCATGTTATCAACCCCAAACCCATTAACGAATGTGCAGTCAGAACGGAGGCTGAAACAGTAAGCACTGATGGTCAAAATGTTGTCCGATCAGTTTAGTTTACTTTGGAAATCTTTGTGTTTGTGAAGATCTCCTCAAACAACTGATTAAGCAACTTGGGTAAACACGGTTGTCTAACCTCTCTGACAGAAAGTGGAGTCCAACTGCAATGTGACCATAACAGTGGCTGATGGGAAGGCTACCATGATGAAATGCTCATGTTCATCGGAACCAGGTAAAATTTGCTTTGCTTCTTCTTAACAATGACTGCCGTGGGCAAAATCAGTCACAAAAGTGCCACAGTGATCAGTCGATGGCTTGTAGGCATTTGTATTGTTTTTGATTTCATAAATCTTTGAATTCACACGGAGTGAACCCTACACCCTGTCTCGTCCCCAGCTTCAGCGGCAATGCTACACTCCAGGTGTCCCGACTGCCCGTCTCTTCTTTCCCTGTATGATCCCATGGGCCTGACCAGCATCAAGGAAGCCCTGAAGAAATTCCACAAGGAAACAAACGAAACAAGCTGCTTCAGACTGTTAGAGGTTGGCAGGATTTCCACACAGGTGGGTACCTTAAATAAGTCTAGCCTGTGTGTGTCTATGATGTATAACAGGAACACGGTAACCACGACCAGAGTAGTAAGTATTTTCTATTATGGTTTGATTATAACTGATTGCAATATCTGTGGCTGTCAACTGTGGCTTTAAACATTTATTGATTTATTCATGATTAGTAACAGTGGTTTAAACATGACCTGTGACATCTAGATGTCATAACCTTAATAGATTGCATTAGAATTGTATTTGTGTAGCTCATTTAAAGTAACAGTCTGAACTGTTATCATAACAGAAATCCTTTGTCAAATCCCCCTTGTAGTGGATTCACTTAGGGCAGTCCTACTTTGCCGAATTTGCAATTGTGGAGACAGACTGCTCACCACAAGTCAATTCTAGCGAGGAGGACAACTGCCAGGTGTTCAGCAAGGGTAAAGCTGTGAGTGTTCTTTCTCATATCATCCATCCATCCATCCATCCATCCATGACCATTTACCCAGTGCAGGGCTGCAGCCCGCCTGGAGTCCGTTCCAGGAATCACAGGGCACTGAACCATAATTTACAGGCAGCTTAGGGACACCAATTCACCTAACCTGTGGGAGGAAAGCCAAACAAACATGGGCAGAACAAGCAAAGTCAACTGAGGCAGGGGTGGAAGTCTGACTACCCACCATGAGGCTGTGAGTCTACAGTGGTAACCACTGAGCCACGATGCCTCTCATACCCTTTAAAGCTATGAATAATCATGTTCATCAGAACTACTAACTGCCCTTAGGGTACACGTGCCAGACTCAGGCAACTTACGGGTTTCTCCCCAGCCACATTGTATCTATTTATTACCTGTTAAAATTCTAAAGTCTATTTTTACAGTATAGAGTCTATATTTTTATCATTCATGATATACCATGTTTCAGTGAGTATATTATGAGAAATGTATCAGTATATATTAACATCTGGGCCAAAGTAAGCAGAAAAGGGACTTTATGTAAAAAACCAAGACCTCTTCAAAATGAGGTCTCTGATTTTTAAGGGCGGAGTGTCTGTCTTAAAATGTGCCTGACAACTTTTGTTCTTCCCCGTCTTCCTGTTAATCTCTCCAGCGCAATGGTTTCTGTCAGTCCACAATGCTGGGAAATGGTGATGTCAGCGTGGATTGTGAAATATATGATGCTGAGGTATGGCGCTCTGCTTAAGAATTCCAGCAATGATCCGAGTATGGCTGCTGAATCTACTGTGACCTTGTCTCTAAATCACACTCATTTTCCACTCTACGCAGAACGTGACTAAAGGCTATCATCATCATCACCACCACCACCACCATCACCCTCATCACCACCACCACCACCCTCGTCACCGCCACCGCCCACACCACCATGACCACCACCGTCACCCACACCCACACTCACACCCACACGGTCTGGACAGAATGCACAGCGGAGACGATGCCAACGACAAACACCTCTTTCTTCCAACTAAAATACCACCATTCTTCCCTAAATTTGAAGGTCACCAACTGTCAAAAGTTCGGTTCCCTCACTGCCAATGTCAAGCAGCAATCCCAAAAACCATCCACCCAATTTGCCTCCACTCATTTCACCACACGTGCCCACAGCACCATCCAGAGGGTAAAAATTGTCATCCCCACACTTTCCACCCCAGCCCCCCTCAAAAACTGGAACGCCCGCAATTTCCACTTGGAAATGTGGAAAAGCCATAAATGTTACTTGCACCTTCCACTTTACACTTTGTGTTAGATCATCAAAACAGAGCCCCATGTTTAGGAGTGGCACAAATATTCCATACTGAATAAAATGTGCTGACTGGGTGAATAAAGTCTGTTGGTCCCTCTTCTTCACTCAAAATGACCGCATGTACCGTCCACATCTTTAGAGAGACTGTCACCCTCATTTATCAGGTATATGAGGAATGTTGTCCGCCTTTTGATGCTGATTACCCAGTACACAGTCACGGAGAGCCTAGAGTTTATCACAGAAATCTCACAGCCTAAACCGAGTGAACAGCCAGGCCTGGGTGACAGCCCATCGAAGCAAACACACTATGGGCAAATTTATGGACGCCTAACCTAATGTCTTTGGACTGCTAGAGAAAACCAGAGTCCCAGGATGAAACCAAGTAAGCACAGGGAGTACATGGACACACAGAACACCCTGGAGGCCATTATGTTACCTCCTGGGCCGCCCTAAATAAAGACATGTCACTTACAATATGAATTTTATTACTAACAGTAAAATAATATTCCACATTTGGAGACAGAATACCTTAGACTAAGAGTGCCACAAGTGTGCTTGTATCTACACGGTGTCGTGTCCACACAAAACCAGCCACGCACAACATTCCATCCTTCCTCATCTCCTGAGTATTGAACTCAGCTGTCTGCAGTTACACTGTCTTTAAATCACCTCAAGTTCCCTTGCCTCACTTTGAGGTATTCAGGGTTTTAGGCCGTTCTTGAATTCGGATCTTTTTGCATGACCCTTATTTCCTCCTCCTCATTTTTGATTCTTGTCGCTGTGCTTCCTGGATTCTGTCTGTTTTTCCGGCTTTTGGACTCTCCTTGTACTATTGTTTAGGTTTGTGATTTGCATTTTGAAGGCCCCTGTGCCTTTCTCTATGTTTTCAATCCTTCTCTTGTTTCCTGACTATGATTTCTGTCCAAACCCTCTGCATTGACCTTTGATTCTGCAATTGCATCCTACTGTGTTCTGAATCATTACACGCAGTACCATATATGCATCCACACACACCAGCTATTGGTAAATTTGTATTTATCTAAAATTTTATATCTCAATTAGCCTCACATTTGGTGTATTCTGTTTATTAAAGTTATGAATGTGAATTTGTTACCTGTTACAACTGTTACCTGTTACATTGTGGATTATCCGACACACCCCTCACACAAACTCTTCACCCTCCTGCCATCTGGAAAAAGGTACCAAAGCATTCGGGCCTTCACTGCCAGACTACACAACAGTTTCACCCCTCAAGCCATAAGACTCTTAAACACTCAGGGAATGAACTGATAGCACACACACTCTCACCTGTCTCAATCATTATACTGTTACCTTCTTCCTGCTCCCAGTGTCATGTCTTCGCTTGCTCTTATTAACTAATTATATTGTCACATCTTTGCACAACCTGCTACTTTTTGCATTGTAAATATCAATTGTAAATGATCACTACCTGTTACTTCTGTATGTATCACAACTGTGTGCTGGTCAGCACCGCACTGTCGTCGTCTGTACCACTGTCTTGCCTTTGCACTGTGTGCAATGTTTGCACATGTTTCCACACATGCAGTTTATGTTATGTGTAGTTTTTTGTAGCCCTGTGCTCTGTGTAGCACCGTGGTCCTGGAGGAACGTTGCTTTGTTTCACTATATACTGTACTAACTGTATATGGTTGAAATGACAATAAAAGCTACTTGACTTAACTATACAAATCCCTTAAGTATGAAAGCAAAACATTAAGACAATCTGAAAAATGCACAAGCATGCTGAACTCAAAGCTGTGCCATGTGCCCAGTTTATTTGCAACAGTTCATCAAATCACTTTGCCGCCACAAAGTTCCAACAGTTGTGATTTTATGATTTAATATGGTTATACTAATCATAAATGGGACCGCTGCATGGGAAAAATATAAAAAGAATCAAATCACTGAAAAAACTGTGATTTCCATCTCTAGGCATGACAGTTGTTGACTGACTGAATTAATCATTAGCACCTGCAGTTTCAAATACAGAAGAAAGTTTTGCAATTAAAATGCATTATTTTTAACACTGTAAGGTTAATAAATTATCACAAAAGCCTGTATCAATGCATATACATTGAAATATGTTCAAGAAATATTACATTATTTTACAGAACTCACCATTTGACTCAAAGAGCTAAGAATTTACTAAAGATATTCACCCTTCAGTACCATACTTGAAACTACAGGAGTTGTGGTTGAACTGTTGTGGTAATAATACCCACAAAAGTCAAGCAGCATTCCTTAAAAGCTATGTACTGTTCATTACCGAAGTGTCTGCAGCAATTAAACTGTTATGTTGACTGAAGTAACTAGTCGCCAGCATATTAAGACCGCAAACTCTGTCCCTTGTCTCAGAGAGACCAATGCTGACTGGATTAGAAGAAGCTGAGATAAGCCATCTCACCGATGACATAATGGGACCACATCGATAGTGAGAAAGGTCGTATTTACTTACCTGTGGCCACAGGGGACATTGGTCAGGGCTGCAGTGTCACTGAAGATAAGAGCTAAAAGTACTCGCAGTGTATTTAAGGCCTGGGGCTTATTGAGTACCCGGTGCTAGTGAGTACAACCTGAGCCAGCCATGAAGACCAGCGCTCTGTTGCTCCTGCTCTGTGTGTGTGTCTATGGGGTACCGCTAGACCAGCCGAAGCCCGGCTCCTGTAAGGACGCTTCGACCCTGGGAGCTGCAAAGCTGGCCCTGACTAAAATCAATCAGGACCGCAAGGAGGGCTACGTATTCAGCCTGTACCGTCTCTGCAATGTCAATCAAATGCAACACGTAAGTGATTGATGGCATTTGCAAAATGGGTTCAAGTGCCCTTGCATTTTGGGGCTGCTAGGAGAAAACCAGGTACTTTGAGCTGTTCTAGCAATAGCTCATTGTCCAAAGTAGAGAAGTAGTAACACGCGACCAGCATTTGAGTCGAAAGGACTGCAGTGTCAATTACACACAGAGAACTTAGTGAAATGCCACAGTCGGGCAAATGAACGAAAAGCTTAATGTCTACTTGCTTGTGGGCCTGAATAAAGAAGGGAAAGCCACACATAAATGTATAAACGGTCACTGAAAGATGATGTTTCTGCTGCTTCATCAGGATCTCATGGGGATGGTCTACTACCTGACCATGGATGTCCTTGAGACCAAGTGTCACATTCTCAGCAAGAAGCCTTGGGAGAGCTGTGAAGTTAGAAACAGCCAACCGGTACGTAAGCTGCAAAGAGAAACTCCACATTAGTGGGGAATGACTCAAATTGCCAGCCAGACCGTTTTCAGCCATGAAACAATCCAAGCTACACTACCAGTCAAAAGTTTTTGCACACACTAAGATTTTGTACATTATCAATGTTACAAAATTTTCACAAAAAATTCTAGACAATATTCATTGCTAAAAAATAACACATTCACGTTCAGCGTCCTTTGAGTACCTTTAGTAGCAAGAAAATTGGTCATATCTTTGGTTCATCAAAGTAGCCTCCTCTAGCAGCTACAACAGCAGAGCAAATTTGAGGCATTCTCTCAGTGGACATTAAATATTGCACTGTAAGTTCATTCCAACACTCCTGGGGCTTGTCTTATGGTTATTATGGTTTATTACTTTTATTACATTACAGTATTCATGCAGTATTCGATACAGTATTCATCTCCTTTGGGCTGGAGTTAAACTTTGTGGTTTGCAAAGACAAATGACGACATTTACATACAGACTACAGTATTGGGTGTCTAAAATGTTTTGTGAAAATAATGTGAGTAACATGGATAATGTAGAAAATCTTAGTGCATGCAAAAACTTTTGACTGGTAGTGTATACCAAAGAAAATGACATTTTAATTACTCTTTCTGCTTTTGACAGGTCTACGGCCAGTGTCACGCCATCATCTACATAAACAAGGTCAAGCGGATTATCCGTTTGTACCACTACAGCTGCACTGTGAGACCAGGTATTGGATTTGGTCAGGACATGTGTTGGTCACTGGAAATGCATTGCCCTTTATATGCCTGTTACTATTTTCTCAGCACCGCCCTCCAAGATAGTGCACATATGTCCAGACTGTCCCTCCAGTGTTCCCCTCAATGATGAGAATGCTTTAAAGACTGTGAAACAGTCACTAGTGGAGTTCAACAAGAAAAGCGGACTTGCAAACTACTTTACCCTCTTGAACATCACGAAGGCCTCCATTCAGGTATAACTTAGGATGGCTACTTTGTGGCTTTTCTTTCAGCTTTGTCTTTGTGCTATTCTATGTGGTAGTATAGCGAGGTGTGTGGTGATACAGTGGCTTTACTGGTTAACAACATCGCCTCAACTGCACCTCTAGGCTCGCTACAACTCTAGGCTGGAAAAGCAGTAGATGGGTACATTAGGTAGAGGAATAAATTCATCACAAAAGAAATTTTAAAGCTAGTATCTAAATGGGCAGAGGCAGGAGGACGAGGGCACATTAATGTAACGGGATCCCCGCGCCGCCGCCGGCCGCCCCCCCCCCCCCCCCCCCGCCCCCCCCGGCGCCGCGCCCCCCCCGCCGTGGGGCGCCCCCCCCCCCCCCCCGGGGCGCCCCGGGGGCCTTTTTTTCCCCCTCGCGCCGCGGGGGGGGGGTGGGCGGCGGGGGGGGGGGGGGGGGGTGGGGGGGGGGG